>OY735273.1:6256875-6599467 GCA_963457715.1 Argyresthia albistria
GTCATCTGTGAAAATATCAACTGTCTAGCTACCACGGTTCATGAGATACGGCCTGGTGACAGACAGACGGACGGACGGATATCTTGAGATTTTAAGGTACTTTCCCTCCAGGGCCCATTCGTTTGTTCCACCCTGTATATGTGTGATCTGTAACTGTATTTTTCATGAAATACCCAAAAAGTTTTGTTCAAATTATCATCTTATGTCAGAATAACTTTGTAGCTAGTTGAAAAATAACATTTGAATTGATTCAAAGCTTGCCGCGCTTTTAGGGCCTTTAGTACCTACTAAACGCCGCCGTAAGCAGCACTGTCTACAACCTACTCCTGGAAAACGTGAGACACCCATCTACAATTTCCGTACAATGAGGTTCACTCACTCATTATGTCAATGTCATGCAGACTGCAAAACATCATTTCAACGCACCAAAGAGTATTTAATTAAAACATCACTGGCAGCCAAACTTGAAGTGGCCAAAAGGAAAAAAATAATTTCTGTGCTCTGAGATTTGTATGACAACAAAAGTAATTAAAAACTATTAATTTTATAATTATTTTCTAAAAGTTCTACATAATAAATAGAGACGTCGTAATTCATCAATTAATATTTAAAGTCTTTGTAGAAGTCCGGGGACGACATTGCCATATCATTTAAATTTAGTTTCATTAAAAGAAGGCTTACCTACCAAAACAAAATGGCCTTGGTATAAACTTTTCAAGCGTGTTGTGAAGACGTATCTTGTACCGAGACCACTTTCAATTTGTAATATCTCTCGTATTTCAGTATTTGTGGTTGGTGCGGCAACAGATATACACATTCTGTGAAAATTTCAGCTTTCTAGCTATTACGGTTCGTGCAGGCGGACCCGGTGACAGACGGACGGACGGACAGACGGACGGACGGACAGCGAAGTCTCAGTAATAGGGTCCCGTTTGGCACCCTTCGGGTACGGAACCCTAAAAATACTTATGATTTTGTTAGTTGTGCTTATTTTGTTAATCAATTGGTTTATTTGTAGTGTAGCCAGATTTGTGGTATAACGCTAGGTTAATTAGTGAAGATATTTTGTTTGCTTGATTTTATTTTGAAGTGAAATTAAATATTAGTACGCTTAAATTATCTTGTGTACTTATTTTAGGTTTGCTGGAAGAAATATCTTATTAGAGCTAAGCTTCCTTTTAACATGAATTTGCCATATTAATGTGTCTGTATCTGTTTTGCTAAGAAGATAATCTAAATATGATATATCGGAAAAGTAAGTATATCCCCATTATACTTACATTAAACTTTATACCAGAGGTTGAGAAACACTTCAACATCTTTCATCTCAATTTAATCCCGTGCTAATGAAAAAAGTAGAGCCACTTTTCTAAACTATGGCTCTATTTCTAGTATATTTTCCTGAGATATTTTCACAATGTGGCATTTACGCGGACAGTCATAATAAGTCAAGGTGACTTCTTTACACCACCAAAGAGCAACACGGCCTCCACTACACACATGTCTTATAAATTCAACCTAAAAAGTATTAACGCCCTTCGCTGCACCTAAACAAATATACGAAGTCTAGATACTTGACGAATATAATACCTTAATAAACTGTAGACATTGCATTAGTCACAAAATAAAGATTAATACACTTAACGTGTGCGAATTAAAGGTGAACGCACCCAACTATCTGCCATTGTGACACAAAGTAATCGTCTAAATTCAATATTTCAAAACACCGCGTATTAATAACAGATAAAAATTTAATGCGAGCTATTTACTCGCACCGATAACGGGCTATGAATGCATCTTTATCATTGCAACGTCTTTTATTTCAGAAATCCCCACAATTGGAATTTCAACTCACGTCCCTGCCATTAAGGTCTGGATTGTCAGTATCGACGGTGTCCCCATCTTCAGTTTCATCTTATGTTTTGCTTGCTTCTTTTTCGCCTTCTATTTCGCACGACTTCAGACCTTGTGTGTTTTGTTTAGGGTGTGTTTTTGCTTTGTGTGTTTGGTTGGGCAGCAAGGTCAATGCACTGGGCGGCTATCAGTACATTTTTATTTGTTTTGGCGCGAGTCATGCGACCCAGATCGTAGTCTTCGGCGAATGAGTTTATTCTGTTATCGATTGTGTATAATATCGGAGTCTGATGTGGGGCGGACATTGTCTGCAGTTTCTTTACGTTTATGTTTGTCTCTTTAATTGAATCAGAGGCTGAAATTAAGGAAAATCTTTATGACATAATTAATTTAGGCTTCGGCATGGAAGAAACTCTAAGAAGCATGTCACGCCAAGCGGGTAGCAGAACAAAGGCTGGTCCGCTGCGGGCTGTAGTGTCGCGGAATTTGATTGACGATATATTTGACTATGACAACATTGAAAACTGACCCGTCCCCGCCCCGTTCCCGACCCGCAGGTAATGCGCCGGCGCCTTTAATTAGGTTGACGAAACCTTATTCTAGATTGTGACAAAGAAATCAATAGTTTGATCGTTCATAAAATCATGATGCATTTAGTATTAAAGATCTAAAGTTAAAGATCAATTTAAAGGCTATAGAATCTGAAATCAAACTAGCACAAAGAATGTGCCGGAATACTACAGCAAAGCAAAGTGAAGAATTAGTTCTTTAGAAATCAAAATGATTGGACATGCAGCTGGCTGGATGCACAACAGACAACTGAAAGTTTAACAGACACTTAAAGTTCCCCAGTTTCCTGAAAGAGAAATCAAATGATGACAAGCGATTAATCGAAGATAATTCAAAATAGCGGCACGTGACTGGCTGAAATCAGTTTGACAAGAGTTAAAGAGTTTAACAAGTTGGCACGGCTAGTTTTCTTTTTGGAAACCGGGCGTATGTCTCTCACTCGGGAAACGATAGCACCCACCAGTATGACATTTTAACGGGACTTAATTTGAGCACAAGTATGTGCATTTGGCCTAGCGAATTACCAGAAAGGTTGAGTGGGTGGGACGTTTATAGCTATTAAATAAATACAGGACATAGAAAGTTATGAATGTTTAAGTAAAACTGGTTGGTTTTCTCTTAAAATCTTGTTAGAGGTTTTGCCGGATGATATATAATTTTAATGAATGTGACGATAACATTCGTATGCCTACCTATAACCATTTCAACGTATTCTAATTATAATATTCAGAATACAATTATGGTCAGTTTGCTGCTGATTAAATTAATTTTATTTTCATAATCATGCAATCCATGTACTGTAAGTCAGTCTGTAACCGCATGACAATACTTTACAATCCGTCCAATACTTTTTATGAATTTGAATTTCTTTTTTTTTTTGTTTTTTTTTTTTTTTTTTATTTCCATTAAAAGTTTCACCTTTTGGTTAAGCCCTAGACTTTTTATGAATGGTTGAAACTATGATATTGTTCGTTAGTACCTCTATTCTTTGGGGCTTGGGTGGGACGTTATTAGCTGACTCAATTCAATTTGGACTACATCCGCGAGTCAAATACCGAATTTGTTCCGGAAATTTGTAAGTAAGCATATCAAAAAGTTTCATGGATTTATTATTATAGGACACAGAATTGTTGATATGTAATTAATGAGAAAAAGGTCTAGAATAAGGGATCTGAATATTTTCTTTAGAACACTATTGCCAACATATTCCTCGCTTGCCAGCAGAGTGGCCTGTCAAAGTCCTCATATCTTTTCATTTGGAGGCAACGTCCTCAGTTTTACGGCGACAACCGTTGCGAAAGAAATGTCAAGTTTATCATGATACAATTATCTATGACAGGATGACTCAGTGTTCAAATAGGTTAGTATAAGCAACTCTCGAGTAGCTAACTAAATACCAAGGAGCAATGCATTTAACTGAATACGAGTAAAGATTGCCAGCCATCCTCCATCACGCTTAGCTAGAAAATTAGATTATTCCCAATGTATCGTACCTATTTGGGGAGAGCCATTTTAATAATTTGTGGGATCTCCTGTGATTTATTCCCATTAATTCTTTTCATGTTTATATTGACTAGTTGCCGAAATTGACTCCCCGCGGATTTGTACCATTGACCAGCGCCATTGATGACACAAGTGGTGCTACTAGTTTATCCCACTTGTACCATTAAAAATCCCGATCGGTTCAGACATTCCACAGGTGATCTGTGGGACATTCAAACAAAATTTTTGCATCTGATGTGCTTCTGAAATTTTGAACTATGCAACCATGTGCGATTCCATTACTTGTGAACTCATTTGCAAGAAATATGGAATGTTATCTTAATTATCTCTTTATTGCTTTGAAAGTGTCATTGCGAATTATGACACGTCATAATTGGAGGTATTCGGTCTCAGCTATCGTTTTCTGACCCCGCAATCAGGTCACTGACCCGAACAAGAAGCTTATTGTTGATTTATGCGATACAGTTTCGTTTTCATAGTTTAATGGGTTTTATGGGTGCGTTCACACTGCATTGTGTTATCGGACCCAGGAGTTTTGTCAACCGAAGCGAATGCTCGAAATGTAGGAAGTGGAGACGGGACATTTAGTTATATGCCTGAAATGTAGGGTGGGCAATTTCCTGAAACTGCCTACGATTGTTCTGGTCTTGTAAGCTAATAATTGCAAATTCCACTCGCTGCTGCACTGGCTGTAAGAAACTAAGAATGCATGTCTAGAAGAAACGTGAGGTAAAGTCGATACGGAATTCAAGTCAAACGTTTTGGGTTGTTAATCAAATGAAAGAATAATGAGACTTCGAATTCGATTTTCAATATGTATGAAGGTAGGCGAAGCAGATGGCCCAGATATAAAAATAAATACGATATAGAGGGGGGTCCAATATGCGCCTTCCAGTAAAGCAGGTTGGTACGGTTGCGCCTTTATTTGCTCGACTTGGTGGGAGCGCTCTCGCGACCCCAAATATGAATGTTGTGTGTTGGGCCTTAGCTAATTTGTTTTAGAAGCCTTGTGGAATAAAAGAAAAGGTATGTTTCTGTTTAAAAAAAAATGCCTTGTGACAAATGAAAGCGCATGGTGTGAGAGGATCATAAATGTATTTTTTTAAATATTGACTTATATTTTGAAAAAGTTTTGCTCAATATTATGACCGATTCGCATGCCATCAAAACCTCTAGGGTACTTACTGAAGTCCTAAAAATAAAAAATGCACATGTTTGCACCCATATTCCATAAAAACTCCGAAATCCACAACTTTAACGCCCTACTAACGCCCTAAATCTGGGGTGCAAAGTTTGTTTGAAAAACTTTATTTTAGGGTACTTTTAGGGTATTTCGTTGGTGTTAGTCCCATTATTGTTGTACGAAACCCTTTCCACGCGAGTCCAACTCGCACTTAGCAGCTTTTTATAGAGACTTATTGTACTACGGACCCCTGAAAACTATACGAAACCCTTTCCACGCGAGTCCAACTCGCACTTAGCAGCTTTTTATATAGACATATTGTACTACGGACCCCTGAAAACTAGCTTAGCAACATGCGTGGAAGACACGCTGGCAAATTCTCATCAAATTAAGGGCACTAGGCTAATGTTTAATCCATTTAGCGGCGTTTTTAGAATAAATACGCTAAAAGCTTTTTGAACACATTGCTTCAGCCAACGGACGGACAGTGTCATTAACTTTTCAACAAGATGGGTGAAGGTTACGTGGGTGTGTGGTCCCTCAGTCCCTCGGTTACAGACTGCACGCGTATACTGCTATAGTACTACACGGATGTATTGGCGCGTGGACCAAAATCGGATCAACGCGACGCGAGTCGGACTCGCGCACGAAGGGTTCCGTACTATTATCTATAAAAAACAGCAAAAAAATAATTGTATGGGAGCCCCCCCTAAATATTAATTTAATTTTAAGTCAATTATTTATTTTTAAGTAAATAATATACTCAATATATTGTGAAGATTTTAAGCGTCTACCTGCTACCATTATCAATATCGAGCAAAAATGAGCAAAAAAATAACACGTTTGTTGTATGGGAGCCCCCCTTAATATTAAATTTCTTTTGATTTTTAGTATTTGTTGTTATAGCGGCAACAGAAATACAACATCTGTGAAAATTTCAACTGTCTAGCTACCACGGTTCATGAGATACAGCCTGGTGACAGACAGACGGACGGACGGATGGACGGACAGACAGCGAAGTCTCAGTAATAGGGTCCCGTTTGGCACCCTTCGGGTACGGAACTCTAAAAAACAAGTATGGTTAAGGTTAGCACTGACAGCACTCTCCTTTTTTGGCCCACGCGCCAAAACATCCATGTAGCACTTTACCTATATAAACTCGGTGACATGCTATTGACTGTCCTAATGGGGAATGAAGAAGTACCCATCATTATGAAAAAGTTTCCTCAAGTAACATTTACTGCACAAAAACAGAATACAGACACTTACATAAAGTAAAGTGAAATTAAATGTAGCCCATTAATGTCCCCACCGAGGGGCACAGGCCTTTACCCGGATCCGAGACACTTACATACAACAACAAAACCTGATGGTCGCACATGAAAATAATAATACATTGACACGATCAGCTGATTACAAGCTACTATGGGAGACCTAAATTGCTTTCTTGGAGAAAGTTGTTCATAATGAGTCAGAGGTCGGATTAGGTAGAGTTATTTTGTATAAGCTGAAATGATGCGCCCCACCCCTTGGTTTTGTATGACAAGTAAATACAAAACCAAGGAGTGGGGCGCGTCATTTCAGCTTAGACAAGCTCTACTTGCATCGAAATGATGATAATATGGAAACTTGCGGAATGGACAATTGGTCAATCCCGTTTGGCCAACAATATATATTACAGATCAATGATAGGTAATAAAAACCTCAGAGATAGATAAGACAAATAAAACAAAGATAATTAACATAAAATATTTATTAGTGTTTACGAAATTCTAAAACAATATCGATAAAATATGATGGATGTGTTCTTAAATCGTGCTGCCTTAATTCAATTATAATGGATGCAATGGATAGCTGGTGGTCACATAATGTTAACAAAGTGTTTTTTTTGTGACGAAATGCACAGTTTTTCCGAAAATCATACATAAAAGTTGGAAAATATCTCTGAACAAAACGTGATTTGTTACGAAAATTTACAATATTTGTGAACGAAACGCAACAAAATAACCAAAATGGCGCACGATTATAAGACGGCGAGGCGACCCCCTACTTTTCCCCCCCTATTTTTTGATTTATTAAATAAAAAAATAAATCAAAGGATTTTTTCTGCTCTTTAAAATTAATCCCGGGATTTAAGGCATATCCACTTTATTCTTTCGCTGTATGAAATCAGTGTAAGTACATAAATAACTCTAGCTAATTCCGACCTCTGGTAATCATCAACCAAAATACGGTCTGTTTACTTAGAATTACGATTAGAATAGAACAGAATAGAATATAAATAGTTTATTTTGCCTTAAAAAAATACATAAAAAGTACAGTTACATAGGGTAAATTAGTTTAATAAGACAAAATAGGGACGGTCTCAGCGTTTGCTGTGATTCGTATTTCTTATAGATCATCATTAGATAGGGAGTGTCCTTGGCCTAGTGGTATTTGCGCATCGAAAACGAAGATCTGAGTAGCAACATCTAGCAAAGATGGGCACTGGGTGGGTGTCCGTTAATAACATGGAGATTTTTGCTGGTGAAATCTTTAAAAAATGTTACTTACCTGGAGTTTTCCGGCGGCGGGCTACCTCCGGTACTACTCGACTTGGCGCTGAGGTCCAAGGGCTGCTCCCCCAGAGGTGATTCATTGCACGGCTTCTCCACGGCCGATGGTACACTGGTGGGAGAAAAATGAAGGCTTGAACAGATATCGTCCGAAAAACTTTGGGACTCAGACAGTGATCTAGAACATGCAGTAGCGACTACTATACCAGAAACGGCACGAGTGACCTTGCGGGACCTGGTTAAAGCTCGCTGAAAAAGGTCCAAATTTTCGATGGTTTTCCCCTCCCCAAAAGTTGCCCCCCCATTTTCGAGGACATAATCTGAGGTTTGGCATACCCACATAACTGTAAACGTCAGTCACACACCAAAAGATCGTTGGAAATGAAAGACATAAACATAAACATTTACATACAGGGACATACTTCTGGCCCCACACTAGGGGGGCAATTCTGGCGCTAGCGAGATCATTTCCATGGTCGAAATATCGATTTTGAGATACCGAAATCTCTATCAAAAACAAGCCTTTGGACCAACCGAGATATCTCGACCCGTTTTCGATCGAAATAAATATAAATCGAGATCGTTTTCGACAGATTTAGGGCGGTATGAAAACCGATATCTCGACTGGGGAAATGAACTCGATAGCGCGAGAATCGGGGGCCAGGATACCCTGTGACGTGGGAACCAGAAGCAGCGACATCACAAACATGTAAACATCCAAGACCTGGTTTTTTTTTGTCCCCAGCCGGAATTCGAACACTCGCATGTTACGCAGATGCGATAGATGACTGTAGTTCCTATTTTATCGAATAGCGAAGTTGGTGGCACTCGCTGTAACAACATATTGACTCCCTGTTTCCTCACCCATCATTATACAAATGGGCTGTTTGACTATTTCGCAATATTGTCCTCATTCCATCTGTTTTGCAGCAAGGCTTTGGAATAATAGTGCTACGGATGTTTTCAAACGTCTCAATGTGGTGCTATGAACATCGAGGGGCCTCCTTTGAAAGCGTTAAGATTTCTTTGAAATGGCATAAAATACAAGATAACAATTATATTCAAAGAAATAGAAGTATGTATTGTTATTAAAAAAAATAATACAAGTACTTAAGAATGTTTCTTATTCAAATATCTAGCATTTGTCCACGTTGAGATCGAGCTTGTTGAGTGAGCAGAAATGTTCGAGGGACCTAAGGTCATGTTGTAGAAGTTGAGTATCATTTAGTGAGTTGATAACCCTGTATATTTTCATGTCATCTGCAAAGAGAAGATAATTTGAGTTTTGGAAGCAGCGGTCGATGTCGTTAATAAAGATTGTGAATAAAAGGGGGGCTAATATGGAGCCTTGGGGAACACCCGAAGGGATCGTGATGGCCGCAGAAGTATATCCGCTGAGTACTTCCGCTTGGCTACGGTTATCAACGTACGACGAAAACCATTTTAGCAGATCACCACGAATGGACAACTGAAATCGCTTTTGTTTAACTTTACATTTGCACTAAACTAAAAAGACAAACTAAGGCCTCTAAACGATATTAGTTGTTGATATCAACTAAAATAACGTCATTGTGACGTTTAGAGGCATTAGTTGTCTTTTTAGTTTAGTGCATTTTCCTTCAAATCGCCCCCATTGATTAACTGAAGTTGTAAGAAAAATTGACACTTTTAAAAACCAGCGTGCTGCAGGACATTCTTCGAAAGCCAAAATCCCGCCTTCCGGTCCATGCGTGCGTCATAATTTGGTACGAGGTAAAATATCTGACAATGAATTTCTGCATAAATCAATCTCGGTTTTCTACAACTCCGATGATTCATTGTGGTTACATTTAATAGTATTTAATTTGTTTAATTTCGTCGTGACGATGTAAACAGGATGTTTTCAGTAAATTTCATGGCAATACGGTATTTTACGTAGTCAAAAATATACTTTTTAGGAACTGTCAAAATTATAATTTTGTTCTTAATTTTATAAAATACTAGTAAGTACAGTGACGTCATATCTAATTATTAAACACTGCCTTTTTTACACAATTATTTCTATACAACGCGGCTAGAAATATGTATACAATTCTAATATTGTCAAGCCATTTTGTACATAATGCTTCAACTTCAGTCATAAGATTTATTTGACTACCTTGTCGAGCGAGCGAGCGAAGCGTCTCCGTTTCAGGATTACGCAAAAGTGCTTTCGTATCTGTCCGGTTGTTCTCCTCTACAGGTCGCATTTCTCAACCGATTCTCGTGAAATTTTGTGAGCAGATTGGATAATTAAATATATTTTTTTTTGCCCATTCAGTTTTTTTTAAAGGCGAAAAAATCGCTACAATCCAAATGTAAAGACCGTTAGAGTAACACAGATTATATAATTTTAGTAAAAAGTCAATAGGTTGTATTTAAGATCGCAAAATTTAGTTTACAAAGTTATTGGTGCGGCTACTTTCATACTCCAGGTACATTCATAAGTTTGTATGTATTATTGAAAGAAAATGCAGTCGGCATATTTGTTTTTATAATAATTCCATCTGTTCATCCGATAAACTTCAAGTACGATGTGAGCGGTGAGGAGATGGAAAATAATGAAAAAAATACTCTAATTCCCGGTGTCGCTCGCGAGTTCTACGGCCAGGGAGCACTTATCCAGTGGAGAACGCTTGGATACATTTTCCTTTGAAACACAAATCACCAATTTACGGGCGGCGGGGGACGAGGTAAGAGAGCTGTGATTGGTCAGCCGCTGCGAAACTGTCTGGCGGCCCGTCATCGTACATAGGTTGCGTATGCGAACGTTTGTTGAACACAACAAACGTTTGGCGAGCCGCATTTCCCCGCAGGCGCAGTCAATTGGATATATAGTCTCTGTCTACAGCTCACAGAGCCACTAGTTTAATACCGTATTTTAAACACTATCGCGATCGCTGACCGTTCGTGGCACCTTTCCTCTGAATAGGCGGTACAAGCGTACAACCTAACAGGTGACACACCGATATTCTATGGCAGCGCCACTTCTGATGCTATTGTGCGCTGAAACCAAGACTGCTTGGAAATTAAATTACTAAGGCTGCATTTCACCAACAAAAAGTTATAGAATAACTATCCCGGGGATAACTTGTATGACAATGACAGTTCACGATACAGGTCTAACCTAGTGTGAGGGCCGCCGGTAATCTACTTCATTTCTTAGAAAATACGTACCTAATTAATAAGTGAAATTGTGTATTATTTTGTTAGATAAATGATTACCTAATCTAAAAAAAAAGTTCAAAATGAGGTGTTCGGTGTCTATGAAAAAGTAGAAGATACTCCCGAGTAAAAGTTACTCTTTCGTTGGTAAAATTCGCTCTTAGTAACCTATTTCGTTCAGGCATTTGAAGATTATAGACGTTTATCACCGAATACTAGGGCTTGTTTCAAGAAGTCAGGATAAGCTCTGTGTTATGTGACAGATCCATCTGTCAGTTATAGAAACAACATTTATGATTTATTTTCATAGGGCTCTATCTTATATCGGGACTTTTTGAAAGAGGCCCTGATAAACGGTTCGAGAGCCTCTCAAGAAAGAGGTTCCGAGTTCGAATCCCGTCTGGGAACAAAAATCTCCAGGATTTGAATGTTTCTGTCTGTGACGTCGCTGATTCTGGTTCTTACGACGCGACATCCTAGTGTGGGGCCAGGAGCAAGAGCCTTACCCCTAACTGCATACTAACCCATATATGGTTTCATTGGTTTTGAACTTTATTACTAAACAATGAGATTGAAAACCGCGATGCATTTCGGGTTAGGCCGTGCATTAAGGGGTTACAAATGTTATGTGAAAACGAATGCTCTACCAAAATGGACTGAAGACCACAAAACGAAGCATTCTTCACTTCAAAGCTTCAACAGATAGTCGCTATCGCCTCCAAACAAAACCGAATCGGCACAATTTCGCCTTTCAACACTTGACAACAAAGCTGAATATAGGCCGGACCAAACAGCCGTCAACATGGTAGATGTAAAACATCCCGCATTGTTACAGCACCGCAACGATATCTGTGCAACTGGTTTTGTGACGTAAGTATGGTGTTCTAATGTTGAAAGCATTCCAGTGCAGTGCACATATATTGTTGCCCGTTTGTACAGATATCGTTGCAAGGAGCTGTGGAGATACTTTATTGTCTTCGGCCGTCTTTCAGTGAGAAATGTATGTCATTCGGTTAGTCGTAGACTCGATGTTGCAGTTTCTTGGATAAGTTTTGTAGCACAACATAATGTCATGCCTTTTCACATTTGGTGTGGTAGAGTTACAATTTTGCCCACCTTTAACCAGTAATTTTGCGCCCTCTGTCACGCAAAACAACTTGGCCATCGCTATAAGGTACGGCTTTACCGCGGTATGTTAAATAAACCGCAAACACCAAAATTAAATGCAGTTTATAAAACGACACCTAGTATAACTACTCAATTAATTTAGTAAAAGTGTGTCAGACAAAATGTTTGACTTTATTACGTAGCAAAAGCACAACCAACTGTGTACGTAACTACGTACGCACCTACCAGGACCAGGTTACAGTATTCCTCAGAACATATGTCCGAAGACCTTGAAAGGTATTTGATGATTTTGCTAAAACCAAGAGATTCTTGTCCGTTACACTATGAATCCAATATCTTCCAAGGTCATGGGACTTATTTTCAAAGGAATACTGTAGCCACTACTATAATAACTATAGTTTAGTGGGTCATCATAAAAAATAATAAATTTAATCATCAAAGAACATAAATTATTTCCAATGCCAGGCAGATAATGCGAAACAAAGGGCCTAGGATAGAACCTTGGGGCACACCCAAGTTATCTCTTGTTTTACATGGCGTGAATAAGACTTCGATGCCGTTTATAAATTCTAAAACAACCTTCGGAAGGTACGCGGTCTACATAAAGTGCTAACGATCCTCTGTTTCGTATCCGTGGCTTGCTGTCGAAGGATTTAGACTGATCTATTGCGGATACCGCATTATTCTCTGCGAGTGGAGGAATCTTTAAATAGTAAATCTTAGAATACTCTACAAGGTTTCACCAACAAGTATCAATCGCATTATACAAGGTGTATATGAATTAACGCAAAATGAGAAACTACAATGTTAGGGACATCATTCTGAGCAACTTTCATTATGAAACCGATCTGATCAGAGCAACTTAATTTTTCACTTCTCCATACAAATCAGCTGACACACTCAGGCCAAAATGTACTGGGAAGAGAAAAATAAAGTTGCTCTGATCAAATCGGTTTCATAATGAAAGTTGCTCAGAATGATGTCCCTAATAAAGCAGTTTCTCATTTTGCGTTAATTCATTTACACCTAGTATTCTGATAACAATCGCATATAATTTTGTTCTAATGTTTTGATTATGTATTTCTGACTAGAGCGGTTCTATTCACCTGATAAGCCGCGAGAATCGACCCGCTGGAGCATGATTCTCGCGCATTCGATATACGGGTATCGAGACCTATATTGACAGATTCCCAAACAAAATCACTCGCTATAGGTGTAGATATCGTATATCCAATGCGCGAGAATCATGCTCCTGAGTGACGACGTTTACAACGGGGCGCACCAGCGCTAGTTCTACGCAACGAACCTGTCAAAAATCATTAGTTCCACCTGTAACCGTGTGCCAAAAGATCTTTGGAAAGTTGTAGCTGAGGCTTGGCTGAGAAGGCAGTTCTCAAGTCTGCGGCAAATCGCCAGGCCCCCGATTCTCACGCTAGATCATCTCCCCAGTCAAGATATCGGTTTCGGTACCGCCTAAATCCATCGAAAACCATCTCGATTTATATTTATTTCTATCGAAAACTGGTTGAGATATCTCGGTTGGTCGAAAGGCTAGTCGTAAGAACAGCTTTTTCTTGTTTTTGATAGAGATTTCTGTATCTCAAAATCGATATTTCGCTAGCGCCAGAATTGCCCCCTAGGGGCGGTTTCAGAACTGAGAGTGGTTTATTATTACGGGCCTATATGAGGCATCAGTGGCCGCTTAACGCAGGGTTTTTGTAATTTTGTGGAAACACATAAAATAAATCATTGTCTTGATTACGCGGCAATCCCAGTAATAAATCGAAGAAAATTGTTTGCTAAACGGTTTTGAAAGTGGCATCTGATTGGCTGATGTTTGCCATAAACGCATTGTTCAAGGTTATTTGATTGTCCGATTGGCCTTTTTAGACCTCCTGTTTTCTTGTTTATGTGTTTTATGTCATAGTAATTTTCAATAGCCTTAGATATAGGATCCTGGGGCCAATTTAGGTATATCCAAAGAAAATTTATTACTACGTGGTACATCTTTCAGTAAGAAGGGTTTTTTATTTATTTATTTATAACAAGGCACATCAAGGGTTAGGATCGATGTTGCTTATAGAACCATTACGCTTATCCAGTGCAGGTAGGTGGAGGGGTTTTTACGACTACTACATGCTACCTAGTAGCTATATAGTAGCCGGAACCTACAACTTCCGTACGTGCCATCCGAAAGACAGAGCGTCCGATAATGTACAAATTAATTATCTCATTGGTACATGGTAAGCACCCGGGATTCGAAACTGCATCTCCTGTCTAAGAAACAGGCGTGAAACCCACTACACCACGGAGCTCATCCGAAGAAGTGATATCCTTTAATCCGACCTTCATATTCCTATAATCCCTCTCCCCCTTCTTCCCCTTCTCAACCCCACCAGAGTTATGAGTATTGCTTACCGGTCCACAGTCTGTCGGTTCTGCACCAGCCTCTGCATCAGCCAGGCCTGCGACAGCGCCGGCGGCACCAGCCCGCTGTTCAGCGCCGCCAGCGCCGCCATCATCTGTTGGAACTGAACACACACCCTAGTTACTCTCGTTATCAACATCTTCAACATTTG
The DNA here is from genome assembly GCA_963457715.1 of Argyresthia albistria. Taxonomy (NCBI): domain Eukaryota; kingdom Metazoa; phylum Arthropoda; class Insecta; order Lepidoptera; family Argyresthiidae; genus Argyresthia; species Argyresthia albistria. The sequence goes on from OY735273.1 coordinate 6,271,431, forward strand.
TTTATTTGTATACATCGTAAATTGTAAACGTGTATTGTAAAAGTGAATAAAGTGATTATCTGTTTGATTTGGGAAGTAAGCCTGAGTTGCACTAAATTTTTAATAACCGGTCAAGTGCGAGTCGGACTCGCGCACGAAGGGTTCCGTACTATTTTATCTATAAAAAACCGCAAAAAAAAAACATGTTGTATGGGAGCTCCCCCTAAATATTAATTTAATTATTTATTTTTTAAGTAAATAATATACTCAATATATTGCGAACATTTTAAGCGTCTACCTGCTACCATTATCAATATCGAGCAAAAATGAGCAAAAAAAATCACGTTGGTGTCGTGCTGTATTAGACTTACCCAGAGTTGCTCGAAACGATTTTGAAGGTTGTCACTTTACTGATTTAATTAAGGGCGAGAATCTCATAGTATTGTCATTTGTTTCTGAAGTATTTATGATTTTTAGGGTTCCGTACCCGAAGGGTGCCAAACGGGACCCTATTACTGAGACTTCGCTGTCTGTCTGTCACGCTGTATGTCATGAACCGTGGTAGCTAGACAGTTGAAATGTTCACAGATGATGTATTTCTGTTGCTGCTATAACAAAAAATACTAAAAAACAAAATAAATTTAATATTAAGGGGGCTCCCATACAACAAACGTGTTTTTTTTTGCTTATTTTTGCTCGATATTGATAATGGTAGCAGGTAGACGATTAAAATGTTCACAATATATTGAGTATATTATTTCCTTAAAAAATAAATAATTAAATTAAAAATAAATTAATATTTAGGGGGGGCTCCCATACAATTATTTTATTTGGGGTTTTTTATAGATAATTGTACGGAACCCTTCGTGCGCGAGTCCGACTCGCACTTGCCCGGTTTTTGTTAACAAATATATTAGGATTTAAAAAAGCTCACTTTACCACTGTATGTTTCAAAAATTGTCATTGCGTTGAATTCACTTAATACTTTTTGAATTGACACCATGGGCCACAGGACATGCAACCACACCAACACATGAATTCGGACTAGACCTGCGTCACCTGCGCAATACAACACATACTTTATTGAGCTCTTAAAATTAACAAAACTGCGGTTTTCCCTATAGTCTTTAGTTTTCGCGTATCCCATATTATGACTTAATATTTTACATATTTGTCATTTCATTACTCTAATGACACCTACGCAAATCATTTGTATAAGGAGTAGATAACACCACACACAAACCTCAGTGGTTTAAGTGGTGATCAAGAACATGAAACTCTGTTTGTAATTAGATGCTAGTAAATAAATAAAAAAAAATACAATTATAATAACGATCTTCACTCGGAAGATTGACTACATAAGCCACATGCGAGCCACCGAGCAGCGGCGTCTACTGACGACCGACGAGTTGAAGCGGTCGCCGCGACCGAAATCGGTCGGACCACATCATCATCATCATTACTTTAATGCTCTACGTCTAAATCAGAAAACTAAATATGTCAAATTACTATTTTGGTATAATTATGAGTACAAGTGGGTCTAAAGCCTTCGACCCCCAGGAGGTTTGTTTACAAAAGTAACTATTTAAACTATTTCATATCGATCTCAGTGATTGGAATCGCAGATTTCACTTTGGACCAGTAAATTAATTTTTCTTGCTACACTCTATGAAAAACTTATTAAATTGGCAAAATCAAGCAATAGTTAAATAGGTAGGGTAGTTGTTCAGGATTGAGTTTAATTCTTAAATATCGTTAATTCAGCCAAAACAACGTTAATTTTGTTTTGAGGTTATTTTAATTATTTTATTTTAGGCAAGCCAAAGAGAGATATAAGTAATTCATATTGCAATTTTTTATTTTAGCCAAGCCATAGGAGAGGAGTTTTTTTTCCTGAAATATCTATCTTAGTTTAATATGTCTAATCGGTAATTTGATAAATAGTTCTTCCTTGAAAAATGTCACTATACGACTATAAATAATTGATGCAAACACATGAACTCTGTGAATATTGTTTATTTTAATGTAAGTGTTTGCATTGTTGATGTGCCTTGTTATAAATAAATAGATAAATACAGTAATTTTAATATAATAAAACTTCTGCTCTAACTAACACCGTTTTGGTAACCCTAAAATGTCCAGGAATTGATAAGGCAACATCTGGCAACGTTACGTTGACATAGCTTAGATTATCCTAGGTCAGCCTAGGATTGGGCTTGGTACCTGTGCGATCGCCTGAGGGTTCTGAGCCTGCAGCTGCAGTAGATGCTGCAGCAGCATGGGAGAAGTGGCTGGACTTTTCGGCCCTGACACCGAGCTGCTATCCGACTCTGATGCTGGACTCTGGAAGAGGAAACCTTTGTTAGATTGTTAGTATTGGAACGCATCCTTATAGTAGGTATGTTAGGTTGGCATCACTATTTTGATATTCGTAAGTTAGCCCTACTGGTCTTCTGTCACTTCTACAACATTGTATCTTGTTTTACCGCTTTTACGCCATTACAACAGTATTTTCTACATTCATCGTTATTTCCATTTCCATCCGAATATATCAACATACTTAGATACACGTAATTTCCTAATTAATCGTATACTCACGTCACATGACAAACTACAGATAGCTTAAAATAAACGTTCAAGTGCGAGTAAGACTCGCGGACCAAGGGTTCAGATCTCACTTGGAGAGCGTAACTGGTTTAATTAGGTTTCCACATAAAAAAAGTAAAGTATGATGTCATCCATGTAAACCAAATTACATATTTTTGCAGAGAGAAAGAAATTTGCAGGTTTCAGATTTTTTCCTTTACTTGTGCTATAAGACCTTGCTTTGTGCCAAATTTCATGATTGTAGGACAACAGAAAGTACCGTTAGGTTTTGGGTCCATTACCATTACTTGAAAATCCATATTTTTTACAGTATAAACGGTCGTAGCGTTTGATTGCGTTGACCTAGAAGTTTGATTTTTTCAAAGTGTCATTTATATTTTCTTATACCTTACTTTACTTTCGAGTATTTATTGTCAAAAATCATTATTTTTAAGAATCAGAAAGAGTGTCCGCTATGTCCGAAAAGGAAAAATATTAATTAGGGTTAAATAAACTTAATTTAATTCATTCCCTTGCAATAGACTAATTGACGTCTTGGACACCTACGTTTAGGGATTTGATTTATTGTACAGACAGACACTAAACTTGAGAAAATCTATACAAGGAATTGTGATTGAATTAAAAATTACAGAAAAAATATCTCCTTGATGTTATTATTAGGTAGGTATGACAAAATATCTACACGAGACGACCTAACGCAATTAAACACCGCGTTTCATTTGCCGTGTCTTTTCCGCCATCTTGGAAAATAATTTACGACCGCCGAAGGTTGATTTCGAACGATTTTGACAGTTTTCCTCAAGTGTTCATGCTTGTCTGCCATTGAGTGATTTCCGCCTATTTCATAGCATAAGGAAAATGTTTAATAGTTGAATCGCAGATGGAAATAACCTGTTTTTAAATTATCTGCCTATTCTAGTTGTTGCTGCATTATCCATTCTTTTGACATTGATTTTCATGGATCCTTTGTCACAGTACGGAAGAGAATATGCTGGTATGTAAGGGTTGATGAACAGAAACTGAATATAAGTAAGTATATAGGTAATAGTTTTCATAGTTCAAATGAGCCACTGAGCACTGTATTAATTTACTTATTGCACAGAAAACCAAATACAGACACTTAATATTTCAGTTTTTTTACGAACAAAAGCTTTTTCAGACGGACCTTAATGAAGCTTTAATTTTTTAAACAGGAGTGATAATAACGTTACCGTAATAACAAGTCTATTTCGCCAAAAATATTGCGAAGTACAAAATTATCCGTTGCCAGAAAGTATTTTTTGACACTTCTAGTAGGACAGGCTGCGTCACCTATCGAGTCGTTTGGTACTACTTTTTGTTTCTTTATGTCTTTGTCCTTTAAAACTCCTCATAGCCGCACCGTTTTTTTTTTCTCTATCGAAACGTGTACAGTACAGGTACCCGGCCATTGTTTTAACACGTCGCGTCGTCGGGTGATACTCGGCGATTGACTTGGCGGGAGAGAGAGAGAGAGAGAGAGAGCGAGACGAGACCAGAGACGTGCCAAAACAACTGCCGGGTACTATACTTAGCTAGCTACAATAAATGGATACCTACCTAATACCTGTAGTAGTATTTCACGTGTGTCAGTCAGCAAGCTAAACAATTCAGTTAGTTAATATTCAAGGTGGACATGATTAGCGAAACGTCAAGGTGAACCTAACTCTAGGTCGGCGAGCGCACAGGTCTAGATATTCTGGGCTTGTTTGGATACTGGTAAAACCTAGGCAAATAATGATTGCAAATGATTGGTGACACGATCCGATTTTTATAATCATGGAAGTTTATAAGTAAATTGATGGTGGTTAAAATCTGAAACTGTTGGTAAATTAGGATGTTTTTTTTTTCGTTTATTCATGAATGGCAGGCTGGCTGGTTCTGCGGTTACCAATGAGGTTTCATTACGATAGTCAACGTTAAATACAGGGTGTAAGTATTATTTATTAGGTATTTGGTATTTACTGATGTCTCTACAACAGTAGAGATCTACGTATCCATTTTTATTTTTAAAGCATTTATACCTAGCTCTTTTAAAATAGAGAACTTTCACCTTATACTTCCAAAGGTAGGTAGGTAAGTATCTAATTTATTTCTCAAGTAAGTACAAAGACAGCTTTATCACAATTACTCCAATTTTCCCATTCATAGGTCGCTCTTTCAAACTGCCTCCACGGAAATGGCCCAACCTACCAATCATACCATATTTTCTTTTCTTTTTCTAATCTATTGTTCGTAAGCTAATAGCCGTTGACAAGCCCATTTGAAAATGGAATCGAAAGAACCGTTTGAAGGTTCCCATTACTTGTGTTTGGAAAAAAACAGCAGCAGCTGGATACATAATTTACCGTTCACCAAATGCTAGGGTCCACACGTTCTAATTCTAAACGCGGCCCCAGCCAATGGCGCGCGAGGACGATCCAAGATGGCGGCCGTGGGAACCGTTTAATTTGCCGTTTGAATTTAGAATGGTATTTTTATTAGTGCATTCGTTGTGTTCGAGAACAATGTTTTTTTTCTAATTTAGTATACAGATGGTAGCGAATTAGGTGCTTCTTTGGCGAATAAATGCATTTGTTTATGTAGATTTGGCATTGAGGTTGTGAATTTGAATTCTGTTTTGTTAGGTTACTATTTTTAATTAATAGGAAATGCTAATGAGATACCTATCTATACATATTCTGATCTAATTATGTACCTAACTGATTAACATTACTACGTTACGATTAGGTGGATCTAGTCTACGAGTAGATAGTAGCTAGGTACATTATGATATTTATACAATATGTTTTATAACTGTAGGATTAATTATAGAAAATTGCCATACCTACTGTGATTCAATAGCTTACCTACCTACCAAGTTATCGAAAAGTTTTAATGAACAGTGAGGGATAGGGATCTTAGATCTCATCAATTCATCAGTTTGAAGAAACTGAACAGCACAAAACACTAATGTATTTCAACAACAAAACTACCTCATATGCTGTAACTTGTTTAAAAGCCCGTGAAAAATTAGTACTAACCATGAAACAGCCTCATTTCGCCTTTCCCGCCATCCCGCTTCAACAGTGCGGAAACAACAAAACAACGATTTAAAAACGCCGGAAAACTAAACGCGAGAATTTTCATTCACCGACATTTACGCCATTTTAGCAGCACGTAAAACATTATTTTACTTTTTTCAGCGCAACAAAACTAGCCAGCAACACACGATTAAAATGCCACTGAAAAAGCTCGCGGACTTTGGAGAAAAAAAAACAAAAGGGGCGTTCGGAAATTCAAACATCGGAAAAATTTGAAATGTCATTGCAGAGCACGCGCGTACATTTTCATTTTTTTAGGCGGGCAATGATTATTAAAGGCGTGCACACACTGAGGCTATTTGGTGCACACGTGTCTTTCAGGTCGCGAGGGGAGGGCCGCACGTGAATTTTCCGAGGTTTCCACCCTCCGCGGACCGCCCCTATATAGGCTTTTCTGTCCAGCCTATGCTGTTTATTCGATCGGCTTGAAAGCTGACTGGAGTCGGCTTGAATTTTTTTTTATATTTTTCTTACTACCTATTTTATACAACATGTTAGTTCTAAAAGAATATATTAACCTCTCGTCGCTATTTTTCTTAAGTTACAAACAGACAAAAAACATAAACATAATACGAATATATTCCAGTTACATCGGAACCACTTACAGTTCGCGGAAAGAAAGCCATTATTAGGCCGCCATATTGATGTTTCTATCCTTTAAAATGGAATTGGCGGGGAATACGTTACAGTGAATTAATTTCACGCACCTAGTATTCTAGCCATGCAATTATGAGCCATTCCCTCGGATATTTTTATTTTGTTTCGGCTGGTAAACCATTCAATTGGCAGGTAGAGTAATTCTGCTCCCGCACGTAAATGTTAATATTGATTAGACAAAGCCTCTAGGCTGTTTTCTATTACACACTAATGGCGGAGTCTATATTTTATATGTTTTTTATTAAAACAATTCTTTAGTTTTATTCCGACTACTGTATTAAGTACCAATGACCATAGGTTAAATGCGTATTTAATCTTTAAATGAACACAGATATTGTTCTTCCTCTGGCCGTAAAGGAAAAATGTTTTCCCCCTAATTTTAATGTCAATTATTCCCTTTCGGCCATAAGAGGAACTATCTCTGCATTCAAATGGTTAAATTCAAATTCCACGCAACATAAGTTTTCAATTCAAAATTTCAATGACAAGCAAAATATTCCGAAACTGAGTTCGAAATACTCTTTTCGAGACAACACTGGCCGCAAAGCGGAAACAGCATAGAAAGAAAACAAAAACCTTTTTAGTGAGCGCTACTCCACTTCATTCTGTCCGAACGCTGCCTACTTTTCATGCACTACGCCTACACACTCACTATTTCAGAACTAACACGTCGGCCGCCCTCGCACGCCAATACCCACCCAAACCCCTGGGCGTAGAGCCGACAATCGAAGGCTGGCGCAATCCGTCCTTCTCCCGCGTATTAATCAAAATACGAGTTTTCTACTTTGACGTGGAATCGCAGCAAATGGATAAGGTATTGTTTCGTAAATTGAAACTACGGGCACTGGAATAACCAGTGCAACTTTATCCGCACTCCCCTTCCAATCCCATGTAACTAAGGACGTTACAGGGGAGGCAGTAGGCACTCCTACAGGTCTTATAGAGTTGGTCACAGCTTATACTGCCTAAGACAGGCAGATGCAGGCATGTAAATTGTTCATAGAATAATTGCTATAGTTTACAATAAGCTGCAATTATGCCAGCGCAACGATGATTAAGAAATGTATTCTTATATGACATGACGAGTAGTGTTCGTTAAGCAAGAGGGCTAAAATTATTATTGTTTTATTTAAATTTTAAGTGGCTCTTCAATAGTTAAGAGGGCTTTACCTGAAATAAGGAAATAACTTGTATTTTTTATTACAGGGAGAGTCTGTTCGCCACAATCTAGCGGTGATTATCCAGCATTTTTTTTAAATCTATTTCAGTAAGTAAGTGTCGAATTAAAGATCTTACCTAAAATATAATTAGAATTTGAGTTGTACGTACTTATATTTATTAATAAATAAATATTAAAAAAAAATGTCAAACAAAAACCAGGTTTACTAATAGAGATACTTTTACAACTTATTCGATTACAACTAGCTCAGTAGCTGGGCAAACAACCAATGAATGCATGCCCTTATAAATGTATTTTAATATGATGAAGGGAGAGTGAGTTGGTCTACGTATCGCTAATAGAAGACCTAGACCTAGGCAATCTAAAATAATACTAATAGAGCTTTTATAGAGCTAGTTTATTGCTAAAGGTTCTGCCAAAAAAATAAATAAATAGCGCTCTATTCTCAAGAGAGATTTACCTGCCGTGTTATGTATGTGTAGAGCTAAAAGAAAGAGACAAGTAGCTAAGGGTCATTGTACGAATTTGTTCCTGCCCCGCGACTGGGCTTCAGTAGCTTTCAAGGTTTTTGTTTCAAAGGAACATACGATCGTAAATCGATTTTAATGATATCTGCATAATTGATGTACAAATTATAATAATTAAAATGCTATCCATTATATAGCAATCGCAGGAAGAATGACGTAAACGTAAATTTTGAAAGAAAAAAAACTACTCGATAATAGCAAATTGTAAATAGACAATCATCGCATTTTTTTGTGCGAAAAGCAATAATTTCGTTATTATTGCTTGTGCCGTGAGAAGACCCAGACAATAGAGCCATCGGGGAAATAAAATGTAATGTTCCCATTGTAAAATGTTGCACAGACGAAAATATGGCATCTTCTTTTAACAAGCCCACATTAAAGAAACATTATCTGTGTTACTGTGTAGCTAAAGGCAGTATTGACTTGTTGTTATAGGTAAGCCTAGTTTATTGTTTATGACAGTATATCTTTTTATGATTATTTATCGTTAATTTATGAACAGCATTATTAACAAAACATAACTAAGTTTGCTAAGCCCTCTTCTTTTTCATTGTAACTAGGTCGAATAGGTATTGAAAATTTGGATAATATAACAAGTGAGATAGGATTCAAAGAGCTTCATCATTATGAAAGCAAACAAAAGAAATCTGCGTCTTAAGTCCGTACTCAGAGTCGTTAAATGATTCATTAAAGATTACTAAGTAAAGGATTTTGTATGAAAATTCAAATTTGGAATGGGTTTAATCATTTATTAAATGACTCTGATGTACGGCGGTTAGTATTTCTCTTAGTATTTCTTAAACAGACACTGCTTCAATTTGTCAAAATGTATAAGTCCGAAGCCTGATCATGATTATGATGCCTAGTCTAGGAAAATTCAACGAATTATGAATCAACTCATTATTACTCATGTAACCAAATCACTACAACGCACAATCCATTCGTTACTGCAGCAATGTCATAACAACCTTGACCTTTGTTTCTTTGTGAGATCACTCGTCATGGCCTTATACAAACTTACATAACTATAACCCAGAAGTAAACATTAGTAAGTTCCAAATAGAAGAGAATATAATGCTACGCACTACTTATCTTGTAACGATGCTTGTTTTGTTACCATTCTAATGATGTGAAAATCGGAAAAACATAAAAATGGACTTACTACATTATACCTCTGGGGTACAGATATTCGTTGATTGGTATCTATCGTCAATTGGAATCGAATAAGAATCGGTCGACATCTGGGATGGAGTTTGATCGATACAATAATAACAATGTCACATGCCAGAATTGGAAGGAAATCGTCAAGCTGGTGGGTAGATGATGTTTTATATCAAGACGTAATTTTTGTGCGTTTAAATCAAAGCTTGCTTGTCTTCTTTGTCTTTTCTTAGGTTCAAACCTTCCTATAAAAAAAACAAGGCTGAAGACTTTGCAACGTTCAGCACTTTTGTCCCCCTCCACATAAAGCTGCACTTTATTTGAGCAGTAGGTAGTCATTTTGAGAGTATATAGCATAGAGTTCTTTCCCGGCAATGAATTCTGAAATTGTCACGTCTCCCTTTTCCACCAGTCTCCTAATGAGCAGAAACAGACGCGAAGGTGTGAGATCCTTGTGATTCCTGCAGCAAGAACCCTTTAACACTTTCCGTGCCCAGAAGGGTTAACAATACTTACATGACACCAGGAGGCCAATTCTCGTTTCTATAGCAGTCAAATTAGACTAGTGGGAGGGTGGTTCATCTTCTGATAGGCCAAGGACCAATCGCGAAGGATCTTTGCCTATTGAAAGACGAAGCTCCTCCCATTTGTCTAATACGCATTGAGAGTCTAATGGGTGAGAATCGGCCTATTTATTGTCATCGTCAGTGTACCACAGGGCCCGTAATAAGACTAGGGCTGGATTTTATGAACGAAAGAGTTAATTTTTCCCGAGAGTATCTTCTACCTTTTCATAGACACCAGTGACACCTAGATCAGATCATATTCATGTTCATATTCGTTATAACGCAGAAACATAAAAAAAATACATTTACAAGAAACATTATACGCAAAGGCGAGCTTATCTCTAAAGAGAGATTTCTACCAGCAAACCTAGGCAGGACAGGAATGTGGATGCATGAGGACCTAATTTTGAACTGTTATTTGTTATACAAGTTATCCCCAGGATAGTTATTCTCGTATAACTTTTTGTTGGTGAAATGCAGCCTAATTCTGCTCTGAAATCCATCTCAAACGCGATCAAATGACGGAATTGATATTATGACAAAACCGTCATCGTTACTTAGCTGAGACAAGTCTCAGAGCTGAGAGCGATTTGTTAAGTCCAACTCTAGTAAAGCCAAGTAGGCACCTATTTTAAAAACGTTATTAAAGTTGCCATGTCTTTAAACTGTCAGAATAGCCCGGTAAAATAAAAACTTCTCCAAGTAACCAACTGGCAGGGTGTTTATTATCAAATAAACGGTCAAGTGCGAATAGGACTCGCGCACCAATGGTTCCGAATTTCCAATCACAATTGGAGCGCGTAACACGCGTAATTAGGTTTCCAAATAAAAAAGTAAAGTATGATGTCATCCATCCACGACACAGGGTATCCTAGTGTGGGGCCAGAAGCAATATATGTGCCTATATGTAAATGATTATGTTTTTATGTTTATGTAAAACAAATTGAGTATTTTTGTAGAAAGACAGAAATTTGCAGTTTTCAGATTTTTCCCTTTATTTGTGCTATGAGACCTTGCACACGCCTTCCCTGTACCTGTGTTCATGAATAAACAAATTGAATTGAATTGAACTGAATTGAATTGAATTGCTTTGTGCCAAATTTCATGCTTGTAGGCCTACGGGAAGTACCCTATAGGTTTTGGGTCCATTGCGATTACTATGAAAATCTAACAATTTTACATCATTAAACTTGACACACGGTGTAAAAAGTCTTGACACACGGTGTAAAAGGTCTTGACACACGGTGTAAAAGGTCTTGACACACGGTGTAAAATGTCTTGACACACGGACGGGCGGACGGACGGACAGACGGACAACAAAGTGTTCCTATAAGGGTTCATAATTTCATAATTTCTTTATTGCACACAAACAGTTACATAGGACAGTAAAAAACATAGAAAACGTGCACAAAGGCGAGCTTATCTCTAATAAAATAAGAGATCTCTTCCAGCAAACCAAATAGGTTCCTTTTTTCCTTTTACGGATCGGAACCCTAAAAATCTGGTTTTGTTTGTCAACACTATTTTACTTTAATTTATATCTGGGTACCCTGGGGAGTGCCCCCACCAAGTCGAGCAAAGGCACTCATACCTTTTTCTGTACTACAAATGTTGTCCTATCCAATCCTTCTGAAACCTGTTCCCACGGAGATGCAACAAGTAAGTACAATTAATCAGATGTTCTCAACATCTGGCATCTCAGAGATCCAACTCAAGGCCACACTCTATAGTTCAACTGCTATAAGAAAATAGTGACGTTGTAACGTATATGTGAGTACAACAGTTTGATACTTTAGCACCTGTCCGTCAATTGATCAATGTCAATATAGCTCCTTAACTCACTAACTCAAGATCCCTGAGTTATCTAATTTACTGGCGATAACCTCATAGGATAGATATTTTGTTTCCGATGATAAGCATTTTTGCTTAAATTAAAAAAAGCTGTCAAGTGCGAGTTGGACTCGTGTAGAGAGGGTTTCGTACAACAATAATAGGACTTACACCAACAAAAACCCAACTAAAAGTACCCTAAAATTCAATTTTCATACAAATTTTGCACCTCAGATTTAGGGGGTTAGGGGTTGAAGTTGTGGATTTCGGAGTTTTATATTTTTATTTTTGCTTGCATGACAAATTTCAGATTTTTTTGAGCAGCACACTGACCATTCGGGCATGAGGCACGAAGTTAATGTTGCAGATTGTTAGAGTTTTTCGCACACACATCGATACGAGTTATTGAATATCTTGCACGAGTTGTAGATACGGAAAATTATTGGAATTCTGCTTCTTGTACTGGTTTTTCAAACACGTTATATAGAATGTTTGCTCACTTTAGTACCTTTATGAATTTATGTATACATATTTCAAACTGGAGTGATACACACACACATTGACGCGGTGCATTTGTAACTATATTTTTATTTGACGATTCCCTTTATTTAAAAAAAGCATACTTTGAAGATATCCGTCAATCCAAAACTGTAATCGTGTTCTCGCAAGGAAGGTTAATTAAAGTCATGGTTATGCGATGACCGTGACTTCTTTGTATAATTTAACTTCTTAAAAGGTTATTTTTCAATAAACATTTTGGTTTGGTGTATGCTCTATCAGCAATCTGACTATCGATATTGAAACTGAATGACAAAATTGGTATCTTAATTTCAACAAAGCACCATAAAACTAGGTCAGCTCTACGAGTTTGCCAGTCATCAATTAACGACGCTCCAAATTCACAATTGACCTCAATTTAAACCAAAAACAAACGGCTGCTTATTACGCAACCTAATCTAAGTAGACAAAACGTGTAGGGCCAAGTCCACCACAGATAAAACAATGACGAAAATACCTTATGTTATAAGTATGGTGGATTTAACGATACCGTGATTTTTTATAGAACTCAAAAGTCGAGCATAACCTCTGTTGGTGATTTTGTTTCAAAGGAAATAACTGTTGTACCCCCTGCAGAGATAATCATAATACCTCAACAAAATCAACTAAACCGAGACCGCTTAGAAAAAACATGTCATTGATAACATCCCACTATTATCTTCCGAAAAAGCGGCGGCTGCCAAAATTAATTATTCTTCCACCTCGTTAGAAAAACACCTCAGCTTATTACACAACACAAGCAGTCGAAAAAGTCCAGTCAGTCCCACAGATAAAGGTGTTCTATTATCTGTGGCCGGCGGAAGCGTGGCGGGCTGGCGGCTGCCAAAATTCGTTATCTAAGTGAGGCGGTACTTACATTCGCGCCGCCCGCTCGCCCCGCCCCGCCCGCCGCGGCCGCCTCACCCCCTCGGTCGCCCTCTACGCAAAAGTGACACTTGTCCATGTCGGTCGGCTGCCAATCTTTCGGTTCCTCGTATTTCATCTTCGGCTGCGTCGCCGGCGTTCGTATTAGGCTCTCCAGTATCGTCTCGGTCCTTGTCTCTGGTTCTGGTTCGGTTTTGGGCCTGTCGTCTTCGGGTGCGTTGATCTGTTCTATGGTCTTGATTTTGAGACCCGCAGGGGGCCCGTCCGACGCTGGCATGGACTCTTCGTCGCTTGAAAGGTCGCCAGGCTCGCTGCGTCTTGGTAGTAACGCGTCTTGGTATAGTTTCCATTTTCTGCGACCCATCAACTCCTCGGCCACTCGTTCTAGACCTGGAAACGGAGATAAAAATATTTAGTTAAGATTTAAAAATAATGTCACACCTTGTCCCATACGGAGTGACAGAGATTCATAATATTTTAGCGTTACTTGAGTTTTTGCCTATTGCCACAGATCGGTAAACATTTATATTTATATCACGATAAAAAACAATACCACTGTTTGAGAAACGCTCGCAGGTTAAGGGGTGGTATACGCGTGCGGCGTGCGTGCTATTTTGCGTTTTAATTTGAAAAGGCACCTCCTACCTAAAAAGAGTTAAACAAACAGACAAAGGCGCCATTGTGAAAAGCCTGTAAAAAAAGTTGTAAGGCTCAGCATGTGTGGATATTACTCCTTGTGGAAAAAACTAAGTATTATTTATTATAAATAAATTTATCGCAAACAATCTACCTGTCTACGAATTAAATTTTTAGAATCGATTAATTATATTGTCATAATCTTGACACAAATCGCAGAAAATAGCGAACAATAGATGTGCAAGCGAGAGGTTTCCTTCCCCTCCCAGAAAGATTAAATGTAAGTATGTAACGAAGAAAGTTTTTTTTTTATTCCATAATTCAAAAATAGTACCAGTTTCGCTGTATCTAACATCAAAAAATTATGATAAAAAAAAAACACTTTTTTGAAATCGGTTAAAAATATTTTTTTCATTAACTAACCCGTTAGTCGTGGAACTTGTAAAATCAACAATTCAACACACAACTTTCTATACCAAATTACCAACGCAATCTTAGAACGATAAACCAAACATTTTTTGCAGTTCGCTTTGCTTTAAATTAAAAAAGTTCATCTAAATCGCGCCTACCACATTAATTTTGCTTACATTATAAATTAAAAAGTTTTTTATTTTATTAAAACCAACACATTGCATCTTTTAATTACCTAATGCATGTTTTCATTAAAAACTAAATATAAACAAAAACGCAATAATATTGTCGAACCCTATTTATTGCATCCAAATAGGCAACTATTTAATGATTGTAGTTTTTTCGATCTCTATGCCGTTTTATCGTCGAATAATGTTAATTAGTTACGATATTAATTACACACCGACAATACGTGATGTATTAGCATTGACCGTCTTGCGTTCAACACCGGTTTTCAGCAATGTGTGGGTGTGCATGTGTGTGTGAAGATTATGGTCAAGGTTCTATATCAACAGGAATCGATTGTATCTTTTTGACGTTATGTAATAATGTGGCCCTGCCTTGTTACAATGTAGTTTATGAGTACCAAATAAATAGTAAAATAGCGTCACGCCTTTTCCCATGCGGGGTGGCCATTCAATACTCCATTTTGCATGACAGGGGGCTAGCCCATCACACACAGTGTAATATAGGAGTAAATAAGACGATGTATGTAGTTGGAGAAGCTCGTTTATTCGTTGTATACCTATCTTATTGCTAACACAGCACTTTATACATTATGTCGTAGTTCACTCTAACATCTAGCCTATTGCATGTACGACCATACTACAACAGCTATGGAGTTATGAAGGTTTCCTGAGTACGAAAATTAAAGTGATATCATTTTGTAGCTGAAATTAAAATATTACATGGTCAATAAGCAAAAGGTAATTCTTTTAATATTAACAGTAGGACCAAAAATGACATGACTAAAATATTTGTTATTTAAAAAACATGCTCTTTATCTCCCTAGTTATTGTCCACACTTTATATTATCTTGTTTTAGAAATTATCGCATAGTTGTTAAGATGCAGCCTATTATATGTATTTACTCGTCATATCATTGTTAGCGATGACTTTACAACAAAATATATAATACATCCTCGTAAATTAGATGACAAAACACATAGACGTGTTTTTGTAGCTTCGAGGAATTCTAGAAAACAGGAAGATAGTTTTTCCAGTTTTGCGAAACATTTGAAATAAAACGTAATCATAATTTTGATGCAGACAATGCGTTACGTATCTATCAAAATTAACTGCAATACACATTAAAACAAATTATGGATATTTTAAACATTTCCGTTGATAAAAAACCAAAGGTCACGAAGATATATGCAGTTGTTTTTCAAACTCAGTTGATACACTTTTAAGTGGATGGCGCTTACGTAAGTCGAATGAAATAATTGCCTCAATTTTAATAATTTAATTTAATACAGCAACAGCTACATGTACCATTAACTAACTAACTAGGTACTTCATATTTTTTACGTGTGACATAGTACATAATCATTTTAAAAAGTTTCTTTACATGAACAATATTTTTCTTTTAATACACATTTGTTTATTTTGTATTTAGTTATTACGTTTATGATGTGTTATAGCCTGAACCATCCAATTATACACTTTGTATACATTACGAAATCACACTGTATAAAATCATCTACAAAACAAGTGGTTATAGGTATTGTGGGTTTCATTTATTTAAATTAAAATATTTAAATTGCGTTAATAAACTTTTATTTTATTCAACACTTAACTTAATTACAATAAATTATTTTTCAATACACCTGCTCGTAAAGTGACCCTTATGACGTGGATTTTAGAATCATATTGCTGCCTACTATACATGCATGCGGTAATAATATTACAACACTAGTGTAGTAATGGATATAGTTTTTGGACAAGAATGACAGCAAAGAGTTTTTATGCTGGAAAAATATTAGGTACTAATTATTAGTTAATACATGTTGTTGTCAAAATAAGATGACTAAACATTTATTTTCACCAAATTACAAGCAAACTAAGAAAAGAGAGATATGGTGATTGTTTGGCTTTTGCATTGCCTCTGGCAGTCAGAGTCAAAGAGCGAAAACAAAAAAAAAGTGCGCGCCATTTTCAGTTTTCAACAAATAAAACTTTTCATTTATTGTTTTTATTGTGAAAATGTCGAGTACCGATGAAGATAATTATAGATTTTTCCTCACAAGTGTGTTGAAAAACGTCGTATGAAACTCATACTCGGTTCTTTACTGCTCTTGCCTGCGGCTCGAGCTGGTAAACCAACCTCGTCTGTTATGACCAACTTTGCTCACTTGTTTCGTAATGTACTATTACAACTTATAAAAAATGTCTCTGAGATCACCGCCACCGTCAAGCGGCAGGGTGCACAACATGCTGGCATCATTACCTCACTGTATTGCCAGGCTAATGCGCTGGCACAGATTAATAAAAAGGTGCTGGGGAGCTTACCGTCATCGCAGGCTATGTCTGGTGGTTCTAAAACCGATGGTACACCCACGCTAGAAAGGGCCCGACGGATGATATCCTTCAGGGCGCATATGTCTAGAAAACGGCCGGCACTGAAGTTGCAGGACAGGCCGTGGTGTCCTTGTTGGCACACCCTGGCCCCGCAGCGGCAGTGATGCACCTCGTTTGTCCTTACCCCCAGTCGCAGGCAGACAGCCAGATGAGGGTAGTCCTGTCTATGGGCAGGGACACCTGCGTCCAGCTTTTGTCGTCAAAAGTGCAATTCAAGATTACTGTCAGGGAATTTTGTATGAGTTTATCCAGAGATGCAAGTAATGATGGGTGTTTCCAGATTAGGGTTCACCGGAGGATGTGAGCTTAGGCACAAAAAGGCACAAACAAATTATTGTGAGGGCAAAGTCAAAGTCAAAGTCAAAAGACTTTATTTGCAATATGGTTGAGATCTATTAGTCTGTCTGTGGTCTCGTCGAATTTAGAAATTTGCTCTGTGATGTAGCTGGGGATCCCATCCTCTAGGACTAGGGACCCGAGGAGGCGAAGTGATGTTTCATTTAGAATTTTGATGCCAGGTGCCAAAGTGTTGAACTCTTGTTTGATAGAGATTTTTTCAAAAGATGACATGTTTTCAGGAAGGTAGAGTTCGGAATTTGAGTAATTTAGATCCAGGCCTATTTTGCCAAATTCGGTAGTTACATAAAATGTTTAAATCCTCAAGTACAGTTTCCCGGGTCCCGTCATCGAGGTAAGTACCATACGTTGAATTTAGAATTTAGTCTGGTTACGGCCGGATGGATTGCCAAACTGAAAATAGCCGGTCCGAGCGTGTCGCCCTGCTGGCAGCCTACTGCTGAATTTATTAGGTGATTATTAGTGCGTTAATTATTTCATTCCACTTGCGCAAGCGCCAACCACTTAAAACTGTCAATTGAGTTTGAAAAACAATTGAATTAATATGTACGTGACCTTTTGTTTTTTTACGAACGGAAATGTTTAAAAGATCCTTCATTTGTATTGACGTGTATTGCAATTACAATTGTAGATAGATACGAAACGCATATGTCTGCATAAAATTATAATTACGTTTCAATTCAAACGTTTCGCATAGCAGGTAAAACCACTTGTTTTCTAGAAGTCCTCGAGAAGGTACAAAAAATGTTTACGTCAAATGCGTTTGTTTTGTCATCCAATTTACTAGGATAATTTTATTTCTAGGGTATTTATTTTAAATGTTTTTTCTCTTCGTAGACTTTTTCTTTATTCATTTCCCTCCCAAAAATAATAAACGGCATAATAATATGACCATTATTCAACAATAAGTCCTGGAAAAACGCATCTTCTTTTCAGCGTTTGTAGCGTAGCCCCTTAATTTCAAATTCAGCGCATCCCAAACCTCACGAGCCAGATCGAAAATATAAATTCCTTTCAAATTTAAAAAATCCAAACTAGATTAGATCGCGTATGCTTATTATCCAGGGAATCGTACTGAACCGAGACTCACATGTTAATATTATAATTAAACCATGGCGTTGAACTTGCTCCGGTGGAATAATAAAAAAATAATTACACATTCGTTACCGCTTCCAAGTGAATCGGGACCACTAATGGGTTTCGAAAGCAACAATAATGATGGCATGTACTTACGAACACCAAGAGATTCACAGAAATTATGGTACAAGAAATGAATGGGTAGACAGTTGTAGGTATTACAATTTTAGGTATCTATCGGAAGATAATGATGGTCGAAAGTACATTTTTCAGTCGTAAAGGCGACTTCTTTTTCACACACATAAATAAATGCAACACATTATTTTATTCTCTTTTATCATAAATACCTATCAGTTGGTTTAAATTTCTTATGTAGGCCACCCTATTGTTTTATCCAATATTTTTACACAAAATGGGTATTAACTCTTACAACATCAACATTTGGAACTTATTCGGGCCTTCGACACATTTATGGGAGCGTAAATTTTGAAAATTACAGCTTACTGTGGTATAATGGCAATAAACGATAAATCTTGGAGCTGTAAACAAGCTATGGCGAATGCACGCCCCATGCCCACATGTCCGATAGGTACAGTAAATATGAGCACCTAGTTGGAAACGTTGTTCTGAAACGCTTGGGTGCATTTTGTTTGAATATTGCTAACTTTTTCGATTTTTGATATTTCGTTCTTTGATTTTCTTTTTCGTTTGTTGTTATTTTTACTAAAAGTATTTTGCACTAGGACTTTCCTGTAAACTTTCCTGTCCTGCCTGGGTTTGCTAAAAATACATACTTTATTGCACAAAATAACACATTTTACAATTGAAAGTGGACAACACATGACAAAGGCGAGCTTATCTCTATTAAGAGATTTCTTCCAGCAAACCTAGGATGGACAGGAAATAATTTAACAACAGGTAGACCCATGTGCACAACATTAAATAAGATAAAACAATAAACTACTTAACAATACGTACATAAATACCAGACTTATAGATATAAATAAGTTAAGCAAATATACCTAAATAAAAGTACTTAAATTTAATACGGTAGAGAAAGATAGTGTTCTTTCAACCGACTTTTAAATATGTTTTACATTTTAGATAAACTGGTCTTTAATAATTTTGTTCATAACAAATCTCATAACTCACGCCTTTTCCATTAGGGATGGCAGAGAACCAATAGCGCCCACTTTTATTTCAAAATGTTACCATAATAATTTCCGGGCAAAAATAATTTATGAATCTTATTAAAAGAAAATGTAATTTAAAATTAAATTCTGAACAGATTAAAAACATGAGTTCAAATTACTTCAGCCAAATAATTTCATTGTGTTTTGATCGAACCGCGAACCACATATTTTACATATTCTACAATAAAAGGCAAGCAAGAAAATATGCAAAATTAATTTACTGCACTTATTAATAAATGTTTGTTAAAACTTTCAAGTTTCAAATTACATGGTAGGAATTTAATAATCCTTCCACTTTTCAAAGAAACTGTCTTTTCATTTCTAACTCAATCATTCTATCACCAGTACCGCATAAGTTGCACTTGTAATTTTCACACCCAACCATGTCATCACCACATTCTGATTGTCATTCAAAATTGACAGTTCTTCAATACTTATTAAGGTGTCACTACGGCCCATCGTAAATGCAGACGATTTGTCGCGTGAGTGTGCGAGGGAGACAGTGACTCAGTGAGTGTGGAAATAGCCTATAATACCTTTTGATTTGTAGTATATTCTTTTGCCCGAGTGACAAACTGACTACTAAATAAAGTCACGATGGCATGGATTGAAACGTTGTTTTGTTTTCATAGCACAACGAATGCACGTGTACAATATATTGACAATTCACCTAAAAAAATCAAAACCGACTTCATGACCTTTTACTCAGTCCTCCCCGCTCGGTATACAAATGTCGTCTATATACACAAAAACGAGCCCACGAAATCTGTCTCCTGACAGTGAGATCCACACGTATTATACTCGTACAATATAAACGAATTTACGATCTCAGCCAAAATTTATCTCGTGACAATGACTTTCAACACCACAAAGTCATGTAAATATAATGTCATCTAGGTAAAGCCTAATACTTTTCACAGTCTTTTTGTGTAGAAACCAAACTACTGTACCGATTCCTGATTTCCAAAAAAAGAGACCAAACTATTGGGCTTCCCTTTCAAACAAAGAAAACGAATTTGAAATACGTTCATAAATAATATCAATGTCGAGATAACACACATAAAAAAATGAAATATAAAACACAACCGAATTGATAACCCCCTTTTTTGAAGTCGGTTAAAAAGAAATGGCAACCTCTATCTACATTATATAAAAGGTACTAAACGTAGCGATTGCATATTCTTTGATATAGTCAATCAAATACTAAAAACTTCCCGGACTAAAAAATAAAAGTCCTGTGGTCAAGCTAAAATTTCGAGCCAGACATATCTCCCGTAAACAGCCCAAAACCATAAAAAGTGTATCAAAATATGTATCCTGGAACACAATAAGGTAGTGTGAATCTCTTCAATGTCACAGATGCTTACAGAGGCGGCACACTAAGAAAAACCAATAAACCCCAAAACTAGTAATAAAATTAACCCAACCCACGAAACATCTGGTATTTCCTCATTGCCGATAAGGGCATTTAAAATGGCGTGACAAAGCTGAATGTATCAGACAAAGGATGCGTCTGACGTGCAGTGACTGCCGATTGGTCAGACCTGCGATTAGAGCCGATCTGAAGGTCAGTGTGAGTCAGGATGACATGCTGGGTTTAACGATGTGCCAAGTTCGGTTACAACTTACAACACTTCTTTGTGCCGTTTGTCGTGTCTAATATAGGCGTGATTTAGGTTGTCCACAGTCCCGCTATTAGGAATAATGATTATTATTTATATGTTAAAGATATTCTTTTCACTCTTCTATAGAGGTACTTAGGGCACGGGCTTATATGATTACTAATTCTATATCTTCCCACTGCTGGAAAAATGACTCTTTTCCACCTCTTCCACTCGTCACGCTCGGGATGTTTCTTTTGAGTTGAAAAACATTAGAAAATTTAGAATTGAAAAACATTAGAAACAAATTAATTAAGGTTCTATCGTTTCTTGCAACTCAGGGGCCTGTTAAGATGATATAAACAAAAATACGTCGAGGACAGGATTATTATGTTCTATACATACATGTAAGCATAATACAGATAGAGATTTATTTTTAAGATACCAGTCGAGAATAATAAACTAGCTATTTTGGCTTTTACAACCAGGAAACTGCAGATATATTGAAAAATTAATCATTGATTAATAGTGGACACAGCAAAATGAATTCTGAATCATTTAGCTTTGGACATACGTAAGCAAAGAGAAAAACTAGTAATGATAGGAAGCGGTTCGGGTGGTCTATAAATCTAGGTTATTTATATGTTTTACGACCATCGGGAGGTAGCGCAAGGCCAAAAAAGAGCATTAAAACCGCTGATGACAGAGTCGAACGTGATAATTCAAAAGTCATCAAGAAGCTTAAGCTGGATCTAGACGTTTGCCGTTTGCCGCAAACTCCACACCTCTTCCAACATAAAATGTACATTTACGAGTACTACGCACACCAAGCCAAAGTCTCTATCCACGCGTGACGGCTTGTAGAGGTTTGGCAAGCGCATGGATCAGGCATTAGAACAATCTAGACCTAGAGGAAGAGAATCATCGTCGTCAAATGCGGAAATGTTACTAACATCTCTATTTGGTCACAACAACTCGCATAGTCGAGATTATTCGCTTCTTATTAGCGTTATTCATCAACGGCCTTGTACAGAACTTGTCCTATAAAAGTTTTTTATTCAATCGTCATTCTTATGATAGCTACTTTGAGATGTTTTATTTTATCGGCGTAATTGGCAATTGCGTCAGGACTTCAGGAGATTGTGCAATGTTTTGACCTTTGATCTATTATGTGTATGGTTTTCGAAGCATAGTAGGTACACGTTCAAATCGAAAACACACTCGTACCCCCTTAAAAAGTTCTCCGGGAGTAACTACGGGACAGAGCTAGACTTTTTTATTAATAAGGGCTAGATTTTGTAAGTCATTAACGTAAAATTAATCAAAAAATAGGCACGTACTTTGCTCGAATGAATTTGAATTGAGATGAACAAGTTGTTACATTTGATCGCTCTTCTAGAAACTGGGTTTTAGGCACAGATACTATAATATTACACTAATACAGATAGACCACCTAGAACAAAATATGACACCGGCGTAAACTGAGATGCTACGGAAGCTTCTTTAGTTCGAGGCCATTATCGCTTGGTGCAGCACCATCGAAAAATCGCAAATACCACGAGATAGCGCTAAGATATATAGGATTTATTCTAATAAGATTAGCGCCACCTAACTGTTGTTAGAAGTATGTTAACTGAAACCATGGCGTTTAAAGTTCAAATCTTACTCCTCACGCCATCTCTTTTTTTACGAATGGTTACTAATTCTAATTTGTATGGGATGAGCACCCTGTGGTTTTAGGCAAATCTACATACTCAGCTGTGCTTTGCAAGCGAGAGGTCTCGGGTTAGAATTCCAGCTTGAGAGAACGAAAACAAGGTCCCCAGGTCTTGGATGTTTACTTGGTGATGTCCCTGTTTCTGGTTACCACGACATAGGGCATCCTAGTGTCGGACCGGAAGCAACGCATAGGCCGGTGGTAATTTATATTGAAAAAATATATAACAAAAATTCAAATTCTGTGATCATTCGGCATTAAATAATTGCTGTTTTGACCTGAACTTCCAAATAACACTGGTGGAAATATTACCACGAAACTGAACATTGCCAACACTTGGACGATTTCAGTGGAACGAAACAATCACATTCAAATCACTTATTACAAAGAATGACCGGACGCCGACCGTCTCTGTGCGACCTTAAATATATCTAATAATAACATCCGACATGTGGTTCTAGACTATTGTTCTAAATTGCTAGAATCAATGGCTTTATTTAAAAATTATTGAAATGACTCGGGCTATTGAGAAAATCGTGAA
Source organism: Argyresthia albistria (assembly GCA_963457715.1). Classification (NCBI taxonomy): domain Eukaryota; kingdom Metazoa; phylum Arthropoda; class Insecta; order Lepidoptera; family Argyresthiidae; genus Argyresthia; species Argyresthia albistria. Next base: position 6,294,574 of record OY735273.1, read on the forward strand.
TGCCTTTGTTTGGCGCGTTTATTATGGCAGCCATGTCTGTTTCTACACAAACATTGAGTACTAACTATGATTTTGAAAAAATAATCGTCAATTTTATGAAATACTTGTTTAGATTTTTTTTACACGATTCACTGTGACGCCAACTGAAGTACACACAAGAAGTCGAAACATTAGAAAAGGAGTACACTATACTGGCGAAAGTTACATAGACGTCGTCGAAGTCGAAGTTAAAAGGAAAGAACCACTCATACTTCTAAACAAAACATTTCTCAGTTCAGTCGTCCGTCACACACTGTCCAAATCGCGAGAAATGGCTTTTGCGTGTGTCTCTGCCATGTCTTATTAAGGAAAGTCCTAACGATAATACATATTTTGTAAAGTCGGATATATTTCGACAGAGATTCTCAAACTTTTTTCACTTAATTTGACTTGGATGCCATGAATACAGCATATCGAAAAAGCGGTCTGCTAACAAAACGATGAAATCATAAAACGTGATAATTGGATGAAAAAATATGAACTATTTTTATACAGAGGCATTATCTGTGTGATCGAACTGCTCTTGCACGCAACCTTACGCAGTGCTGGCAGCTGGATTGAGACAAGAATTGATTAATGAAATTTTAAGTAATATAAAACGATTATACAGGTCTTCCTAGTGTATGGATCAACGAGACCACATAAATGATATAATTTAAGTAATTCACTTATGAAAATAAACATTCATTCATTCAGATTAAACTTATTTTTGAATTTCTCAATACAGTGATAATAATATTCATGGCAATATCTAGGAGATGTTTTATAGGCAGATATATTCTTTAAAAATAATATACGTTTTCCATTTTATAAGCAATAGCATTAGACAGAAAAAATATTCAAATGAAAACTAGTTTACTGTTAGCGATTCAACACAACAAAAAGTAAAGTAAAAAAAAAACAGTTTCCTGCATCGAATCGAACGCTTACAAACGATTTGAATGAAGAATTAGAATAAGATGGCAAAAAATAGAACATTAGATAGAGCGAGACAAACAATCGGCTAACAAGGAACGTGAACAATCGTCGATCGCCATTGGCCAACCAGTTTTTATAACTTAGTTCCCCTAATCTTTATTTCGAAGAACATCTGCCTCGTAATGTTTATTCGAAATAGTTCTTTAATTTTATCGAGTTACGATCTAATTTGCAATTCGGTTGCCGCGAGTCTTGTGTTCATTCTTTCCCTTTTTATTCAGCTCGTAGGTCGATGCACGCAAATTGTATTTTCAGACTGTTATCATCTCTAAAAAAATCTATTGAGTGTACAGCTCCTTATAAGGTTGGCGTTTGTTGGTTGAAACGGCTAGTTTATATTTTTAAAAGCAATTATTTTTTGCGACCGACCTTCGGACGGCAGATGGGAACTATAACCAAATAGGTTACGTGTAATCGCCTAAAGCTATTCCATGGCTTATTAATGGCCACTTGCTACGGTTTGAACTGGATTATGGCATTTTGTAATAGCAGTTTCTCACAACAGGTGAATATAATTTATAGTACTACTAACGCAGGTTGGTGACAGCTCTAAGAAGCATAAAATGTCGTCGAGTTATCTATTAGATAGTAAAGTCGTAATAAACATGGTATTTAATACATGGCTTCATTTAATTAAATGATACTTTAAGCTGCTTTTTCCAGTCACAGAAGAGTTATCTGAAAAAAAAATGAGTAGGCACCTAGGTATTTCCTCTACGGAACCTTAGAAAAAAAGTTATAAAAATACTAGCTTAGCTGTCATAATATTTAATCGGTATTTAGCCCAATCGAGGAGGCATTTGACTACCGACTAATTTCCCGGCGTTTGAAATTTGGCATGTGATGAAGTTAGGTAATACCATGCATAGATGTAAAATAATCCAGGTATTTTTTTTACGAGAAGTTAGGTATTTTCACCTAAATAGGGAAATCCTGTATAACTCTCTGTGAATATGGCCTCGGCCTGAAATACTTTCTGTATACTTAGGTTTGTATCATTTAACATAGGTATATAAAAAAATCCAGCTTTTTTTCCATTTTGAATATACCTAAAATTACCTTTTTAATATTTTTCACTCTAGCTGCTACAGATAATGAGCTCTTTAATTTATTTACTTTTAATATGTTTTGATATCCTAAAATACATAATTTCATTTTGTAATCCAGGCGATTTTCCTTTTTAAACATCGTGAATAAGTTTTTCCTGAAATACTGAGTGTGAACTAAAGCTCTTTCAAATTTTATTCCTTTTTTAGTTATGATTCGCTGTATCACAATAGATTTTCCAATAATCCAGGGGAAAATCGGCGTTATACCAAAGAATTTCCAATCCAATCAAGGTCAGCTATAAGGCCCCGTTCAGACTACGACGGGAGCCACGCGGTTTGAGAATCGTGCTGGCACCACGCGGGTCTATTTTCTTAAGAATGTATGTAATCGTTCCAACACAACCGCGCGGTTAGTTCACCCATTGTTTTTTGGCAGTTGTCTGGCGGGAGCCACGCAGTTGTGTCTGAACGATACATTCCTAAGGAAATAGACCCGCACGGTGCCCGCACAATTTTCAAACCGCGCGGCTCCCGCCGCCGCTAGTCTGAACGAGTGCTAAAGTCCATTCACACAAACAGCACACTGAAGTACAGTACGGGGCGTTTGATTTGGGACGTCGGGTCTCATCTCACTCTCTCTCTCTCTCTCTCCCTCGCCAATTCAAACGCCGAGTATCAATACTCGTCGCACTTCGGTAGCTCTAGCAGGAATATTTGACAGCGCGAAAAAGTGTTCGAGCTTACATGAAATGAACCTAATGGCATTGTACATAAGAGTCACTGACATTTAAATTCGAAAACTTTCTCGACGCGTAAGTTTTCCTGCTTCCTACACTTGTCTCGTCCCCGAGACGTGCCAAATCAAACGCCGGGTACTGCACGTCACACGTCGAAGCACACACACACACACACACACACAGGGCCGTATTCCTAATACTCTTGCTCAACGGGTTCTACACTCCGTAGACAGTTATTTTACCTTCAGGTACACCTTTGCCTCTCTTTCTAGCTGTACGGAATCCTGACAGCTAGAAAGAGACGGACAGATATATGTGGAGGTAAAATAACTGTGAACGGAGTGTACCTGAAAAGCGGATGTAATTTAGTGTAACATGCCATTATACTGCTTATTACCAAGAGCTTATAGCCTAGAATTGTAGAAAATTATATTAACATAATATATTATTTTAGAATGAATTAACACAGTCAGTGCAGCCTTAGATGAATGCAATAAATTAAGCGCAATAAAGTAATACGCCTTTTTCCATACATACTTATAATACAATAACATAATATACTTATGTATAGAAAAAGGCGTGCTGCTTTGCATAATTTTACCCAGGTTCCGTCAAAAACTTGTATGCAACTGTTTATTATAAACCAATTATGCCCTTTATAGTATTATCAATATCATTATTACAGAATAACTAAGAACTCCGTGGTGTAGTGTGAAAGTTTCATGCTTGCCCCTCACGCAGAAGATGCAGGTTCGAATCCCGGTGCTGACCATAATGAGATAAGTCAAGGACTTTCTAATGGTGATGGAAAACATCGTGAGGAAACCTTCATTGCTTCATAGCTGCGGTGATAGGCTAGCCCCCTGTTAGGAAAAATGGAGTATTGAATCACTGGCTGAAAGTGGGTACAGTTGTGCCTGTGCCACTCCGTATGGGAAAAAGTGTGACGCTTTGTTTAATATACCTATACAATTTTACGTTTTGTTTAGACCATGCAAGTCATTTGTTGCGTCAATTTAATTGTATGCAAAACATAACATAGCGTCACGCCATTTCCCATACGGGATGGCAGAGGCACAACTGTGCCCACTTTCAGCCAATGATTCATTACTCCACTCTAGTTGTATGCAACAAGCAAGAAAATGGCAGCGTGTAATTAATTTCTTTATAATAAACTTAGCAATAATCGCCAAATCGTGATAGATCATGCCCTAACTTAAACAATTAGCCTCTCGCTCGCACATCTATTGTTATATTATGAATTATGAATATTGTTAGTTTGGCCCGCCCGCCCCGCGTAACCAACATAGTTAGGTATTTAGTTAACCTAGGCATCGTGATGTGATGACGCAACGCGGGTGAGGCAGCGGCGGTGGCGGCGGCGTTGTGGCGGCGCGGGGAGACAAGGGGACGGGGAGAGGGTGGCACAGCGCATCGGGGCCGTTGTACGCTTTGCCTGTATGCAAGAGTTGGCTTTTATTACCTATGCATTAGGGGTTACAATAGGGGGTAAAATATGTTGTCATAAGCCCCGCGGATTGATAATGCGTAAAACGTCAAAGATCTGACAGTGTCATGAACAGTATGTCTATAGAAATAAGAGCTACGTTTTATCAAAATCCATCAAATGTATGGAACTGTCGGGGTCATTGTTATTCTGCGGGACTGATACTCTGAAAGCAAACATTTTGCTTTTTCGTGTACACTAAAATAAAACATATTCCCATTGATTGAAAACTCAATTCAAAGAAGGCTTTTTGAGATAATTCAGTTTGAATACGGATAATAGTTAATACTGATTTGTACGGAGAAATGAAAAACAAAGTTGCTATGATCAAATCGGTTTCATAATTAAGATTTCTCAGAATGATGTCCCTAACAAAGTAGTTACTTATTTAACGTTGATTCATTTACACGTTCTATAAATAATTCATTAATTTATTTACACTGAATTATTTTAGAAAGCCTACTGTTTGCGACATTTAATCAAAATTTATTTCTTTTTTGTTATTAAATTCCCGATCGATGGACATCATTTTTTGTAGGTGTACGCGAGAAATGCGACATTTCATGGAATTTCAACTTAAGTTATAGTTATAAATATGATTTCACGTAGAGCTCGTCTAAGCTGAAATGACGCGCCCCACTCATTGGTTTTGTATTTACTTGTCATACAAAACCAAGGAGTGGGGCGCGTCATTTTAGCTTAGACGAGCTCTAAAAAGAACGCTAGAGGCGGTGGAGCGACGCGCGGCAATAGCGTCCTTATGTGCACACTGGTGTGATTCTCGTTAAAGAGATGTGGTTTTATGCATGGCGATAGCGTCCTTACGTGCATGGGCACACTGTCGTAAATTGCATACCACCGCTTAGCACTTCCAGCGTTCTTGCGTGAAGTATATTCCAGAGGAACTAATAATAGCGAACAATAGACGTGCGAGTGAGAGGGGATGACTGAAATAATAATGTTGTTATATCTCTATCTAGTACATCATTCATGTTAGTTACCTACTGCAGCTAGTTTATCTGTAGAATTTGCTAAAATGATTGTTTGCACATGCACGTGATGTATACCTACGTCTAACATATGGAATTGTTTTATTTACAAATAGTTAGTGAGTTGAGATTAGTGTACCTAGGCATTGGTAGTTCCTATCAGTGGGAATTCCATAGCCCTCATTCTGCCACATTTATCTGTTTGTTCATGTATTTATTTGGGAACTGAGTTTATCCGATAGAGAGGTAAAATTTACGAGTACTAAGTAAGCATAGATTTTTGTACGTATTTGCAGTATCCTATAGAAAGAGTTTGATGACGTTCATGAGAAATAATAAGACCAGGGCAGGGAGTTGCATACGGAATTGCGTGCGGGGCGCAAAAATACCTGTTTTTACTTGTCAACGGTGTGTGCCGAGAGACGCGCCGCCGCGCGCGCCTTAAACAAAACAATTTTGCGCTCTCGCTATAGACACTGCCAAGCCATACCCGTACGCGACTCGCCACTAAAGTCGAGCGAGGTCATTTCCAACCATAACTCGTTCAACATAATAGTCACTTAAAATTAGATTCGAATACTTTTTCGATACGTAGTTATTTGTGGCTTCACATATGCAATTCAGGCTTTCACCGCCTATGCTCCACTCTAACGTGGGCAAAGTCCACCTAATAAATAGTTTAATTAACGGTTCGGAGTACTATAGTTAAAGCTTACACGTATGAGAATATTTCTCAAGGTAGCCGGTGAATAAGCAAAATAGGATAAATACATGGTAGGTAGGTATTCAATTATTAATTTAAATTCGCGCTCGGGACCCGCTTTGCAGCAGGATTCTGCTTAAAATAGGTAGATGGTTTGTTTGTATGATAGTTTTGTAATAAATTTAGACGAATGGATCAGACGAAAACTCATCTGATGATAATTTTATTTGACTAATTAGTTTTCTAATGGTAAGAAAAATAATGGTCGCAAAGGTAGTGGGTAAAAAATGTTAAATTAATGACCTTTGATTGGTAAAAGCAAAATGCTGAAAAAACCCAAAACATCGGTAATACCTAGGTACCTAACCAATTAATTGTTCGGACTCTCTTGACCGTTTTTTTTAAATCGATATGTAGTGTGTATTAATTCAAATTAAGAAAAGTATACTTTATTTAATTTAATTATTTGTAGTCGTAAGTTAGGTTAAGTTGTACATATTGTATTGAAATTATATCTAATCATTTAACCGCACTCGCAGAAGCATACCGCTCGAACGATCGAACAATGGCGAACTATTGTTATGTAAGATGTGTAGGCGAACCAGTTAATAAATGAAAACCGTTAATAAAAGTACTTATGGACTTTTGCATATTGTATAAATACGTGGCAGCGCGATGTGCAAGGCGGCAGCAGCGACGGGCCGGGCGCTTTGGCAAACCAGTTCTAGTAGGTATCCGTCTCAGTCATGTGTGCGTGTGGCAGGGGCGGGGCGTGGCATGTGCTTACGCGGAACGGATTGGCTATGTGTGTGTTTCAGCATTAATCTGCGAATATATCCCAAAAAGTAAATAAAAGTTGGAAAAGTGCCTGGATTATTGGAAAATCTATTGTAATACAGCGAATCATAACTAAAAAAGGAATAAAATTTGAAAGAGCTTTAGTTCACACTCAGTATTTCAGGAAAAACTTATTCACGATGTTTAAAAAGGAAAATCGCCTGGATTACAAAATGAAATTATGTATTTTAGGATATCAAAACATATTAAAAGTAAATAAATTAAAGAGCTCATTATCTGTAGAAGCTAGAGTGAAAAATATTAAAAAGGTAATTTTAGGTATATTCAAAATGGAAAAAAAGCTGGATTTTTTTATATACCTATGTTAAATGATACAAACCTAAGTATACAGAAAGTATTTCAGGCCGAGGCCATATTCACAGAGAGTTATACAGGATTTCCCTATTTAGGTGAAAATACCTAACTTCTCGTAAAAAAAATACCTGGACTATTTTACATCTATAAATATTTATTACCTAACTTCATCATATACCAAATTTCAAACGCCGGGAAATTATTCGAATTTCTCCATACAACGAAATCCAGACAGACTGGGCTAATTCTCTCACAAGGACAAAGGCCAAACAAACATACAATAGAGAACAATAATAAAGACGTCGGAGCGAGAGGGTTAAGATATATTTATCAAAGAATTCGTATCAACAATATCAAAGCTATGTGGAAATGAAAAAAGTATATGTTTGACATTCAGTAAATGCTTGTAGCACTCTCGATTTAACAAGTTAGGTGGGTACCTACCTAATTGTAAATACAGCATTGTAATTTAATTAGTATTGCGAATACAAACGGAACGAGCTAATCGCTGGCATTCACGAACGTATCGATTATGTATGGACAGATAACCGATATTAAAAAAATAGGATCCAATACTTAAAGTTGACTATTTTTAAATGTCAAAGAAAATTGGTGCTTGTTGTTTTCGGTGTCCAAAGGTTGAGCACCATTGACATGTAACCGTTAGAATGGAATTGTTAATTCCTGTTTTTTTTCTGTTTTTTGTTTAAAATGTATTAGCTGGACTAATTAGGTATCAGGACCGGCCCAGCAAACTGTGCTGTACTTTAAGCTCACGAAAAAAAATTCTCTAAGGTGTATGAATTCGTATGCATGGGTATAGAATATTATGATCAATATTCCTCTCAGGGTTGAAAGCAAGGTTGCAAAGCATAATCTGTGCCTTCCACACTTCAATAGAGAAAAAGTTTGATGCAACATTTCATGCCCCATTGTAAAAAAGTACCATTTCTCATGGATTCATCGACCATTGAGAATCCAAATCCGCCCAACCGAATATAATTTACGACTTAACAAAAAAAAGCAACGATTTTTTATAAATTTTCTTTATGATTTGTGCTTAGTTTGATATGAGAGAAATGTTTCGGAATTCGAATTACGATTTAAGTGCTGATTAAGTACCTATCGAACCGTGAGAAAAATAAGTAGTACTTAGTTCGGTATAGTATTAGCAGTGGGAAATTATTTACAGATTTTTTTTAAATTGTAGAGTTCGTGCAACTAATTAAAAACACATATTTTAAAAGATAGGACTATCTATCTTTATCTTTAGGCTAGCTCTACTATGTAAATGTAAGTAAAGCCCATGAATATCCCCACCGAGGGGCACAACCCTTTACCCGGACGAGTAAGATTGAGCCATACTCCACCACGCTGGCTCAGTGCGGGTTGGTGGAGGGGTTTTACGACATACATACTACTCTCTCTCTCCTTAATTGCTAATGGCTGTACGTGTGCTCCTTTTGGAAAAAGTTTAAAATAAACCGAATAGATATTCCACTGAGTATTTCTCGTCTCTGTTGCCCCATAACCCTATCAAAGTTTCGAATGACTGCAGCAATGAACTGTCAAAGTAAAAAATAAAACGTCAAATCGATAAACTCCGCATCGACTGCTCATTTCACCGGAAGTATAGAATCCGAACTCTCTCAAGGAATAAGTGAGAATTCCTTCTCATCCGATGCACTAAGCTGACCACTTCCGAACTATGCGAATCAAAATAGTTTTCCCCACAATTTGTTGTTCCCAGTGACGTCACTCCGAACAATGGGGTATTATTAAAATAGTTTAGTCCAATACCGACCTCTTTGCGTAATACTGAACACCTGCGGTTTAATCACTTGTTTTAAACTCTGTTTACATTTTTCGGACGATAACGGACCGGCGGGGTCTGAGTTGACTGAACCATTCGGGTCGTTGGTCGTTCGTTACACTCTGTATATAAAAAATACAATATATTATAGAGTGGGTTGAGTGTGATGATGATCATTTTCTCGTCCGGGTTAATATAGGGTACGCCCACCTTAGCGTATTTTTGTGACAGCGGGACCTAACGCACCGCAGCTATGTAACAAAACATGTTACGTATAATATTATAGTATCTGTGATGTTATCAAATCTATCGAAGTCGGTTGAAAGAACACTATCTTTCTCTACCGTATTAAATTTAAGTACTTTTATTTAGGTATATTTGCTTAACATATTTATATCTATAAGTCTGGTATTTATGTACGTATTGATAAGTAGTTTATTGTTTTATCTTATTTAATGTTGTGCACATGGGTCTACCTGTTGTTAAATTATTTCCTGTCCATCCTAGGTTTGCTGGAAGAAATTTCTTAATAGAGATAAGCTCGCCTTTGTCATGTGTTGTCCACTTTCAATTGTAAAATGTGTTATTTTGTGCAATAAAGTATATTGAGAGTATATTGAATAGCACCAAAGAAAGGCCACACCCATCCTCACACCCATCCAAAACAATTTCCCAACAAGCACATACCGCTAGATAATTCATCTGCCAGATAACCCCCGTCGTCAGTAGGTTCACAGGTTAGACTTTCTACCTAATTTAACACATTATAGACAAAACGACGCTATAGCTGACGGGACGACGAATTGAGGAATTTCACTGATGGACGGTACTGGGGTGGATAATGACAGCTGGGACTGATTACGCTGGGAAAGGTTGTTCATTGACAAGACAAATAAAAAAAAAACCGCAATAAAAAAAACACGTTCGTTGTATGGGAGCCCCCCTTGATATTGAATTTCTTTTGTTTTATAGTAGGTATTTGTTGTTATAGCGGCAACAGAAAAAAAAACTGAAAAAAATAATTCAACTGTCTAGCAACCACGGTTCATGAGATACGGCCCGGTAACAGACAGACAGACAGACAGACAGACGGACGGACGGACAGCGAAGTCTCAGTAATGGGGTCCCGTTTGGCACCCTTCGGGTACGGAACCCTAAAAAGATACTCTAATTCTGCGGTAGGTTACACTAGGGTACAAAACGTCCTCTAATGCTCATTTCGCGCGACGCTGCAACTTAGCACAGGCTAAGGCTGATCATAAGGCATCTGTGGGAATTTAATGCACAAAAACATAATAAAGACACTATTGGGAAAAATTATGTCCAAAGGCGAGCTTATCTCTAAAAAGAGATCTCTACGTTACTTACTGGCCAACATATTCCAACGGGACGGGGCTTTATTTTTTTGGCACCAAAATAGTAAAAACGTTCGTTTGTGAAGGCGCATCCTTAGAATGATACCAACGCCTGGTTAGGTAATTTATTCGTCTAGCCCGGGACTTGACGAACTACGAAACTATATTTGTGCAATAGAACACGATGGCCATGACATACAATCCAATGTAGGGGATCGTGTGTGTTTGAGTTTACAGACACGCTTTTATACGAGTACACTACGTTTATATGAACAACTGACGGATAGCAAAAGCAGTTGCTAGAATTTTCAAAAAAATGTTGTGCCCCGGGCCCGAATTCTACTGTACACAAGCATACCACAAGCCTGGCACAAGCTTCAATACGACGCATTTGGTATTCTACTAAAACCGGAATCGCAATTCACATGCGCCAGCCTGACGCCAGCCTACTTCGTATTCTACTGTCGGACAGTAGGCTGGCTTCAGGCTGGCGCATGTGAATTGCGATTCCGGTTTTAGTAGAATACCAAATGCGTCGTATTGAAGCTTGTGCCAGGCTTGTGGTATGCTTGTGTACAGTAGAATTCGGGCCCCGATCTATACGTACGCTTGTAATTTATCGTAAGTGCACTATACATATTCACACGTGGTTCTATGAATTCCAAACTTCAAAAGGTACCTACCTACTTGATAAAAGAAATCGCAGGTGTATGTTTGTCAATGCATTTCTCCGAAACTATAAATCGGATTGCGACTATATTTTTACCCGACTGCCTTCAGAAGGGAGGGTTATGTTTTTCGAGTGTATGTATATTTCTATGTTCCCTGCTAAAGCGCCTAAAGGAATTTAACGTTTCAGATATCGTTAGATTTATCTTCACAGCGCAAGTAACACTGGGCACATTAAAAACAATAAAACAAAAAAGGACAGATTTTAGACGCCATATTGTTAGTTCAAAAAAGTATTTTTTTCACCAAACCCATCGAGTGGGGTATCAAAATGAAGGGTTTTAATAGCGATTCCAAATATACTAACTTGCAGTTTTAGTTTCAATGGAAAGGTAAAACGTTTAACGAAAATCACTATCAGCACACCAGAAAGCCAAAGAAGGGCGAAAGGTGATGGATGTGTTCCGTCACTCTTCGGTGTATTTCCTTAAACTTAAATAGAAATAACAAAGTATTAGTTAATACTATCATATAAACAAAAAAGACTGTTTTTTTAACAACAACCGGACTGCATAAAATTAATATACGCTAAAAAGGAATAAACAAGCTCTATAATTTAGTGCGAAGAGTAAAACAGTGTACCGTGTATTATATGTATTTTATTAGGTACCTATATAAATAACCATTTACTAGTTATGAATGAAATATATTATTTGGGTCTATAGTTTTGTGTGGTTTTAAAATATTGCAGGCGGGGACAAACTAAGTAATAAATAACCCAAACCCAAAATATTGATCTTGTAATTTTACTAACATTTCTACAAAAGGGGTTGTTAATGTTCGATTAATGGTTGATACAGTGTTTTGTAGATTTGTTTGTCCCCGCCTGCAATATTTAAGAAACACACAAAATTATTTAGACCAAAATATGTTTAATTGATATCTAGTAAATGGTTATTTATGTAGGTACCTAATCAAATTTATTACACGGTACACTGCGTTACTCTTACACTAAATTATAGAGCTTGTTTATTCCTTTTTAGTGGTTATTTTATGCAGTCGGGTTTTTGTTATATATATAATAAAATATTTTTATTATTAGTATTTTATTTGAAACCCACAAGTAGTAGATGTTGAGAACGACATCAATAATAAAACATTAAGTTATGTATTCATATTTGACTATATAGTAGGTATACTCTTTTCTCTTTGTTTATTTTCTGTCGAAATCTTACTTAGTTGTTTTTCGGAAATATTAGGTGGTAGCTAATAAACATTTCCTCGTAATGAGATAATTGTGTGGTTAATTGGTCTGACTGTCTGGTTTTAAATATAATAATTGGAAGAATGATTTTTTAACTGTTACTATCTTTTATGTATAAAATTGGGGAGATTCCCAGCAAAACAGGAAAATGTCTAAATGTGACCCCCGAATATCAGCTAAGGAAAACGAATGAATTTTATTCAATGATTCAGTAATTGATTTCATAGTTTTTTAGTTGGGAATGACAATCGATGAACACTCATATATATATCTACTACGTTGGCGCTTGCTAAAGAACAAAACTTTCGCGTCATTTTTAGCAATAAATAATAATTTCACATAATTTATACGAAATTTTTAATATTAGTTTTTTTGTTTCCATTTATTAGTAATAAGTGTATTAACTATTCATTTACCCTCCGAAGGGTGAAGGCCTCGACAACCAATGAATAAATAATATTTTTCTTTGGCACAAAAAACTTACCTGCTCTGCGATTAAAATTTTCCCTGTCCCTAGGTTCGCCAGAAGAAATCCCTTTTTTTATAAACTTGCTATATGTATTTTCTGTATTGTTTGTGATTTTTCTGTTACGTGCAATAAATAGTTATACTTAAACCAATTACTATGTTACGGCTAATATTACTTTAGTAATACCTATAGTTTTTCTATTGTTAAATTGGCGCAGAGGTGCGTCAGGGTAGGTGTTCGCTTTGCTCACCCCTTTATCCTTCGTTTTAGGCTGACATGTAAGAACAAATCAAACGTAAATGGATACCTTTAATTAGCCGGCCAAACTTAGGTTTAGCCGCTCTCCTAACATTAGCCGTTACAATATATACAAAGGTTGATTTGCTGGTCGTGCCGACGCTACCTGCGTCAGTGCATGCGTTGTCACAGTTTTTAAATTCAAGGTCCCCGCTGATATGTCTCTACTTGAATTGTGATATCAGATGCATCATGCACTCCTATTTTTGTACCGGATTCTTTAGTATCCATTGTGTTTATATCTAACGCCTTTTCCCCAGAAAAGTGGTAGGCAGCGACTACGTGCATTATCGACAGGACATTTCCCATGTGGCGTGTGTGTGTGTGGACCCGTACTTCGTTAGACCATAATTCAACAATATTCGCATGATATAAGGGGCTATCCCTGTCGCCGTTCTGGAGATATGAACTGAGTAGGTACCTACGAGACTATTGTATTTTCACTTCTCATGCTCGTAAAGTTCGTCTTTATGTCGGGTATAGCCAGCATAAAATCAAATTTTATGTTCTAGAGCATAAAGTAAAATCTTCGTCTAAATCTCAGACTCTGACAAAGGTCGTCAGGTAAACAGCCACATACACCTATGCTAAGTGCCACTGCCGGCGGCCAGAGCCGGCTGCGGAGGCACGTCCAAAAAAAAGTCTCGGTAATTTCAATTTGCAATTATTTCATAAGTAATATTTACTTTTTTTTTTGCAATATTTCTGTTTAATTTCCTCACAATCGAAGTGAAAAGCAGAGTGTGTAACTCGTACATAAAACCCATTTTACCCTCGACATGACTGTCCACCCTCGCCTGCGGCTCGGGTAAAATGGTGCGTTTTATGCCCTTGTTGTACGATCTACTATAGATGAATAAAGCAAAAATCAATATATCAGCTTAGGGAAGTCTCACATGAGAGTGTGAAGTGGGCATAATGCCATTGCAAGCTTGCATGTCCCACTGCTGGGCAAAGGCATCTCTCCCCCTCTTCCACTCTATCCGATCCTGAGTGGTCTCCCTCCATCACTCTTTAATCCCAGAGACCCAACTCATTACTGCATCTCTTCCTGCATCGGCAACGCTTTTCTTTGCATATTCTGGGAGCCAGTTTGTGGTTCTCTTAGCCCAACGATTTAGCAGCATTCGAGCAACGTGACCGTGCTTATGCATAGTTTACGTAATACATTGACATGATACAACTATTTATTATTCTCATAACTAGCAATCATCCTAATTGGGCGTGACTGACACACAAACATCCGAAACGAATTATTTAAGTACAAAAACATGGACCAATCATAAAATCATCCTAATATACACACACAACAGATGCAAACATTATTAGCACTGGCGTATTTTGATGGTAGTCGAAAGAAATAGGTATTTTATGCCAATACGGCAATTTTGTTCATGAGTTCTATGTACAGTACAGAACTGCCAACTTAACTGTGAAATTACGGGTGTCGCTAGTGGCTTTTTAGTATTGCCATAATTAGGAATTGCCTCCAAGCATACAGGGTGTTCGGAACGTTTCACATAGAAAAATTGGAGGTAGGTGGGCTACCTACCCAGGCCAAAGGATTTGGCCTAGGCCCCAATGATTTTTTATGTTTTTTTTTTTTGGAATTTTGTCAGATTCATACCTTCACCTCCTAATTACTTTTTTCTATGTTTTAATCCGTTTTGTTTATTTTTATTAGAATGTCTATAATTGGTAGGTAAAACGTTCTGCCGAATACCCTGTATAATGGTATTTCAAAGATGGCGGCCGTAAGTATGAATTCAGGCATTTCACAGATAACTTGGTAGGTCTGTTCTGTACTAAATATTGCATATGACATCATAATGAAACGCTGTATTTAAAAAAAACCGGCCAAGTGCGAGTCGGACTCGCGCACGAAGGGTTTCGTACCATTATCTATAAAAAACCGCAAAATAAAAGTATGGGAGCCCCCCCCCTAAATATTAATTTAATTTTAATTTAATTATTAATTTTTTAAGTAAATAATATACTCAATATATTGTGAACATTTTAAGCGTCTACCTGCTACCATTATCAATATCGAGCAAAAATGAGCAAAAAAAATATCACGTTTGTTGTATGGGAGCCCCCCTTAATATTAAATTTCTTTTGATTTTTAGTATTTGTTGTTATAGCGGCAACAGAAATACATCATCTGTGAAAATTTCACCTGTCTAGCTACCACGGTTCATGAGTTACAGCCTGGTGACAGACAGGACGGACGGACGGACGGACTGACGGACGGACGGACAGACGGACAGAGAAGTCTCAGTAATAGGGACCCCTTTGGCACCCTTCGGGTACGGAACCCTAAGAAACCGTCATGCCAAGTGTCCACCATTAAACAATTAAAATTAAATTAATATTTAAGTTTAAATGCAACGACCCAATCACCTTGCTCGCCACCGCACCCGAGTTGTTATCGTTATTTACACACGTCGAAAATGTGACCGCGACCAGATAAATGTCACGCACACACTGACAACTAACACACACGCAAGCGAGGCTGAATGTAGTGGTATAGATAGATAGAGCCAGTTTCTAGTTTTAGAACCAGCATCAGACGAAATAGGCGTATGGGGTGACCATAAGAGTCAGACAGAGCCAACGATTAGTTTATACTGTAATTATTAAAAATACGATTAGTACTTATAATTTCTGATTCTCTCGAAAAGTGAGCCGTGCCACAGACAGGCCTATTTATATGAATTAGATTAGGATTAGTGTATTATGTGAATTAACATTTAAGTATCGGGAACAAAATCCTGTAAAATGTGTTTGCATAGCTTTTCTTTTCAATCTCATATTTTTACATGTCAGCAGTAATATATTTATTTTTTATTTTAAATGTCAAATTGTTTATACACTATGTAGTATATTAATCTGAGCCACTTATTCTAGTGGGAAGTAGCAGCAACTTATCCTAAAACACAGGGTTCGCCCTTTTTTAGGGAGTAGCGATACATCCCTTGTTTACTATGCTAAACAAGTTTATAATGTATATATCTTTCTGAAAATAAACGATTATGATTATGATTATGATTATGATTATGAAAATATCCTACTGTTTGCTTTTCATTAAAATCCGATCCTTAAAAGGAAAGAAAAGAATCCTTATTCACTTTGTTGTCCGTCTGTCCGCGTGTCCCTTCAAGACCTTTTAAGTCAAGGACGCGTGGACGTGTCAAGAACGCGTAGACGTATCAAACCGAAATTTATATTAATTTTTAAGGTCTGTGGTCGCACATAGCTGTGAAAAAAAAAACAACCTTATAGCTAGGTCAACGAAATCGAAGTTTATGCTGTAACATTGTTGGATTTTCATAGTAATCGCAATGAATCCAAAACCTATAGGGTACTTCCCGTAGGCCTACAATCGTGAAAATTGGCATAATGCAAGGTCTTAAACAGCACAAGTAAAGGGAAAAATCTAAAAACTGCAAATTTCTGTCTTTCTACAAAAATATTTAATTTGGTTTACATGGATGACATCATACTTTAGTTTTTTATGTGGAAACCTAATAACACATGTTACGCTCTCCAAGTGTGATCGGAACCCTAAGTGCGCAAGTCCAACTCTGACTTCACCGATTATTTTATTACTGACTTCGTAATCGTTTTCATTTCAGGCTTTTTATCAAAAACCCGGATATTCTCAGGTGACATTATTAAGTAACAATTTTGTCTTCTTCCGGTTCTTATCGTAATCCTGCGACAGATAGATAAAACTGCACCCAGACATGTGTGGGCTCGAATCGGTGAGGCATTTGTCCAGGGGGACACCCATATAGGCTAATAAAAAAATAAGTATTCATATTCATAGTCATTTATTCAATGCAAACATGTGGTATATAAGATGACAAATATAAATTAAAGTCAGATCCATAACATGCAGTAAAAAGGCAGAGTATGGCTCAACCTTTGACAACCTCTGTGGCGCTGTGGTTTTGACTCTGCCTACAATGCGAGAGGTCCCGGGCTCGATTCCCGGCTGAAGATAAAGAAAGCAAAAAAATAAACCCAGTATACAAGTACTGGGTTTATTTACATGTTTGTGATGTCGCTGTTTCTGGTTCCCATGACACAGGGTATCCTAGTGTGGGGGCAGACACAATGTAAATGATTGTCATTTGTTTGGTATCTTACTCGCATCCGGGTAAAGTACTGTGCCCTATAAGTACTGAAGTACTACCGAAAGCGTGGTCGCCCCGCGATCGTGCGTGACCTTGCTCCGTCGCGATTTGCGCGGCCTAGACTTGCGCGCGCGCTGCGATTCCGCACAATTTATCGTCCTATGACGAGTTGGTCACTGGGCGGACCGGCGAGTTTGTAAGATACGGTCTTACTTGGTTAGATGCTGTTGTTTGTAAGTAATTTCAATTCTATAATAATAAATAATATAGCGTCATGCCCTTTCCGATACGGAGTGGCAGAGGCACAACAGTGCCCACTTTCAGCCAGCGACACAAAAGAGATAATAGTACTCCGTACAGAACGGCCACTCCCTTCCCCGCGCTGATTCAGATACCGCACCCCACCCCTGGCGTCAAAGGATTGGTTAAAGGATCAATAGACAGGGCTGAACGCCGGACGAGTGACGACGCGTATACTTAATATCGCTGCATTTGCCGCGCCACCAACCCTAGCAAAGTTTACGTTTATTTGCACGTATACAAACATCATTTGGTCATGTAGTAGTAATAGGTGATTATTTTACGAGCGTTCTATGGAGTGTCCGAGGTGTGCCTGTGATTAAATACTCCATTTTGCGTGACAGGTGGCTAGACCATCGCCGCAGCTATGGAGTAATGAAGGTTTCCTCTAGATGTTTTCCATCACCGTTTGAACGTCCGTATAACGTTGATAAATGACTTATCTCATTGACATGGTCAGTACCGGGATTCGAACCTGCATCTCCTGCGTGAGAGGCAAGCATGAAACCCACTCGACCACGGAGCTAATTCAATTTTGTAACATTTACCTACATTGTTTCTGGGCCCCACACAATACTCGGTTTCGTGGGAACCAGAGACAACGAACGGCACAAACATGTAAACTTCCAAGACTGGGAGATTTATTGTTCTTCCTCCCTAGCCGGAATTCGAACCTGGAACCTCACACTTAGGACACCACAGAGGTCATCATTGCAACATTTACATCCATTACTTTTGGACCCACACTAGGATAGCCTGTACACTTGACTGTGCATTAAAACGTTTGTCCAGCAAACTGCCCATCTTTAAAAAGTTCAGAATCCAGAAAAAAAATGTTATAAAACCGTCCCTTGGCTAAAAATTAAGTGTTTGAAAACATCATAATGCCATTGGAAACTATATGAAAAAAAAATAATCTAATAGTAGTTGTTTTTTTTTTACCTAAAACACAGATTAATAAAGAGTTAACGAGTTATTCCAGGAGTTCTACAAGGAACGCTGGTATGATTCTGATGTGTAAAAATCGGTTATCTAAATATAAAAAAAAATAGGAGTTCTGCAAGGAACGCTGCTGGTATGGTTCTTATGTGTAAAAATCGGTAATCGACATATTTAAAAAGTTTAAGTTAGTGTTTAACATTTTAGAAATCATCAGCGGTTTTTGTGTAATTTGCAAAAAACACACTTTTTGCACTTTTCTGTCGCAGCGACGGACGTAAGGGCCGCACTGCAGTTTACGCCATTATACACATATGGTGAAATTAAACTAGCTGACCATATTTTGAGGAATTATAGTTACCCATCATTGTAAACAACTTTCCCTATGAAACATATGGTCACAAATGGAAAAAAATTTCGTCTCCCATCCCAGTACATTGCTCCCCCGATCAGCCAAATTGACCCAAAAACTTTTTTCGTTTGCGACCATATGTTCCTTGGGGAAAATTCTTTATTATGATGGGTACTATCATTCCCCAAAATATGGTCAGCTAATTAAATACTTTATTCTATCATATTTCTTTTATAATTTGTGAAAATTTCAACCACCACAAATCCAGTTGCCAAGACGTTAAGAAAGTTACGCCCATCCATTTCTCCAGACAGAGGGCTAGCCCATTGACGCCGCATCACACATAGATCACATATTGGGCAGAACAGAACAAGGACGCGTCATGCCGGGCTCGTCAGCTCGATGCGCGATGGCTTGATTAATCACTGCTAATCGAGTGCAAACGACTCTGAATGTTGTAGATTTAAAAGTTTTTCAGATGATGTGCTGAAAATGCATTATTTCATTACTAGTTTTTTGACGTGACAACGTCTTATAAATTGGTTTGCCGGGTGACACTTCAAGAAACTGCGTTACGCTCCGCTCACGTTATGCGCTCACAATGAGAGCGAGTGAGAGGCACGCGTCCCTTCCACTCGGGCATGGTTAGCCCGCCTAAGAGCGAGAGAGACAGACATAAAAAGTGAAAGGCAAAAGGCGAAAGGGTTATTGTATGTATATTTGTATATAAATACGTATGTATGTGTAAAGGTAAAAATAAAATTTTGTTAATATGAAATTCAGTGCGAGATTCTTTGTATAAATTAATGTTTTAAATATAATTCTTTGTATAAATAAATGTTTTAAATTGTTACTATTATTTCATCCTTCTTCCTACTATACGAATGAATATTCACATTAAAATTATTTTACCACTCAAAGTCGTTGTCACGTAAAACTTTCGCCCGTATACCGACTTTACAGGCAACCAATTTTTTTAAAGACATTTTATTTATCACAAAACTTAAGACTATTACAATTTATTTTCTGCCAAACTGCGTAACAGTTTGTTGGCAGACGCTCTTTAGTGCAATAACTATAGTTACTGACATTTATAAATCTATAAATACAACTATACTACTGATACTGATAAAATAGCCTGTAGGCTTAAACTATAGTATATCATTCTTAATATTATCATATTATGTAAAACTGAAATAACACAACCAAAGGTAAACCATGATATTATCCATATTCCCACCTTTTTGGTGCTAAATGCGAAAATGAAAAATTCTGCATTCTCATGGCTGATTAAAAGTTAACTTATCATTTGATCGGAAAAATACCTACTGCCTGCGCCAGTACGTCATTCACTTTATCTGGGGTATGATTCTCGTGCCTTCGATGTACGGATATCGAGACCTATATTGACAGATTTCCATACGAAATCACTCGATATATGTGTAGATATCGATTGCGCGAGAATCATGCTCCTGAGCAGAGCGTCTCCGCATTCGGTCGTAGGTGGCATCGAAGATAGTACCATTCAAACAGATGTGGAAAAGCCGGTTTCCGAGCGGAAACGGCAGGTGCCGCGGACTCTTACTGTCCTATCTATTACTATTTATCTATGTACTATGCCCAGTCTAACGCACGCATGCATAGATAAATGTAGTAGTTTATTTTATAAAGTTTTTAATTAGATGCCGAGGCATCTACGTTGTGGCTGACAGATAAATGAAAGGGAAATGAGGGAAGTCCATTTATTGCATAGGAAAAAATATTGCACCACCAATTTATTTTCAGTAAAGTATATCAATTGAAAGGATCAAAACATTTTCCCAAATGATTAAAAAGGAATTCTACAATAGTTTCTGAAGGTTGATAATTTAAGTACAGTACGTTAACTCATCTAGCTCTGAGCAGAACGTATTATATTGGCCCAGCAAATGGGAGATTTAAAAAAACAACAACTTCAGTAGTTCCAAATTCGTCACTAGATGTCGTAGGCCAGACGTGAGTGAAAAAAACTTGCCAGTCCAAATAATAACAACCGAAGAACATAATCTGTGGTCGTGTAATGAACATACATGTGGAACGCGATACAAATATTACTAATAAGTAAGTACTAAGACTTATTCGCGAAACGGTTAACGCACGTAATGATGACAGACAAGAACGTTGGTTTTGCTCTATGGTAGACACACACGGCATTTGTTCTGAGCACACTGAGCACACGGCAGACAGTCTATGGGCTGCGTTCGAGATCGGTAAAAATTACTTACTCTGTGACGACAACAGACTGTGTCAAATGAATTCACGTAATACAAAGCCATCTGTTGGCAGCTTTAAGAACTATTTTTATCTGTCAGAAAATCTTTTATTCTGAGCAATAAAGGTAAGTAAATAGTAAATGTAGCCCATTAATGTCCCCACCGAGGGGCACAGGCCTTTACCCGGATCGGCGTAAGATTGAGCCATACTCCACCACGCTGGCTCAGTGCGGGTTGGTAGGCAATAAAGGTAAGGTACCTATATATATTTTTATTAAACCTCTGGTCGACACATCTTATCTATCTATTGATCTCCATTATTCGGTTGCTCGACCGGTGTGCTTCAGAGAGTGAAGGGGAACTTGTGGTCGACAATACACAATAACTCCTATAATAGATATGTAATTCCACCCTATTTAGTGACATCTAGACTTGAATTCTATCATTAGTTAGTTAACTTGAGACCTAACTATTGGAGCAAGGCCCCAACCTTGCCGGTTAGCTTAGGTTACCTAGGATACCTAACTAGGTACAGTCATGCTGTGCCGCCGGTCATAATTGGTTAGGTACGCTAGTTTATAATTATGTAATTTGTTATGTGAATTATCGCAATTTTAATCCATTTTGGTATTTAGATAAAACATGGCGTGTGCTTTTGAGTATAGGCAAAACAGCCCTTAGCTAAACTCAAATTACCTACACAAGATAATAAGAATGATTACTGTTGGTCCCTTTTTCAGGGTTCCGTACCCGAAGGGTGCCAAACGGGACCCTATTACTGAGACTTCGCTGTCTGTCCGTCCGTCCGTCTGTCTGTCACCAGGCTGTATCTCATGAACCGTGGTAGCTAGACAGTTCAAATTTTCACAGATGATGTATTTCTGTTGCCGCTATAACAACAAATACTAAAAATCAAAAGAAATTTAATATTAAGGGGGGCTCCCATACAACAAACGTGATTTTTTTTGCTCATTTTTGCTCGATATTGATAATGGTAGCAGGTAGACGCTTAAAATGTTCACAATATATCGAGTATATTATTGAATTAAAAAATAAATAATTAAATTAAAATTAAATTAATATTTAGGGGGGGCTCACATACTTTGTTTTTTTTGCGGTTTTTTATAGATAATGGTACGGAACCCTTCGTGCGCGAGTCCGACTCGCATTGGCCGGTTATTAATATGACTTGTTTATCATAAGTGTCAGCGTCTATTCGCTTGCGCAAAAACTTAAATTAGATTAATTTTACATAGAAAGTCTCCCGAAGTTACTGAGAAAACTATCTATCACAGTATATTATATTAATTTACAATTCAATTTCCAAGGTAACTATCACGTTGTTTGGCGAAAACATACAAACATACATTATATTCACGCATTTTTCCCGGAAGAGGGTGAGGCAGAGACTAAAGCCCCCCACTTGCTACAATCCTGGTTTTGGCGGCAAATCCACACTAAATAGTTTTCATTCCTTTTTCTAATCAATGAAAATGACGTAGTCCCAATTTCCCGCCGCTACTCAGCAGACCGGTAAGAGACCGGCTACCGCGTGAATTTCCCATACAAACGTAATACAAAAATGATTTGAATTTAAGAAATAGTTTAACGTATTTAGACTGTTAATCGGATTTGTACACTGTTTACGCAGGTTCCTGGTCTGTATACCAGGGTTCCTCTTCAACCAATTTAAAAATATTCTTAAGTAATTTGAATAAGAACCTTGGTATACGACCAGGAACCTGCGTAAACACAGTATTAATCCGATTAACAGTCTAAATGCTTTGAACTAGTTCTCAAATTCAAACCATTTTTGTATTACGTTTGTATATGGGAAATTCACGCGGTCGCCCCGGTCTCATAAAACATAACATTGTGTTATGGTTTTCTATTTTCTATCCACGTAGACTAAAATAAACAACGACCTGATTTATATACTAAAATATGTATACATAAGTTAACTAAAATATATGAGTTAGATACAAAACCGTTGGCTCCGTTATCTAACCTTAAAAAACGTATAACCGCCCACTTACAGCTTACGGTATTTTGATCGCGCGACAGCGACAAATAGCTGTGTTTGGCGACGCGTTAGAAAGAGTCAAATGTAGTTTTATTGGCACCGACGTTTGATATCTAATCTATGGGGAGGTGAATTCAAGTTTGGTTGCCCTGAATAATGGCGGTTCACAAGTTGTTATTGAAATGAGGTATTTTGAGTTTGTCGTTTATTTATTGCATGGAGCAGAAAAAGATCTCTACCAAATTTTATAAAATATGTATGGAATCTTAAAGTCAAGTCGCAGTTAGTGCTCTAATGCTAACTACCACATTCGCATTTGTTTTATTCCTGAAAACAATGGAACTATTGATAATATAATATTCGTTTTTGATCCATGATGAAACAGTTCCATGGAACTAAAGCGCTATTGCTAACTTTCTATCTAAGCTTTATTTATTTCTAACTGAGCTTTACCTGTGTTACCATAAAAAGGACATAGTTTAACCACAAATCTAATTGTGGTTAAATTATGTTTTTAAACAGGTGTTGAACGGAAGCTTTTTTTTGTAATAACTCCCTTAAATATTTCTGACCTAGATTCAGTGCTTCGTGTGCGAGTCCGACCGGTTGACCGGTTTTTAACAAACAATTAATTCTATCACTTTCGATTGAAAACTTTAGATAATCATACTTTTTAATCTGCAACCTTTACGTCTTCTTTCTCCATAATGGGGGTTTGGCGTGACGGCGACTTAATTAAGGTAATATTAAATCCGATATTTTTATGAAGTCTATTAAAAACGTCTATATTAGGTCTGTACTTGCTATGGATTTCTAATTAAGTTTTTATTTAGATAACAACTAGAATTAAAATTATCATTAATATCATCATCAGCCTGTCAGGGACTCCATTGATAATGACAATATGACAATTTGATTATTCCATATTAAAATTTAGATTTAGAGATTAGCTTTTTAGAGATTAGCTCACCTTTATATACAATTTGTGTATGCAAATTTGTACCCTAATCTGGGAAAAAGGCGCTAACACATGTACTTATGTATCATCATTATACTACATAGCATATAACAAAGTCGCTTCCAGCTGTCTGTCCATATTTATGCTTGGATCTTTAAAATTACCTACTGATTTTGATGCGGTTTTTTAATACATGGAGTGATTCAAGAGGAAGGTTTATGTGTTTAAGACGATTGTCCAGAAAAATCCCCATCTTTAAAAAGTTATTCCAGCAGTTTGAGATACTTTCTGAATCCAAAAAAATATATGTTAATAACCTTCCCTTGGCTAAAAATTTTGTGTTTAAAAATATCATAATGCCATTGGAAACTATATGATAAAATATTAATCTAATAGTTGTTTTTTTACCTAAAACGAGTTATTCCAGGAGTTCTGCAAGGAACGCTGGTATGGTTCTAAAAAATTGTTGTAAAAATAGGTAATCAAAATATCAAAAAATTTTGTGTTATAAATTTTATAAATCATCAGCGGTTTTTGTGTAATTTGCAAAAAACACACTTTTTTGTACTTTTCGCACTTTTTGCGCGGAAGTAGTGTCGCGCTGTAGTTTACGCCATTATACACTTTATTTTATTATATTTCTTTTATTATTTGTGAAAATTTCAACCAGCACAAATCCAGTTGCTAATTTTAGCGTTACCTTAATACATGCATAATATTGTGCACCGTGCATTGCACCCATGCAAAGACGGGGCGGGTCGCTAGTTAATAATATTTCCTAGATCCTTTTCAACTCAATACCTCCATGCGTTTCTGAGATCGGGATCCTTCATACACGGACGGACAACAAAGTTAGTTTCTTGCGTCTCCTTAGAACCCTAAAACCGCCATCAATTATGAAAACAACCTAACTACATTGTGAGACACACAACTGTACATTTTGACGCACCACTGTCCCATTTGCGCGCGCGACGAATGCACGCTCTGTTTAATTTAGATATTGTCGGCGACCACCATCATGTGAAACGCGAAACTATATCTGGGTTAGGTATAAAATAATATGTAGCCCATTCATGTTCCCACCGAGGAGCACGGGCCTTTGCTCTGATACGAGTAGTGAGCCATACTCCACCATGCTGGCTCAGTGCGGGTTGATGAAGGGGTGTCTGGCTGGTGGTGGTGGCCAACCCGACTATCAGAAATTATCTAGCTACCCAAATAATAATAATAAAACCTTTTATTCTAAATTCGGGTTCACAATTATTCTTACATTTTATCGTTTGTTATTGGTTTATGGTGTCCCTTAATTCGGTGTGCCTTTTGGCATAGGTCGCTCCTCCAACTGTCTCCATTCTTTCCTATTTGCTGCCACTCTTGTCCAATATGGTCCCAATGTTAGACGGATATCATCCTCCCACCTTCTTGTTGGTGCCCCGAAGGGTGCCAAACGGGACCCTATTACTAAGGCTCCGCTGTCCGTCTGTCCGTCCGTCCGTCCGTCCGTCAGCCGGTCCTAGAGCACGAACCGTAATAGCCAGAAAGTTTCACAGAATGTGTATATCTGTTGCCGCAACAACAACAAATATGAACTGAAATATGAGAGATATTACAAATTGAAGGGGGTCCCCATACAAGAGACTTGTTTTGATACACCCACGCATTTCAATATGATGGTATATTTTGCGTCAACCCACATCGTTGTGGTAACTCAGCCGGTATGTTGTAGGCCCTCAATCCGTATGTCGAGAGTTCAAATCACCGTGAGGGTATAATCTTTTTAAATTTTCTTTTTGTTTTTGTTTTATTGTTGAACGATGGTACGGTACCCTTCGTGTGCGATTCCGACCCCCACTTGACCGATTTTTCTGTTGCCATCTCTCGGATACCATACGTGTCACTTGGTTGCTCCAGTTGTTTGTGTCTAGCTGCCCAAAAGCTAGCCCAAAAAGGATGAGGCGTATACATGCGTCATACCCAGCACGGGCTGACTGGGCGGAAGCTGCTGATGATGATTGACACAACATAGCGTCACACCTTTTCTCATACGGGGTGGCAGAGGCAATTGTGCCCTCTGCTACTCCATTTTGCGTTACTGTGGGCTAGAACATCACCTAATACGTGTGCAGGCAGAGACTGAATACCCGAGAGTGTTCTCAGGTCTTTAGTCTCTGACATTTTATTGTTCTTCATTGTACTATATAATAAATTTATTTTTATTTTTTTAATTTCACACACAATCTATGTGTTTTTGAATGAAATACTTATGACTGTGACTTATCTGCCTACCATACCCACTGCTGGGAAAAATGATGTTTTTGTATGTTAGTTTCTTGGCTTAGAGCGAGGTGTCATGCATGTCACCTCTCTTTCCTTCTCTTACCCAATTTTAGGCTATGCGAGAATGTGATGGAGGCCACAGTTTGCTCAGGTGACTAGGGCCGAAGAACTTAGGCGCGGTCTGCATTAATGTACTTAGTCATTTTACTAACTAAAATCGCAGTAAAGTCAACCTTGCCAGTTTCGACCTGTCTTATCAGAACTACGTTCGTTGGGTTATCTTATCAGAAGGGTGTCTGTAAACATCGCAGGACTCGCCATACAGGGGGGCAATTCTGGCGCTAGCGAGATCATGTCCATGGTCGAAATATCGATTTTGAGATACCGAAATCTCTATCAAAAAGAAGAAACAGCTATTCTTACTACTATCGGTGCATAGCGATATTATTAATTATTTTGTAATCATATGTCTATTCTGATACTTATATCTCTTTAGTTAAAATGTTTAAAGGTGTATAGATTCTTTTGATTAATCGATGTTTTAAGCAATATCCCCTTACTAACAGGCATATCTTGAGTTTCACGAAACAATTTTGTAAGTTGTCACTTAACTAATTTAATCGCGAGAATCTCTTATGATAGTCATTTGTTTCAGTTGCTAAGCATTTGCCTAAATTAAAAATTTGTTTCCTGAAACTCAGGGTAAGACTGAAGTCTGTCATGTGGCCTATTATCTCTTTTCTAAACATGTTTCGGTTTTCTCCTCTCTTTGCAAGAAAATCACTCAGGGATCAAGAACCTTGGTGCGGACTGTATCTATGTATAAAATATGTGAAACACAAAACGCATGCATGCATGTTAATTTAATAGGTTTTGGTATCAAAACTTCATTGCACTTGACTTGATAGTGTTATCTTTATTTATCTACGACTCTCCGTTTCTAACCGCGGCCCTAAGTAATATTAGTTATATCTACCTACAATGATACAGTCAGCGCCACGTGAAGCTTCGCTTTTTTAAGGCGCCCGGTATCGCTAAAATAAGCAAATGAAATAATGAAATAACGAAAATTAATAAAAATGAAATAATGAAAATCTATTGTAGTTGTGTGGATTTGTGGTGGCTGAAATTTTCACAGATTATAAAAGAAATCTGCAGCGCGTCACATAAGCGCTTATTACATTACGCTGTCGGCAGGACACGATTTGTATAGACCTAGTGTGGAGACCATAACTAATCTACGACTTCGAAGTCATTCTTTTTAAAGTTTTTAACTTTGTGAATTATTCTTTGAATAGATAGACTATTTATTTGCCGGTGACGATGCAGAGGGTAGACGTGGTAATGTACTTGGTTGGTTCTCAACAGGGAGCACTATCCAGTGGAGAGCGCATAGATACATTTTCCTTTGAAACACAACTCGCCAATTTACGGGCGACGGGGGACGAGGTAAGAGAGCTGTGATTGGTCAGCCGCTGCGAAACTGTCTGGCGGCCCGTCATCGTACATAGGTTGATTATCTAGTCATCTGTAGGTAGTTGTAAAAATGGCCCGCGATTTGTAACCTTATTACTTTTTAATAAAAATCAAAACCTTTGAAATGGAAACCATCAAATAAGGATGGCTACACAGTTGAGAAGGTATGCGAACGTTTGTTCAATACAACAAACGTTTGGCGAGCCGAATACCCCCGCGCAGGCGCAGTCAATTGGATATATAGTCTCTGATTCTCACCAACGTCGACGATACCACTAGGTCAGCCCTCATCCTCATGCATGTATTTATAAAATTAGTGTACACGTAGCTTGTGTGTAATTGGGACGGTGAGTTCTGTGAATGCTATCTTCGTATGTAATAGGAATAGATTGCTACTCTGACCGGTTGTCTACCTGATTCGGGTCGGTGTCGACGTTGTGTCGGATCGAATTGGTATCGAAAGAGCATAAAGTACCGAACTGATACATAAAATAATAATGTATAAAAGTCTAGCCTAGCCTAGCCTAGTAGTCCCCGACGATAAGAGTAAGATTGGACCATACTCTGTACTATGTATCGAACTAAAGATGATTTGAATACCTATAGATTAGAAAAAGGTAATATACTCGTATTACAGAGAGAAAGTAGTTGTATTTTAAGTTTACCTGAAAATTTAAACTGACGCCCCGTGTCTTCTATCAGGTTTGAGATTTGCCTCACTGTGGCGTATTCGGCAAGCATGTCCCGCTTTGTAGGATAATGAAGAAGCACCAGCAGGATGTATAGTATCTGGCGTACCCACACTATTTGGAGACTCACAAGAGCATATAAAAAATATCGAGTGATTTAAAAGGCATCATAAAATTAGAAAGTTGTTTACGTTTCGAAACGTTTCGTTGTGATTTGAGCACTGAATCAGGGAGCCCTTTCTGAATGAACGTTGTGACAGTCGGCTCAGTAGCTCACTGCCAGTGCTAGGTCATGGCACAAGCACTAGGTTAGTACTAGACTAGTTACTAGCACTAGACTAGCTAGGTTCATACTAGACTTGATACGCCGTCGAAACGGACATCAACATGGACAGATTATGTTATGTATGTGGTACTTAATATACGTCAGATATAGCGAAATTTCACCACTATGTTAAGACGGTGCCCTAGGCAAAAATAGCCTTTAGCAAAACACAAATCGCTCGGAATGATGAGTATTATTGCTGTACGTTTTCTCACTAGCTTGTTTATAACGAGTGTCAGCGTGACTGCGAAATCTGTCTCCTGACAGTGAAGTCCGTACGACACCGAAAAGATTGGATGTATAATGTCATCCAGATAAAAACAAATTAAACTACAGTTTTTTCATGTAGAAACCTGACTACTAGACCGATTCCTGATTTTCAAATAATGGGACCAAACTATTCGCTTCCCTTTCGAATAAAGAAATAATTTTTGAAATCGGTTCATAAAAAGTACCAAATTCGATGTAAAACACATAAAAAATATGATAAAAAAATACTTACAACCGAATTGATAACCCCTTTTTTAAATCGGTTAAAAATGAGAGCCCTCCTAACAAATCTAAGTAGCACTTAACTTCAGTTGCAGTTCATGCCTTCCAATAGACATACCTAACGTAGGACCATCATAGCTATTTAGGACGCAGCACTTTAAAGCTCTCAATACGGTTCCGTAGTTCAAACTTGCTAAAAAAGCTCATTTTCTTATCCAATCGATTGAGCGTCTCTCGAGGAACCGACTCACTTTGCAAAACAAAGGGCAGGAGTCAACTCCAAAGAAAAAGCCCCAATTACGTTAACCCCCGCTAACCCCCCTCGCTCCCCCTACTGGGGGCTCCAACACCCCCTCGATCCCCGAAGAGTTTTATTGCGCTGTCCGAAGAAGCAATTTCGTTGGTCCGACTCTTGTAGTTTTTAAGAAAGTTAATTTCGCTGCGTCTCGTCGCAGGTTTTTTGGTTTGTTTTCCGTTTTTTGAGAAAGCTGTGTTTTTAGTTCGGAGTCGGGTTTGCTTGGGATTTGATTCGTCTTTAAATAAGGTAACTAGAAGGTTTTATTTGAAAATAATGTTAGTCAAAATAAATACCTTCGTAATTATACTGAGGGTTAGGCTCTTTAAATATACCGCCCTTAGATGGATAAATTAGGAAAAGCCTGAGCCGCCCCGTGGACTAAAAACCATTCAGTGCCGTTCTCTCATTCCTATAGCGTTTATCTGTCTGTTTATCTGGGGCTTTTGACATTTCGCACGTTCAAAAAGTATCAAAAAAGTTATCTGACTGTTTATCCGTCTCTTGCACAGATATCGATATCTGCGGTCTCTTGAGAGACGATAGATAAACGCCATCTGAGGAATGAGAGAACGGCAACTTAATCAAATATTTATAGGTCCGATATCTATTAAAATGTAAATGGCTATGAAGGCTATGTTATATTTTTGAAGTCTACCGGTCAGCCCTTTCTTTCTCGAGTGAGGTATATTTGCGTCTCTTTCCTATTCGTCCGATGGCTAAGCCGTTCTGATCTAATTAACAAATACCCATTTAGTGAACTGAAATGGAACAGGGAAGTCGGTTCAGAGGTTATTGTATAGTTAGTTTTAATTTTAATGTAACTTTTTAATTAAAGTTTAAAGTAAATATTTGTCAAACTCAAAAGAACTTCGAACATTTTTGTATGGCGCCTGGGATACTGGGGTAGGCACCTTCTTGCATACGCTAAAATTTTAGCTTTTTCGTGTAGGTACACCTATAAAACACTATGTCCATCGAAAGATAATTCAATTACATAATTACGTTTGTTTGTTTGTCTTCTTCTTCTAAGTCGTATCACTCTTGGCAGAGTGGTCGTGGTCGTCATTTCGGTCGAGTGACCCGCCTTACAATTCGTC
The DNA here is from genome assembly GCA_963457715.1 of Argyresthia albistria. Classification (NCBI taxonomy): domain Eukaryota; kingdom Metazoa; phylum Arthropoda; class Insecta; order Lepidoptera; family Argyresthiidae; genus Argyresthia; species Argyresthia albistria. Next base: position 6,325,212 of record OY735273.1, read on the forward strand.
GCCATTCCTCCCTGAGGGCTGCTTTTTTGGTGCATTGGTACAGGGGGTCATCCAGTGCTGCCTTGATCTGGTCCGTCCATCTCATTGGTGATCTACCACGCATTCGGGTGCCTTCTACTCTGCCCTGTACTACCAGTCGCTCAATGTTTGTTTGTATGTATGTAAAAATGACATTTTATTTTCTGTTGTGGACATATTGATCCCTGACATTACTTTATTCTGATTTTATTCAATATGATTGATTGATACAATAGTTAACTCAATATTTGAGCTGAATTTCAATGTATTTCCTTAACATGTAATGACAATTACGAATAAATATCTTATATCTTACAAACAACAAATGTTCTTTGATAAATTGTCGTAAATCGTTTCTGAGATAATTCAGTTTTTACTTGTAAAAATATGACTATGTAACTAATGTGACTAAACTACAAAATATTCACGACATTTTGTCAAAGAACATTTTGTTGTTTGTAATTAAATTTTAACCGAACCGCAAAACGCTAAGTAGGCAGACCACCAGCCAGATGGACGGATGACATCACCGCCATAGTCGGGAGGCAGTGGATGCGGGAGGCACAGGACCGGAGCGGATGGCGTGGCGTGGTAGAGAAGAGGCCTATACCCAGCAGTGGGTAGGTGTAGGCTGATTGATGTTGATGATGATGAATTAAATTTTCTAGATATTTTTCTTATAGGTAGTACACCGAAAAAGCTTAATTTTAGGTAATTTGTTCTATAGGCATCCCAGAAAGGTTCGATGTTATTTACCGAGCATTCAAAGTCTCCAGTCACTGCCAAGGTAATCCTTTAAAGAAATTTTATAAGTCTGAAATTACTGATAACGTTCTTATAAAAGCATTGCGGAAGAATACTTAGCTTATAATAGCATTTGCCAAGCCTTAACATACTCAAAAACATTAGTTTTTATATCTAGGTCTTCTAAATAAAAGACTGACTCATAAATCATTCATTACTTGTAATAGCATTTCACAAGCGTAAATATTCTTAAGAGCATTTGCTTTTATTACGTTGTCTTATAGTTAGCTACAAGATTTATCTTATAAGAAAGTTTTAGGAATATGTATATCGTCATTAATTGTCTGCAGACTAAATCGTCCTGAATAATATTTTAATCCTATAATAGCATTTTCTGAGACTACTATCATGCCGTCATGAGTATAGCGTCATATGCGGCACTCAATTTGACTATCTACTGAAAATGTACCAATTATGTGAAATATTTTATCTTAAGTAGTTATAGTATTAGTAGGACGGTGAAGTAAAACATCGTAAGAACCTCTCCAGTTATTACATTTAACACCGGATTTCCGAAAGGAAAATTAAATTCTTGTTATAAACTCATTTCAGCCGTGCCGCGCCGCCGTTTCGAATTAATCACCGATTCATCGCCTGTTACATTTGACCACTCTTTCAGAAACGGGGGGCTAATACCCCGAAGTCTCCATGCATTTTTAAAACCTACCCGATATTCCTGCCTGCCTTCCTTTTCCCCCGCACCGAACTCACATTATACGATAATTGGAAATAAAAAAACACAGGAAACAAAACCAATAGATGTGGCTGAGAGCAGCAAATGTTAATTTAAAAAGTTGGCCATTTTATTTGTTTATAATGTTTTAATAACTTGGAGTCGGAGCGTCGTGTTTGTACTGCATGCAAAGCATGTGAGTGAAAAAAATACGTTCTCCTGGAGGCCGATTCTCGTCTCTATCGAAAGCAAATTTTCCGAATTCGACAAAGGGAAGGTCTTTCGTCATTCAATAAGCGAAAGACCTCCCCTTTGTCAAATACGCATTGAGAGTCTAATGGGTGAGAATCGGCCTCGGTCTACACTAGGATAGGTATGTCGATCGGATAAGTTACGTAACTACTTATGCATAATTTTGTGAGTAATTTATGTTCGATGATTCACTTTTTTAGGGTTCCGTAGAGAGACAAGGAACCCTTATAGTTTCGTCAAGTCTGTCTGTCCGTCCGTCCGTATGTCACAGCAACTTTATTCCAAAACTATTAGGACTACACAGTTGAAACTTGGTACGTAGATGTATTCTATGAACCGCTTTACGATTTTTATATCAGCAGATCCACTGAGGCTAAAATGTACTAGGATCTCATCATTCATCAACCCTTTTTCCATTCGGTATGATACAGGCCTTCGAGCAACACGGTAGGCGGCGTTCCTCCAAGGGTTTAGGCACAATTATCACTAGTGGCTCTGTGAGCTGTAGACCTCGCGAGTATGTCGGTGGGAAAGCTGAACTGAACACACATCAAAAAAATAACCCAAATAATTTTCTTTCAATAACACATACAAACTTATGAATGTACCTGGTTACGTACATGCAGTGTGAAAGTATAAAATACATTTTGCGATCTAAAATACAACCTATTGACTTTTTATTAAAATTATATAATCTGTTTCACTCTCATGTTCTTTACGAGTCCAACGATTTTGTTAATATCCATCGAGCCGTTTGGGTTGCAGCGATTTTTTTTTACATTTCAAAACCCCATATCTCCGCCATTTTGAAAAAAATCCAAAAACTGGCTCGACAAAAAAAAAAAATTAATTGTTCAACCTACTAACAAAGTTTCAAGCGAATCGGTTGAGAAATGCGCCCTGTAGAGGAGAACCAACAAACATGCGAAAGCATTTTTGGCCAATCCTGAAACGGAGACGCTTCGCTCGCTATGTCAACAACCACTTTTAGCCAATTATTCAAGAGGTACTCCATCTTGCGTAGGGCTAGCCCATCACCGCAGCTATTTCTCACGATGTTCTGGCAAATCCAAATTTTACGGTAAGTATACCCTTATTGTTTGTTATAATAACGAAATAAATCACAGTTCCGATGTTACCGCTTTTTGGTAGAAAATAAATAGTGATGGGGTCAAGAATGATTTAGATCATTCTATGACTCAATATAGAATGCTCTCTCATGTTTTAAGTTGGTTGCAAACAACCTTTTATTAAACTCGAAAAAGACTACCTATGCATCAAATTATGTTTACCGAATGTGCGGCAGGTGGAAACGAGTGTAAGCATTGGAACGGAAAGACTGGACCTCGTTGAAGAAACAATTTTCCTTGGTATCACCATAGACTCGAAACTTCAGTGGGGTCCTCATGTTACTAGTCTCGCTCGAAAACTTAGCTCAGCAGCTTATGCGTTCAGGCAAATCAGACACAACACAACAATAGCAACAATAGACGTGCGATCGAGAGGGTTATTTATTAACAAGTTATTATCAAATCAACTACTTAAATCGTATCATCGCATCAACCCTATGCACACATTTACAGAAATACCCTCTAAAACGCACACAGGCGTAAAGAGGCGAAAGTTCCCAAAAGTTAACGCATACAAACGCATGGTTCATGTGTGTGCTGTAGAGTCTTTGCGTGTGTGCGTGGACCTAGCCATTTTTCGCCTAGGTCTCTGTCTAGGTTGGTAACGAGGCTAGGGTAGGGTGCGCCTAGGTCTATGTACCGTTGGCATATAAACACATAAACAAATATAAATAACTATAATATAAAAAATACTGTGTTGTAAATAAATATAAATAAAATCTAAGACAAAGTAGAGCGGTAGTTGTGGGGTCCTTGTCAAAATATAGAAAGAGCTACTGGTAAAATCTCTTTTTAGAGATAAGCTCGCCTTTGTACACAATTTTTATAAAAAAATTGTCCTTGCAATTAATTGTGTGCAATAAATAAATTAAGAAATTATATGAAAAGTGGTTGCAATGCAAAACATCGTCCATATGTTGCAAACCTATACTCCTGCCATCACCTATTAAGGCACACATAAATAAAATAAATTAGGTGTGCTTTTCAACCGACTTCAAAAAAAGGAGGAGGTTCTCAATTCGACCCGTATGTTTTTTTTTTTTTTCTATGTTTGTTACGCGATAACTCCGCCAATTATGAACCGATTTGAACAAATCTTTTTTCGGCGTATAGGTAATACCTCAAGGGTGGTCCCATTGACACCAGGTCAGGATCTAATGATGGGATCCTGGAGAAATCGAGAGAACTCTTCAAATATTATAGGCAGACCTATAGTGATTTTTGTGTTTTTCATAATAACTCGTGCTGCACATAGCATAATATTGTGATGCGGAACTGCTGATGAAGACCACATATGGCCACCAGATCTGCTCAATACTAGGTACAAATACAATGCGTGGCTGACGGGCAGGCAACGCATAGCCTAAACCGGTGGACCTAGAGCCATTAAACTTTGTACAGGGGTTCCTTAGTCGCGTGGGGTAGCACTGATATAGGATTTGACAAAATTAATTCCCCAAGGGGGGGGTTACAGTTAGTATTAAACTCAATCTAATCAAATAGGGTTTGTGGAAGTCGGTTTTTTCTAAAGTTTACTTTTTGTTTCAATTATTTCATGTGTATTTCAGGAAATACTCGGCAAATCGTAATCAACTGCTGGTATATGTAATTTGACTTGTACCTATTTAATCTAGGGTTTTCATGTTGGAAAACGTGTTTGGATAAAATTTTCTCGATAGAAAATAAATCCAAAGTCAAACCTTTTTTCCAATATTTTTTCCTATTATACAGTAGTATAGTAAATATGATCTTTCTGTTAATTGTAATATGTAGGGAATTGTTGTTACTAGCGATTTGAAAATTGAAATGTTCCTATTTTTATGTTTTTTTTTCGTTTTAGCGCTTACGTTGATTCAGATTCACTTGTTCCTATTCCCGAGTAATTCGCTTCTCACTTCCGCAATATTCGTTGACCTTGGTTTGTAACTTTTTATTTGTCCTCTTAATTGTTTTTTGGGTTTTTTGAGAAATTGTGACTAACAAGATAACAAAACTGACAAATGGTTCATTCACACTATGTACCTATTTTTAAATATTTTTTGCTATCGTTACACAAACCGAACCCTCTCGTCAAACGATTTGTTTTAAAGGTCGTCGCCCTCTATCTATCTTTGTCTAGCACCATTATCTAGTAATATGCCATCCCTCTTCCACATCCGAAGGGAGAAGCCTAGGGAGCCCTATTTCCTAGATATTTTTTGTATAAACCGGAAACAAATATTTTTTATAAAACTACCTACCTATCGAGGCAATTACTCCATGTGATTTGTTTCTCTTTATAGCAATACATGGTTTCTTAGGTTAGGTTCCTATAAACGAAAAGCAGGAAAGTGGTAGTAGTAGGTAATTAAAGGGTCACCAAAAATATCAACTTCTACCTTCTTCATCTTAATAATAGACTTAAATAAACGCAGACTTGCCTAAAGTTCTAAAACAAGTTACGGTAGTCCTACGTCCTACCTCAAGAAAAATGTTCACGAACTTTGCAGGAGCAAAAAATCCTGAAATAAAAAGTTACTGAAAGAAAACTGGCCAGCAGGAAAACCCTCAAAAGAGGTTATTTTAATTTTATATCCTTTTTACGCAACGAAGAAAAATGTGCCTTTCCCAGGTCAGTAACCTGCCGTGCGTCACATTTCAATTTCAAACTTCGAATTCCAAAGCAAAGAAGGCCCGCACCGCACACTGACGCGCAATACCTACGCACACAACGAAATTTGGTTGTAAAATTGTGCAGACGATGTACGTGTGTATATGGGGCACGCACACAGCCCCGCGCTATATGGGTCGACTCACGACCACAAAGAAAACGTAAAGAGGTCGGCTTGTCAATTCACATTATGTTCGGATTAAAGAGTTTTGATTGATGAGTGAGAGTTTTTGGCAACGTGTTGTTTTTGCAGTTTTGGTCATTTAGAGTTGATAAGTAGTAGCTGTATCTACCTACCTATTTAATACAGAAATAAGACGAATCTATCTTTGACACAGCTTTCTTAAAGAAACTGAATAGTAGTAATAGTAAGTAAGTTTTAAGATGTTTTAACAAATAAATATAATATTTTACAACATTCATTACCTATGTATTAAAAAAAGACACAATAACATGTTCCAAACAGTCTAGAAAAATCATAAAGTAGAATCACAGATGAATCTGTCTAGCCTTATTTGGACCAAATGAAAACCATGTTACGATTGTAACGCAATTTTTATATTTCTTATCGTGACCCTTTTTAACAGGCCATAAATCTCGTACTATTCTATTCCTACCTATTCCAATAAACTAAAGCTCACTTTGCGATAAACAATAAATACTTAAATACCCAAACATACTTCCCAATACAAAATAGAGAAAGTAAAAAAAAAAACAATACGCGCACATGTACAATCAAGTCAATCACCCTCTTTCTTAGGTTAGGCTTATGGGCCTATTAGACTACGCTGTCGGCAGGGCCCTGTCTGACTCACTGTCTCTTTCTAGTCGTTCCATATGAGTGAGACGTCTATACAAATCATGCCCTGCCGACAGCGTAATAGGTAAGCGCTTTATGCGTACGTTACTAGAATAGTTTTATTGTACGCGCAATTCTTCCTCTTACCTATCATCTCCGTTTCCTACCCAACATGGTTTGCTGGAAGAAATCTCTTATTAGAGATAAGCTCGCCTTTGTACATATTTTTTCTATGTTAAGCTATTTTTACTGTCATGTGAGTACAATAAAGAAATTACGAAACAATTACGTAACGCACACAGGCGCAAGGTGCGTGCGGATTCGAAGCTTGGGGTAGGTTAGTTTAGGAATTGGGGTGGCCCGGCCCGACCGCCTAATGTAGCCGGCGTTGTGCTAGGTCGTTGTACGGAATACAGTGCGGGTAGAGCGAATTGGCAGAAGAAGTTGTTTTTTTAATAATATTTTAGACTCTGATATTTTTGTAAACATATTTTTGGGGTGATACAGAATTAGAAATAATATTTTGAGTACTTACCTATCACTAACTCATAGTAAGTTCATATTTCTAAAGTTTCAAACATTTGGAGCCTAAATGAAAAATCTATTCATTCTTTCACTCATTCATTCTATCTGAAGTTTATCTGTAAACTTGACACCACCAAAGCAGTTCAACGACCATTTGAATTTCGTATTCAAAGCTCACATTACATTCTATGTCGCCGATCTGACGAGTTAACGGCTTTCAATGAAAAACTTACTCGGTAAATAACACCTTCTACTGGTTTAACTAGAAAGGTTTCTTAAAGCTATTAGCCGGAATGGTATCCAACCGTTAACAGAATTATTATGTATCCAACACGACACGACGAGCGAGCGAGTGATAAATAAATCAAACTACTCACATACATAAATGGAATTTACAGCTAATAAACAAAGTAGAGTAAAAAAACAACCTACCTACCTACAACAGACTTGGGGCTGTCATTAAAACAGCCATCTAGAAGACTACAAAAAAGAATATGGCGCTGACATCATAGCCGTATTCCCACAGTACAACAGCAAACAGCGATCAACTGACGCGGCAATGTGAACGATCTTTGGCAAAAAAGAAATAAAAAGAAAAAAATCTTCAGCGGCCAATGTACGATGGAGGCAGTACGCGGTGCGGCTGCGTTCGGCAAAAAACTGAGGTTAATGACCTAACCGCGTGTCCTTCGAAGATGTGTAACAGTGTGCGTGAGTGCGTACGCAAAACTCGCGTCCTTTGTGTGCGTACTTCGCGGAGTGTGCGTAAATGAGCCGCTTTCTTCGTGTGCGCGGCGGCGGGTTACGCATTTTGCTCTTAATTTTGTCATTACACGGCAACAATGTGGGACAAAATTGCCGGCATCGGCTGTAGGATTGCCATGTTTTGTGTTGTTATTGCCGCGAGTTCTCGGGGGACGTAATAGGCACTAATTTCACGTGGAACGGAACGGAATGTGCTGGTTAAAAATGGTAAAGAAAGTGGTGTAATTTTCGAATAGGTAGATACCTACCTGCTGTTTCTAGTTTATTTTAAAAATGTGTTTTATTTGAAAATTTGTTTCATAATACTTACTACCTATATAACCTATATATTTTTTATATAAGGTAAGTACTAGATATTCGTAATGACTAAGTAATATATGTATACGATTTTATGGTCAATAAAAATTTTGAACTGTACTGACTCCCGACACAAAACCAAGGCAATGCATTTTCTGTTCATTTGGACTTTGGAAAAGTTGATTCACCAGGAACATTAGTCATTATTACTGAAATTTACACAAATGTACGAACATTTCGTCATTAAGTTTGTGCTTATTTATAAGATATGGCACCTACCTAGTAGAAGCTGGAATATACAAGAAATGTATCTTTGATTTAGGTATATATAGGTATATTTTTTGTCTTGTTGTTGTTTATGGTTAGTAAGATAGAATAGGCACATGGAGTATTTTAACAAAGAGTTTTTCATTCATCTGATATTCTATCCAAAATTAATAAAAAATACTTTAAGTTACAAGAGAGAGGTTGACCAATTAGTTTAACTTTAAAAGTCGCGTGCACACTGTCAGCAAACAGGGCAGGGTAAATAAAGGTGTGTCCACACCGTCGTCCGATGCGTCGCAGAAAGGTGCGGTGTGTGGTATCACCTTACAGCAATACTTCGATAAAATGGTGATGATGACGTTGACGCAACCACTGTGTGCATTGAAAATTGCAGTGCATGAGTCAAAGAAAATTTCGTGAAAATAATTTCATGATTATTATTTTACGACCAAGTGTATGAAGAATTTATACTTGCACGTTATCAAATTAATTTATTATGTGATATAAAGGCGTTTAATTCTACGACCATGAAACTCTACTTACAATAAGCAATAATAACAAAAGCACGTTTTTCAGTCCAGCCTACGTTTTTCATTTCAAAAATTGTAAACACAAAAACCCGACTAACCGAAATATCCACCATTTAATAATTTTGCGTCCGCCAACGAAAATCGACTTTGTAAAGCCGCCCATATAACAAACAAAAAAAACACAAACAATCATATTGTTTCGTCGGGCACAAAACGAAAAGCTACAAACTAAAATAAAAACTAGCCGAAACGAAACACGATGAAAAAAAGTAAATTCTAATGTGCGCCGCTCGCCCGGCTGTTTCGGCCGAATCATCGACACAAAAAAAAGTTGAGTCAAGTCAGTAGAATTGACTGGCCCCGCCCGAGCACGCCATTGGAGGGCGGCCCGTTCGAAATTTGAACAAAACCAGTCCTAGTTACGCCTTCTAAAATGTTTTTAATGAACCAAAATGGCGGAACGAACGTTGTTCTATTTTATTAATAGTAAGCTAGACGCGAGGGTTTATTGTTGCGATAAAGATAGCGAGTGATTGGGCTACACGATTTTTTTTAAATATTTATGAATGTTTGTTTGATATTGTATCGATGATTTGTTATTGTATGTAAACGGTTGTTTTAATTGATTTTATTTTTAAAATTATTTTTAATAGAATAAAGAAATTACGAAATAAAATATAATTATGAGAGACTAGAAAATATTTAACAATTTTATGTATGTAAACGAATTAAGTGATTTTCATTTCATCATAATAATCAATCATACACAACATAGGTACGGCAATCAATCTAATAATGGCAATCAGTATTAATTTTTAAAGATAAAATAAAAATGTTTCGAAACGCAATGTTTATTTTTTTCTGCCTTCAGTGTTGCATAGCGAGCGTCACATTCATGAAGAGTGCTCAAAAACTGCTGTAATAAAACATAAAAGATAACAAGGCAAAATTGGCTCATGGTTGGTCGGATAATATCGCGTTATCAGGGCCGCATAAACTGAGCCCATACAGATAGGGGAAGTAAAATTTTATCACAAGATAACTGAACTTGAGGAGATTATGATATTAATGTTATATTCCGTCACAATATTGTGTGGTTTTCCATTTTAATATAAAATCGTGGTCCAATAAATAAAAAAATAAAAAAATATAATATATAAAAAGTTGTTATGACTATAGGTATTTTATTTCACATTTTATCAGCTGCATTGATCTACATATGATTGTTAGGTATAGGACGTACAACAGATGGCGGTCGCATCAAAGATTAGCTGTACAACTTGAAATCGGTTCTCAGGACTGATCTGAAGTCTGCTAAGAACCTAGTTTATCAAAGTCTTTGAAAATAGCGTATACCTAGTAGCCCTTTCGCACTTATTTCATATGTCATAAAGACTCCCCCTTGCGTTGGTGTAACTCAACCCGATGGTACGACATCGCAGCACGTGACCTAGCCACGTGGAACAAACGTGGGCCTTGAATGTTACAACTAAATGTCGGCTTCTTAGTCGCTGACAGCCAAACCTACGCAGTTTCTTTCAAATTCAAAAAACAAAAAAGATATCTTATACAGGAACAAAATAAAAATCTATTTACAAATAAATAGAACACAATATTTTTTGCCTCTTTGGTGGTACTTTGGGCCACTGTGGGATAGGAATGCTTCTAGCCCCACTTTAGAATACCCTGATAACAAGTATACAAAACAACTATTTGTAGGTTCCTCAGTTCATCAATCATTCGAATTAAAGCCACTTTCTTTACAATTTAAAATTTCAATACTTGTGCAGGAAAAGCGTAGAGGCTTCGGAAAACAAGAGAGTTACATGATCGCGGAGTCAAAATACTAAACAAGGTAAAGTGGTGGCATGGCAGCCATGATCAATTTCTTGGAACTCTACTAAGTAAAGAACTCTATAAATAACTCCATCATTGATTAAATAGGGTATTTCGTTCTTTTTCGATCCATATTAAATGTCTGTTCTTCCAAATTCCAAATCACAATCTCAGAAAGGAGATTGAAGTATTATATTTGCCACATATTTGCTGTTTTCCTGTGTGTCATCTTATCTTTTTCAATAATGCTTGCTTTGTTCTTTTGAAATCGGCACTGCACAAGAGATTATGTAGCTGTACAAACATTTTACGCAAAAAAACTTCTGGCACACTGCCTGATGTCTGGGATGTGGATGTAACTTGGAATTTTTGACGTGACAACGTCTTATAAATTGGTTTGCCGGGTGACACTTCAAGAAACTGCGTTACGCTCCGCTCACGTTATGCGCTCACAATGAGAGCGAGTGAGAGGCACGCGTCCCTTCCACTCGGGCATGGTTAGCCCGCCTAAGAGCGAGAAAGACAGACATAAAAAGTGAAAGGCACGCGTCCCAAATGTATTGTCGTCATTGTACGCAAATGTATTGCAAGTTATTGTATGTATATTTGTATATAAATACGTATGTATGTGTAAAGGTAAAAATAAAATTTTGTTAATATGAAATTCAGTGCGAGATTCTTTGTATAAATTAATGTTTTAAATATAATTCTTTGTTTAAATAAATGTTTTAAATTGTTACTATTATTTCATCCTTCTTCCTACTATACGAATGAATATTCACATTAAAATTATTTTACCACTCAAAGTCGTTGTCACGTAAAACTTTCGCCCGTATACCGACTTTACAGGCAACCAATTTTTTGACAGCATAACGTGTCAAGTAAAATGTATCAAGACAGGTTCTTCCTCCGAAGTTTTTTCTCAAATCGCAAGTACCATAGATAAAAAGACACGCCTCTCTATTCGATCACTTCAGACCGTTCAACCGAAAGAAGGATTCACCTGGATTCACCCAAATCGCGAAAACCATAGATAACTGGACAAGCATTACTCTTCTCGATAACTTCAAAACGTCTTCTCATTTTTGAGGTTGCATCCACGATATCATTACAGCGGCGGATCAATATTGGCACCCTTGAGGATGCGTCTAGTGGACTGAGTACGTGCCACCGAACGACCTATAAAAGTGTTCCCGAGATGAGGTGGGGGGGGATTGGATGTGGCTTTTTTTGTCTGATTATATTGGTCTCGGTTTTCGAATCCAAGTAGATTGGAATTGGAGCTTTTCGGTCTTCGAACGGACTAGACGTCGTTGGATGAAATATATCTAAATATAATTGTAAATGTAAAACATATCTGAGATAAGATATTTTTAGACAGTAGGAAGCGTAACGAAAAGAGTGGTCAAAAACAAACTGTGAGTAGAACTACATTCATTAGTACTTTTACAACATTTGTTGATTGCTGCAAAAACAAATCTACCTATACATATATTTTCTGTGTTCAAAAACTTCAAAATAAGTGCTTCCCCATTCACAATTTTGCAATCAGCTAAATACGAACGATCAATAAAAAGTAATGACTTCGGATCATACAAGATATCTACAGATTAAAATTAAATCTATGGATAGACAGTTCATCTAAATTGAGATATTTGCAATATTCGGCGCCGAATCTTTCATATTTCAGGGTTGAACTACCTCAGCTAGACGGTCAAAGATCTCTTTTGTAAAAATGTGTCTCGCCCAGCTCAGCCCCGAGACAAAGGGATGCGGACACTTATAGGTCTTTAGGTTGCTATTGATTTTGTTGCATCTTCTTTTTGATGTTGAAGACTGGCGTAGGCTTCTACAAAATTTATATATTACTGATTCAGGACAAATTCAAAAAGCAAAGTAAACTATTTTGTAACAATTCCATGAAAATTACCGTGCAATAAAGATATACATAAAATCTTTTCTCAAATGTTTGAGACCAACTGTGGTCCTGTGGTCATTGGTTCAGAAAGATTTAGCATAAAATGCAAAAAAAAGACTTTAACAAAACCAAGCTTAATTAAACTTTTGCAGGGACGATGGGATACTTCTTTAGCTTTTTTAAAGTACTTAACTTATAGTTAAACTAAGATGTGTATACGTACTACGTCAATGACGATTAAGTTTCAATAATGTCATTGGCTGCTCTACTATCTTACTCACGAGACAATAATAAAAACAAAACAGATTAAAACACCAAATGTTTTCATTTACATCCTAAAAATAAAACAATATCAACAAAAATAACACAAACAGTGTTACCGGAATTCCGTGTTGTGATTCATTTGTAGTAAATTATTGTTTTTCATTATTCCTTCAAACAAATTTTTACGAAGTGATTTATAGTGGTAGTGTAGTGTGGTGGTAGTTCGTATTACTATTCTATTACCTACCTATTGCAAAAAGGTGAATACCTCCATATGGAAAGTTCATAATACAGATTGCTTGGTATTTCTTTAACCTATTACAAAGAGGTTAATATTTTAGATAGCAAGTTCAGAATACAGATTACGAGCGTAATAGAGAAAATAAGAATAATTAATTAGGTATTTTAATATTATAGCATAAATAACGGAAGAAATGGCTGAGAATTTTATCTCAACACAACAAGTTGTCAGAAAAGGTCAAAATTCTCTTCGATCTCGTTCTAAAGAGGTTCAATATCCTGCTTTTGCAATAACTCTTCAGTATCGCATTTTCAATAGTACGTATTTATTCAATACTAAACGATCGATCGTCTCATAAAAAGTATATTGAACTGATAAAACTAACTGCATGACTCTTGAAAAGTCAATGTAACGACAAAAACATAATCATCGTTTATTTTGTTTGTTCAGATAAATTGTAGATATTAATTGCAATATTTTTCCATTATAGTTAGTATAAATAGGGTATCCTTTAGAAGTATTTATACTTGAAAATGATTCAGTTAGATTAATAGAGCAATAGATATAAATTAAATATACACAAAAAGGGTATGGCGTGGAGGACGTCAATAAAGCAAAGATGACTGGCAGCTTCACATCTAAGCCAATCAAATAAAAAAGGGCGCCGCCCACATTTCAAAAAGAGAACCAACCTATCTCAAAAGCTGTCAAACTGCCCGCGCTGACACTGCGTTCTGAAACCTGCCTCAACCACGACGGCCGTGGGGTCGTTCACCGTAAATTTATTTCGTTTTTTACCCGCATACAAACTAAATGCACACCTATAGAGACGTAATAAGTGCGTTCCCAGATATAAATATAAAGCATAACTCTCGTATCTGACGTACTGGCCGCGGCCGGATTCTTGCGCGGTTGATGTATGAGGCGTCCGGTAGCTTTAGGCCTTAGGACCGCGGCGCCCGATTAACTTTAATGTTTTGAATTTATTAACTCGATGCCCCTTTTTGAACGTCTACTAAATTCTAGGTTTTATTGTAGTTTCCCAAATATTAATATTTGTATAAATAAAGTAAAAATTGCTTAACGTATACTTACGAAAAAATACTAATTGGTGCTGAATTACTGATCTATCAAAAAAATGGTGCCGTTACCAGGATTACATCATCTATCAAAAAATATAACGTAAGGCATAAAATAATGATTCCTAATACCTATGTAGCTGTAGTGTAGACCAACTAAAAAAGATGAAAAATATATACTCCCTCCAAAATACCCGACAGACAAGATAAAAATGGCTGTAACAAATAACGCCGTGCATTCGCCTTAGAAAATGGTTGAGAATAACCTGCTCTATGTTTTTGTTGGGTCTTATTTCTCGTTTTGTCGGGCCGGATGGACGAGGCACATCAGTTTTTACTTGAGAGAAATTAATTTCGCTCCTGCTTGGTAGTTGTGTATGGCAATAGATAACCCGATCTGCCAAAGGCGGCCGTTTTAGTTTTCTGAAGCTGGAATTCTGAACATGTACATTTTGTTTTCTTGATTTTTTTTCTGCATCGTGAGCTTGACTGCCAGTAAGTATAGATAAACTTGTTTCGTTGTCTTGTGTTTACTAAGGTAGGACATTGACTCAAGTTAAATTATTGTGACAAAAAGTCTACTAGAAGTAAAGAAGCATGATGATTTCTCTTTTTTTAAATTAACTCTTACACCGCACATTAGGTACTTATTCCACAATCAACAAAACTTACCTGACAAAAATTTAATTTTGGTTTACTTATTACAGGTCTACAGTGATTTTGGTGCTGCCAAAACTAAAGCTGATTTTTATTAAATTGGGAACCCGGATTAAAACTGCACCTTATTTTTTTAATGCTAGGTGTAGTTTTCAAGATATGAAAAATATCTAAATTTAACAAAATAAGCGATTTTTTCACATTTATTTGAGTTATTTTACAGGTAGGAGCTTCTTTTTCCGGTTTTTTTCAATTTGCATAGTTTTCACAATCCCCTGTTGTACTCCAGCAGTAATCCGCCACCATATTCTTATCCCAGCGACCTTGATACCTATCTTCCATTACTTTTAGATCCTGGTGGAGACGCTCTCCTTGTTCTTCACTGTAGGAACTAGGATTTTTGGGGAACTTCTCCAAATGGCTGTGCAGGCAGTGCACTTTTATGCAGATGTTACAGCCAAGATTGTTAAAGTTATTTAATAGTTCATGAACCGCTGATGATATAAAATCACTGTTCTGTTCAATCGTAGGGACCTCTATCATATCAGTGTCCGAGGAATCTATGGTTCCGCCTCTATATTATCGTCTGAGTATGGCAAAGGCCTTCTAGTAGAACGGTTAGTTAGGTAGACCTCGGACATGCATTCTTAGATTTATGGGCAATAATACCGTATTATTCACGGTGCCTGCAATTGGTTAGCAACAACATTATTGTGCATCTTTCCTGTGATGCACCAAATTAAAACAAAAAGCAAATAACACGCCGCACGCAGACATAATGTGGCCAAAAATGAGGTCACATAATTTTGGCCGCCCGCCGAGTAAGATCGAAAGTGAGTCTGGCCGCTTTATGTCTTTATGTCTTTATTTTTTTTCTTTTTTGTTCCTCAATTGCGTTTCGTTTCGGCGTCTGGAGGCCAGGGTCAATGCAGTTTTATTGTTGTCGCAAAATCAAGATGTGCCTGAGAGGGGCAGATGTTTTCCATACGAATTGAGTCATACGTTAATTTTTGAAATGTCAAAAGTTTCTTTGGCGAGGGCGTAGTTCTTTGTGGCTGATGCGAAATATTCCTTTGTTAAACCTTCCGGTTATACACATATATTTTTACCACGAACATAGAAAACAAAGACGATGTCGTCATTACTGAAAGATAATTATCAAGTGTACATAGATACAACTTGTAGGTATTTACAACAGTTAATTATATTATTATGTAGGTAATTGCTTATTCGTTAATACTGCAAAATTATCTTATCATTTCAATGCATGACTGAAGAATATCTAAATTTCATTAGAAAATCTAAATTGCAGCAGCAATATCTTGGACTAAGCCTTTTATAAGATTCCTTCTTTGTTATAATTGTTGTCAACAATTACAAAATCGTAGCTTAGTAAGTTGGTATTTTTAATATTTATTATTCATCTATGAATTTTATTATGTATTCCAAAGATATTTATTATAAAAGTTTTTATGCCCCGAATATTTTTATTTCGAATAAGTACAAACCATCAAGTCTTCGACACAAGAAGCACAAATCACGAATTAAGATAAATGGAAATCGCGAAGCAACTTGATATCAAAGCCATTTCATTGTCGCGATGGAAATATCTAAAACGCGGACCAGAATAAAACCAAGATGGCGGGGGCGGCGGGCGGCGGGGGGCATAGATAGGAGCGGTGTTGTGCAAAACTCGACTTTCGCCATTGAGGCGCTTGACTATTTCCGCTTTTAAAACTTGACTTGAGATATAATCTACACGGAAGTAAAGTTTTTATGACTTTTATACGTGGATAAGTTAATATAATGTATTATTAGAAAACAAGGTTATTTCAACCTATAAAAGAAATGATATTTATTTTTCTAAATCTTCAAATTATCTTTGAAGACATTAACTAAAATGAAGATAATAAAAATATGCAAGTTAACGCAGATTACCTAATGTAACTGTAAGTAATAGCTACACTATCCACTTTGTTACAACAACAAAATGAGCATCTAAAACGCAGGAAAACGATATAAACTTGAAAACATCTAACCACAAGATGGAGACATAACCTTCAAACCGCACTAATCCCAAATCCAAGATGGCGGCGCAATCAACTATCTAAAGTAACTGCAGCAAGCTGCATTTGTAGGTTATGTAGTAACATTGACAGTAGACGATGCAGTTTGTTGTGTAAGCGTTCGCCTTGGCCGCGGCCGGCGGCGCGAGCGCAGTCCAAGGACTCTGCGCAAACGACGCTTGCTCGGAAATCGAATTCGAATCAATTCTCCTCACAGCCTTGAACTTTTGAGTTTCGACCGTATTTTCGATTTTACGTTTATTGTATTCCAATTTTGAACTTTTACAACTTGCACAATTTGGGCACATATTTATGTCTCCTGGAATTTAGGCCACACGAATAATAATTTAACAATTGTTTTTAAAATAAAGAGAGCAAAACGATATTGAATAGGGACATGTTTTTTTGCATATCAGTCTTCCTGAATGATTGCAATGACCTCCTTTAATTAAATGCAACAGATACTTTCCATTACACAAATAAAAACTTATCGCGTTCGAGTGATGAATGTCCGTTCTAATTGCACAAAATGTTTTTTTCTACATAAGTATATAAAAAACAACAAGAAAGCAACAGTTGTAATACATTTATTGTAACCACTTTTTATCAATCTTTAAAAAAATATTATTAAGGTGGATTGTAATGAACCCTAGAAATTTACTTAGAAGTTAGATATCAAGTATCACGATCTGTCTATATAAAAAAAACATAAAATCTAGGTCTTTGAATATTAATAATAAATATTACCTTTTTAATTATTTCATAGATAAAAAACCAATTACATAAAATTTCGTCATGTAGTTAAAGTTAAGTTTGCTTCCGTCGGCAGTATTTTAGCCTACGATCTCCTAGCGTTGTCGTCACGCACCTGAACTCAGTTTTTTGTTCGCATGAGTCCAAAAGTGTGAATCGCGTAACCTGATTAATTTTGATATTTTAAGATGACATCACAGTTTTTTTATAATTAAAATAATAAAATTGTATAATTTGTGTTGCCCAGATATGGATTGAATATTGCATGGGTTCATTGAAAAGGTTGCGTCAATGACGAATATGAAGAACAAAAACTATGTACTGTAAAGACCAAATACAAGAATTCTAAATCTATATATATCTTATATCTAGAGAATAAATATACAATATAATGTATAATTGTACCAAAATCCGTGGTTGCTATAATTGGTTAGGTTGACAGAGCCATACATGTACACATAAATACATCAATCATCTACGCACACAAACCGCGCACGGTGCCCAAACGATAAGTCATAGAAAAAAGAGTAGGATAGATAAACGACGCATGGTGGGGGAGGGGCCACGAAGCAAGGGGGGAGGGGTCCATCATAAAAACGCAAAAAATGTGCGTGAGTTCTCACTCACACGCAAACAACCGTTTAATATATGCAGCTCACGCACACATGCATAACCTTTTAAGTTCAGGAAAACGCAAGATTAAGGGCACGTATCGAATACGGAAGTTTAAATGTAGAATGTTTTTTAAACGTAGATTAATTTTAAAATTTATAACCAGTGATCGGAGTAGGCAGAGCTATTTAGGTTCATTGACCGCAAACATTGATATTATTATGGATAATCCATGGTATTGGGACTGATACTCCGGGGTTTTAATAAATATAATTGTTTTTATCAATAAGTATAAAACATGGTTTATGTAAGGCAATAAGCGCATGAGCGACATTGTAAATTTTATATCAGCAACACGTTGCCAAACTTTTTTCCTAACGTGCGACGTTGCCGCTTTGTTGAAACTCGTCGTGATATCGCCAAACAAAAACAATAGCGGGGTGTTCCTCGAAACGAAACGAAAACAAGAGTGACCCACCTGTTTTTGTCTCTTTCTGCACCACTAGAATTCAATTCAAATCCCGAGATTCGGGGAGTATCCATATTATTCTTACATATGGCAAGTACATAAAATAGCTCTGCCTACTCCGATCACTGTTTATAACTCACATGCGTCAGAGGTGGCCTGTCCGTCTTCGCTCCAGTTTGATACTTTGGTGGTAATTTTTAAAACTGTATAAGTTCCAATTTTCGAAATCCGTGTCACCTCGCTGACATCAACACTGTCACAGACTCAAATCAGCCGAACTTCACAGCTATGACACTGACACAAGTTTTGTAAAAGCACAACACCATCATAGTCACTTAACAAAATATTCGTTTTTGTTTACTTTTATTTTTGGTAAATAAAAATATAGTTCGGGTCCTACGTTTCTTGATATGTCTCGTTGGGCATCGCAGGTCACACCGCCGCACTCTCAACAGCCAGTTTCCGAAAAAAAAAAGTTATTCTTTTTTCAAAACCTATTCCCAAAAATATGTTTTCTAAGCCACCGCGCGAATGATATGGATAGGTTGTACTTAATTTTATAAATAGAGTTCCGATTTTAAATATTATTTCTTGTTTTTTCCTGTTTTTGGAGGTTTTTAGCGGTTGTTAGCGTGTTGTGGTCGTATAGTGTGTAGCGGCGAACGAGAATGCGACTCGCTAGGGTTTGTGCATAGGCGGCACTGCACCGAATGCGCGGAGCGTACTAGGCAGCGTGCGTACTTAGCCATTACCTTGTATTTACTGCGACCGGGCGCGGGCGGAACCGGTCTTGATACTTGCCTGTCAGATGGGTTTGAAAGCTGAAAATTAGGAAATTTTAAGAAATTATGTGTGAAATTACTAGAGATCTTATCTCAAGATAATTTGTTAGGTATCTGCATATATTGATTAAACTGGATTGTTCAATTGGGTACCTGCATACAATTACGTACCACGAAAATATTCAATAAATGCATTGCTCTACCTAAAATAATAATTTAATTATGATGGAATGGGACGCATTATTTTTGAGTCATTTAATTTATCGACATCCTAAAATTATAAAAAAACTCAGAGGTTACGCGAGGGAAAAATTTCACGTAGGAGGCCTCTATCAGTCAATTTAATGAAATCTCCATAAAAGTACAAAATACGATACTATTAAAACTAGATACACTTATTAAAACTATCAAGAAAAGCAACCGCACAAAATACGCCGAAACACTTCATTAACTTTAACAACGAAGAAACTAATTGCAAAAAGTATCTGCCCCGTATCAACATACCAAGACCTATTGATCCAACTACTCACCTCTACAGCTGCAAAGTGCAATGTCGTTGAAGTATCAAACTGCAACAGTGTGTGTGTCTTGTGAACCAATGAGTTTTAGTTCAACTTTATCTATTCGTCACTTTTGACTAATCTCATCGGGACAATATTATTTCAAACCTTGTTGATAACCTTCAAAAATACTGCAATAATTCATGAAAAAATAAAATTTAAATTTCATGAAAGAAAAACTTTTGCCGGGCTAGTGTGCGTTTCCCGCGGCTTTCCATGTGTGTGTTTGCGGTTTTTTCACATTTTTTTCTCAGCGTGTGGGTGCGTTCGATTGTGTAGCCATTCCATTTTTGTAGTCGTGTGCATCAC
The DNA here is from genome assembly GCA_963457715.1 of Argyresthia albistria. Taxonomy (NCBI): domain Eukaryota; kingdom Metazoa; phylum Arthropoda; class Insecta; order Lepidoptera; family Argyresthiidae; genus Argyresthia; species Argyresthia albistria. Next base: position 6,345,468 of record OY735273.1, read on the forward strand.
GCCTGCATAGTGGCGCTGTGAGCGTGTTCTTGTAAGAAATGGTCCGGTGCATTTTTCGCCGGATTCCGTCTAGATGGCGCTGCAATATCTGGGTTCATATTCGGACATTCACGAGGGTTTATAGGCGGCGATCGAAGCTGTGTTATCGCGTGGTCGAGTTGAATGAAGACGGTGCATATCGGCACATCGCATTTCGTTCGTACAATAGGTACCTACATACTTATTGGTTTGGAAATACCAATGAATCTAGTGGATAACGCAGTAAAAACATGTAAGTATAAACTCGAGCTTATCTCTAAAAACGGCCAAGTGCGAGTCAGACTCGCGAAGATAGATACCATTCGTACCTTCCGTAGATACCATTATCTATAAAAATGGCAAAAAAATATCTCTGTTGTATTGTAGGGGAGCCCCTTAATATTTATTTCATTAGTATTTGTTGTTAGCGGCAACAAAAATACATCATCTGTGAAAATTTCAACTGTCTAACTATCACGGTTCATGAGATAGGTACAGCCTGGTGACAGACGGACAGACACACAGACAGACGGACGGATAGACAGCGGAGTCTTAGTCTTACCCTTCGGGTAGGTACGGAACCCTACAAAAGAATTTGGTCGAGGTATGGCGAGTTAATCTTTATTTTTTGAAGGAAATTAAGCTATGTAGCGCTTGCTTGGAAATACTTACAAAGAGCTTTATTTATCTAGAAACCGGACAAAAGCTGTAGGGACGCCGTCAGTAATGCAATCTTGATGATTAGATGAAACAAGAACTATACGTAATTTCATAGATAGTTAGATATCATTAGGTATCTCAATAAAGGAATTCATATATTTTGACAAAGACCATAAAATGATTGGATAAACAGATATATAAAAACAAAGGTTGTGCATAAATATTTATATGTAAGTATCTAAGTATATTAAAATGTTATTGACATGGTCAAATTGAATAATTAATAGTCGTAATAAGTAATCAGCCCGCGATGCAGAGGTTCCCAACGTTACAAACATATATAACGTCATCCCTTTTCCCATATGGAGCGACAGATGGCCAGTCATGCCCATTCTAGACAGTTTTCATTATCCCAAACCTTTTGTTAAAACAACAAATATTGTAGATACAGCATTTACATTAAGCGTCGCGTCGACGTATGTTGTATACGCATCTATTTATTTGATCGTATAAATGGCCACAAAGCATTTTTATGCAAACACAGTTGTTGTCAAGGTTGAAAAGCGTGTTTTATTCACCCGCATGATAGCTCCGTTAGATTTACCTGTTTTTTAGGGTTCCCATCCATAAATGGAAAAAAGGGACCGTGGCTATATTAGGATCACTTAGTAAATTCGTTGTCCTTCCGTCCGTCCCTGTCCCGTCCCGGCCACCAAGATCTTTTTTTTCGGGATCGCGTTCCTGATCAAGCTGAGAATACTTCTGTGGTCCGTTAGAGCTGTGAAAAGATCAACTTTCTATGTCAACGCAATCAAACGATACGACCGTTTATGCTTTCAAATTGTTATACCTTGATTAGACATAGACAATAAAAATACGTTTATTCACTGAAGAAAACATGGGTACAGATAGGGGATGGGATTAGGTGCTCACAATGCACTCAAAACCTATAGGGCACTTCCCGTTAACCTAGAACCATGGAATTTGGCACAAAGCCAGGTCTTCTATAAAGTCAAGTCATCATGTCAAGTAAAGGAAAAAAAAATCGGTTAAGTGCGGGTCGGTATCGCACACGAAGGGTGCCGTACCATTGTACAACAAATCAAAAGCACTCAAAACAATAAAAAAATAAACAAAAAGAAAATTTAAAAAGTTTATGCCTTCACGAGATTTGAACCGACGACCTCCGGATTGAGAGTCTACATCATACCGGCTGAGCTACCACAACCATGTGGGTTGACGCGAAATATGCTATCATATTTAAATGTGTAGTATATGTGTCTATGACATGGTTGCTATGACATTATATAAACAGTTTCAGTCAAGATCTCCATTTTGAAATGCGTAAGTGTATCTAAACACGTCTCTTGTATCGGGGCCCCCTTTAATTTGCAATATCTCTCGTATTTCAGTATTTGTGGTTGGTGCGGCAACAGATATACACATTCTGTGAAAATTTCAGCTTTCTAGCTATTACGGTTCGTGCAGACGGACCCGGTGACAGACAGGACGGACGGACGGACGGACGGACAGACGGACAGCGAAGTCTCAGTAATAGGGTCCCGTTTGGCACCCTTCGGGTACGGTACCCTAAAAAAGAGAACTATGTGTTTCGACAATCATTAAAACGCTAACGGAACTGACAAAAGCTAAACAAAGCAATGAACAGCGTGTAGCATTTTTTCCACAGTGAACATTTCGCCTTGACATCCAACAGCGGTCGATCTAGCCCCAGAAAGATACGGTCTAGTCTAAATGCTAGATACATTATCTAGGCTTCAACATGAAGGTCAAACGCACACACTCACATCACAGCTATAGTTAACTACGCTACACACATACACACACGCAAGTAGATACAGATCGAGTTACTAGTGCGGCTGCGAAGACTAGAGACTGAATGGATATTTTTTAAATAACTTTGCGTCACGCTTTCTGACATACAGGGTGGTAAGCACAGTTGCGTAGCCGGTAATTAATTGTCTTACACCCTAGCCCTACACATACAATAAAATCCGATGTCCGAAATCGAATCGATATCTGAAAATCTAGCGTCCGGACGGTATGACATTAATTCCATGGGTGAAGGGTCCTTGTCTATTGTTTGCAGGGAGCACTTAAGCGCTTATTACATTACGCTGTCGGCAGGGCACGATTTGTATAGACGTCTCACTCTGATGGAACGACTAGAAAGAGACAGTGAGTCAGACAGGACCCTGCCGACAGCGTAGTCTAATAGGCCCATTATCCAGTGGAGAGCGCATAGATACATTTTCCTTTAAAACACAACTCACCAATTTACGGACGGCGGCGGCGGGGTACGAGGTAAGAGAGCTGTGATTGGTCAGCCGCTGCGAAACTGTCTGGCGGCCCGTCATCGTACATAGGTTGCGTATGCGAACATTTGTTGAATACAACAAACGTTTGGCGAGCCGCATTCCCCCGCAGGCGCAGTCAATTGGATATATTGCCTCTGTGTGAATCCCACACGAGGTTTAACCCTGTCACGTGAATTCCTGAATTACAAGTTTACATGATTAGTTGCTGACCTTACGTTAATTTTTTATTTAGCTTGAGAGCTATTTCGATGCCTTTGAAAGTAATTGAGAGGAGGATGGTTCTGATTGGCGCTTAATTTATAAAGAAATGTCTCGAATAGTGTGCTCGAATATCCTTAAAAATCTAAATAAAGAGATCGGCACTGCGGGTCAGACAGAATGAGCTCACAGGGGCCTAATTCTGCTAACATATTGACTGCTTAGTGACAGTAACGCGACGATGACGCCCAACTTTAGGTATCTTTTATCTTTGCGTGGTTTTTATACCCTTTGGTTAAACCTGACCAAGTTCACATACTTTGTAGTTGAGTTCTGACAAGGTTTCTGAATCAGAACTTGACGTGCAATTCTCTGTATCACATAACCAAACAGATATCGACCGATAGCGCTCTATCCCACTCTAACCACCAGCGTGTGACAGTGACAATATTAAAGATCAACTGTAAATCTAACATCGGTGTTTTCTAACTTAATTTAATGCAATAAATTCTTATCACTTTTAGTAAGCAAACGGTTGAGAAAAACAAAATTGTGTTTAAACAGTTGTTTATTCATTTGCCTGCGTTTTGACCTGTAATATTCACAGACTAAGGTCATACCGGTGAGAAAAAAGTTAATGTCATTAACACTCATTTTAATTTTATAATGTGCACATAAACTGCACATGTAACTTAATTTTGGTAAAACAATATTTCAGCTCCTCCTACCTACCACTGACACATTTTTTATAAAATTTCATCATTTTGCGGTTGCCATTTTGTAAAATAGTGATTAGAATTTGTTAGTAGAGTGTTGGAAGGTAATATTTTTTAATTTTCGCAAAAGTATTTCGCTCGAAACTTTGCACTAGTTTCTGACCGGAATTTCTCAAGTTTTTGGGTTTGCTGGATGAAATTTCGTGATATAGCTCACCTATGTTATGTATTCTCCATTGTATGATGTTTCGTTTACTTACTGTGTAATAAATTATTTTGTAAAATATAGCAAACGCGGAAAACGCTCAACATCCCGCGTCTACAAAACGCAGTGACGCTGCCGCTAAAAAATGTCTTATTAAAACCGCTGCGAAGGTCACGCGCATATTTTAGACACCCGCCGCACCCTGATTGGTTGAGCGGGTCACGTGGCCGTGACGTCACCGCGGAAATGACCAATTACGTAGCTTGGTGGACCCGGAGTAGAATAAATTAAATATTATTGCATTTGTGTTAGAGGCAATAGACAGAATGTAATTAGTCATTGCTCTAGGATTTATTTGTTACGTAGGCTTATGTTTTTATGAGTTGTATCGTAATGAGTCATCGGTTTGTGCGTGACGGCCAATATTTTAGAAAATTATTAAGTTTCGTGCAACGTTCATTATCTCTATATGTGATAAAGACTAGGATCGTATGTCATGATTTTAGTTGACCTGCCGGCGACCTTACCTGATGTACTGTCAAACTGAGTCAAGGTAAACCAGGGTTATTATTTTTATGCACTTGTGCTATTTTAAAGCGGTTTATTTGTCGTTACTAGAGTTACCTAATGAGAGTTTTGGACCTGGACCTGTATTCAAATTAAGGAACAGAAATTAGATTTAACAATTATATATTTTAAGAATAATTTATTGTACCTAATGCACCAGGGTTCCATTAAAGTTTAACCTACCTTAACCAATATGTAAGTGAGCCATAAACAAAATCTTTTAGTCTTCCAATTACTATTGTAGTTGCTTGTTTTATAATCATAATAATATTAATATCTTTGTGACGATGGGTATTCTTAAATTCAGTTTTAAAGGAGAGACTTTCCAAGAAAAAATATTTCCTTTTTTTTTCTTTTAAAACCTTTTCAATCTACGTTGTAGTTTAAAAACGTTATACTTAAACTTAAGGCTGGGAATTGTATCTACGAATAAAATATAAAACTCAAGACATATTTTTACCTATAGCTTTATAATAATTTGTATTTCTATTAAAAATCTTAGAAGTTTGCAAAAAGTTAAGTGAACTTTATTTTATTCGAGTTGCAAATACCGATACCTACACGATTACCTCAAGTTATCCATCCGTAAGAAGAAAATGTCAATCAACCTTTCGTTTGTCAGGTGCAGGTACTGTCAACCCATTCAGCCCACGGCCCGCGGCCCACGCCCAATGTGGGTCAGTGAGGCGCACGGGGGCGCGTCAATAGCAGCCCAAAATGTTTTTTTTTTCAGGACTCATGAAAATCGTTTATTGGATCGGACGCGTTCGCTTCGATTGGGATATTTCTATTTGAATTGTGAATTGTTTATATTTCTAGTACTTTTGGTTATTACTAAAAGCTGTGTGTTCCTGGTATTTTTATATCACACATACATAACATAGCTTCATGCCTTTCCCACACAGGATGGCAGAGGCACAATCATGGAAACTTTTAGCCAGTTGTTCAATACTTCATTCTATCTTTATTACATTATCTTTAAGATTTCTGTGCGTTACAAATGTCCACCAAATTTTTGTAAATCCAGGATTAATGATTTATTTGAAAACTATTGGCTATAAGTGGTCGGCAATGTGTCTCTACCACCCCGCATGGGCACAGCGTGATTATTTTAGTATAATCAATTATGAAAATAATTTAATTAGTTTTAGGGGAAAAAATCTGGAAATGCTATTTATTTTATAAATTTTGCTGCCATGTGAAATTTCTGTTTATCAAAGATATCCAACAAACAAATTCTATTCCAAGTATCACGAACTTTCAGAATGTCTAAAATTAAGTGCCTCATAATAACCGCAGTCACCAAACAATTTTATTAAAACAGCTCCGATCAAGCTAAAAATGGATGAAATTAAGAAAGTTCATCGCCCCGCTATGGGGATGCCATGACATTTTTTTATCCCCGATCTCAAGATGGCGACCGGAAGCTTCTAAAACAAAAGAAGCTCAATCGGGTGCCCCACCCTTCTCAACTACCTTCCAGATGCTATTTTGCATAACGCTAAATATTCATGAACACAAAAATGCATTATATCGTCGGAGCACTTCTATTTATAAAATTTTAAATGAATTTTTTTTCCGCTTAATGTGATCAACAAAAATACTATCTTTAGTTTAAAATTACAACACCCAAAAAAGCAGTTAACAACTACAGCAAACCAAACAAAATATCGCAACGACACCAGCCTCATCAAACAAACAAACAAGCAAAGCGAATATAACAAATCGTGAACAAAGCGGCGGGCGCTCGGTAAATCCCGAATTTCCACAATGGCCGGGCACGTGCAGGGTGCAACATAATCCTCACAGAATCGGCATGCAAAGCCACAGCCAGTTACCAGCAAAGGCATCAGTCGACCACTTGTTGCAGCAAAACTTCTGGATGGTGACGCGAACTTTGGATATTCAGCCGCCGACGCGCCGAATTATTCCACCAATATTTGAATTTCGGATTTCGAACACAGATATTTTTTGTTTTAATTCCGGATTTCGAACTTTTTTTCTGTATTGTTATGGAAGTAAAAATAGGTTGTAACAATTCCTTTTTTACAACCTTTTTTTTATTTGTGTTCTAAGTCCTAAATTCTAACTTTAAAAGCGAATTTACACTTTAGCTCTCTGAGTACCTAGTATTAAACAGGAACTTTAAAAACACTGTCACTACGCGAAACTGATAACTATTTAAAACTTTTTAATTACTTAATGCCCTACCAACAATATCGATATAAAAATTATTTCATCGAGCACCGTTCCCAGAAAGCACTTTGCACTAAACCGGGTCTCGTAATCCTGTCTCAATTCTCAAGACGTTTCAGGCGCACTTAGGAAGAAACAAACGGATATCGCGGCTCAATACCCGAAAACACCGTAAAACGTTCCAAAAACCAGTTGCAGGACCGAAAAATGTCACCGAAAAGTGTTGTGCTGCCAATTCCGCGTGGAATTGGCAGTGGATTTTTGAATTTGGAGTTTTTTCAGCGAGCAAAGTGGGTGCAATGCTGCACGCCGGCTCGCTTGCAACAGGTTGTTTGGCTAAATGTAGTCGGCGCAGTGCACGCATGCGCGCAGATGCTCCGATGCATTTCGCTACACTAGCAATATAGGCTTCTATGTTTTAAGTATTTTCACCCAGAAACAGGACCGCCTAGCCTTTGTTGAATATTTCCTCTCGATTCGAGGTTCATGGGGAGAAACCTAATGTTATACATGTACATGTTTTATGTTTTTATCTCATTTAGATTGTTTTTTGCATCAAAGCAAGGATGAACCATTTCCGCCGAGGTCAAATTGCTCCAGTTTACCTAGGATTATAATTCTATATCAAACTTCAGGAGCAAATTCTAAAATTGGATATACTGCTCCTATTGACTAGAAGCAGTGTCCTTGTACACAACTGTTTATGTTTATCCTACTTAGACTTCATTTGGATAAAGAGTCGTTCATCCTATCCTACAAAGAGACAGGCTGAGGTAGCGACGGTGCAGGTGTCGACTCTTTTGAAGTGTTCATCAAATTAATATTAGATTGCGCTACAAGTGGCTAACTTTAAGTTGTTTAAGGATTGCTTAGAGGAGTGTTGAAGCCGTTTTCTTAGCTCGGTTATGTTTGTCTTTAGATATCCGTCTGAAGATTTAAAGATTTATGTTCATTTCTGAAAAATCATGTCATATTTTTGAGTGCCTGCATATCATGTAAAACTACGCTTATTGCGCATCTGATAAAATGGCAGTTAAAACGCATATTACGTTCCGCAGCGCAGCTCTCTTTTCAAAATGACTCTAGCTTATGGCATATGGTGCAATCAGCATCCTGGTTTGGGGTTGATCTCTTGCTTTTGCTCCTGCCTACCAGAGACCCTTATTCAGGTGTATCTCTGGGAAATATTTTGCAGTTGCCGAAATTTTGATGAGAAATTTGTTTATTGCTATGATTGTTTGTAAAAGACGATGAAGTTAGAAAGAGAGATGTAGTTAGGAAATTACTCGTTTAATGACTGAAGACATGTACTTTAGTTATTGAGAAGAAGCAAGGAATTAATTACATAATAATTTTGGGTATTTATAAAAAGTAATTAGGTCCTTGAAATGAAATGTAGACACATAACGCTTCACTCCTCACATATTTGTTTAGTCAGTCTCATACTTTGTTTATTGACCTCAAACTTCTATTAGGTACGTCTGGGCATGCAATATTGCAAGAAGGAAGGAATTTATAGAATTTGGATATTATAAATATACCTATGCCTGTGGTTTTCTGCTCAAATATCATGCCATGTATCAATATAATATTGGACAGTAAGCCAAAGCGTGCCTGCATACGGCTCAGCACTTTACTGACAAGTACAATACTTAGACTATATATAATCTAAGGTACAATACTAGGAAAATACTATTTATGTGTACTTTGGTCCTACAAATAATGCACTTTGGTCACACCACCTTTGTAGATGAGGAGGCCTATTCAACAATGGGTTTGACAAGCTCATGATGTTGGCTTGGCACACCACTCCGTAGGGTTTTAGTGGGGCAGTGGTGGGGCGGGGGTGTCAAATACAATAAACTGTATCAAGCATGTCACACTAAACGGTTCGAAAGTTGGCCCGCGCTGTTAATAATAGGAATAAACGTATTTGACCATACATTTAACAACATTGGCCACCACTTTCACGCTCCCGACCCGTGTGCCGAATCCTCGAGTTCTGTATGGCGTTGAAATTTTCTGAGAACTACACCAAGCGAAATTGAGTGGTCAGATGGTAACACTGAAACTGTATGCACAGAAGTTACCTATAATTACATTGGTCGGAGAGCCGCTTTGCCACCTAACATGGACAAAATCATAGGATTTCAGGTAAATGCTTCCACATTCAAGTAGAAGCGTTAGCACAGATCCCGTTTAGACAAAGTTCCGCTAGCTGTAAAGGCACCGCTAGAGTTGGAACTTTTTGCAACTGATCGTGTCGTGCCAAGTATCGGAAAACAATGCAAAATAGGGCTTCAGGTCTGCGGGATACATTCTTATAAGTATAGGTAGACGTACCTACTTCCTTTATATACACATACTATTATTAGATTTTCATACTTTGGTGAGGGGTTATGGAATAGTTATTTGTTTCTAAGTTGATGATGGTGACGACGCTGTTGATGATGATTATGACGATTATGGTGATCCGAATAGAAAGAAATCAAATTCAATCGAAATAAACTTTTAATGGTGATGATATGGGACAAAATTAAATAAAAATAAATAATGGAAACATGGGAAAAAATAAAATCTAATGGAAATAAATCAAATGGACGAGAAATAAATAAAATTAAATAGAGAGAAACTAAATTGAATGTAAAAAATGGTAATGGAATGGAAAAATGGCAAAGAATGGAAATAAACGATATGGGAAGGATTGAAAAGTAAAAGAGTGAAAATGAGATGAAATGAGATTAAATAGAATGAAAAGAAATGAAACGGAAGAAATTATACGGCAAAAAATTAAATGTATAGAAATTAAATGAAATAAATAGAAAGAAATAAAACGGAAATATTTAAAACGAAAATAACTGAAATGGAAAGAAATTAAACGAAAGAACTTAATGGAAATAATTAAAATGCATGAGCCACTCACCCAGTATGTAGACCATGTTCTTGGTCCAGCGCTGCAGCTCCTTGCGGATGGTGCGTCGTTCCTGCTGGCAGCGCGCGAACGAGCACTCCGCCATGGCGGCTGCGCGGCTACCCTGCGGCACAAGTATTCAAGTATTCTAGTATGCAAGTATTCAAGTATTCCAGTATGCAAGTATTAAAGTATTCTTACATGTAAGTATTCCACTATTCAACTATTCAAGTAGGTACCTATTCAAGTAGGTAGTCATGTATTCAAGTAGGTCCTATTTAAGTATTTTAATGCCAAAGATTACAGGGTTTTGTTTCGGTTACCACCCTCTGGCTCCATCATCAGGTGATGTTAATGATAACTTCGGTAAACGTTATAAAAAAACGACGAATCGAATGAGCCCAAACTCGATGGGTTTATAAGTAAGCAACCTAGGGTTCCCTCTGCCACCTTCGAGCTCAATCATCAGACCAGCTCGATGGTAGCATTTATTGTATAAAAAGGATAAAATAAATATTAAAGGGGGCTCCCATACAACAGACATGATGTTTTTGCCGTTTTTATAGATAATGGTGCGGAACCTTCCGTGCGGAGTCCGACTCGCACTTGGCCGGTATTTTATTGCTTAATGCCTTTGTTAAAACTAGAAATAACTAATGCTCAAAATTGATATCAGGTAAAACTAGTTCTTACTAGACAAAGCGCGGTTTTCCAAAGCGAGTCAGTAAAAAATACGCGTGTAGCACCGTACACGTGTTAGAAGTAAAACTTCTGTAGCTAGATCATTAAGTGGTACCTATACTATACACCTATACCTACCTATACTAAAAGAGATTTAAATTTCCAATTTTGAGATCCAATCTCTGCTTCAAGTTACTTTTAAGTTTCAGACGTCCGATTATTTGAAATTATTTTATTCTTGTACTTACTTTTAATACGTCATGTCATTTATTTCCCACCATTCCTTATCTACAATTTGTCGCGCTCGTGGTGATATACTTAACTCATTCAATAGTGTCACTACTATTTGCATCTCGCTCAGATTATATACCATCTGACGTCACGTCTTTAAGCCGTCTCGCTCAAATGTATGCATTGCTTTGCTTGTCTCTGTGCCCAGTCCCTTTATTTAATTGATCGAGTACGTATTTTCAACTATTCCAAGTTAATGTGTACCTGCGGGGCTACCATAAGGCTTGCCACTCACCTCAGTCGCGCAGATAAATGACAAAGAAGATGGCTAAATCAATATATGGACGACTGCCCCAGACATGTACAAAGACTTCTCAACAGCCAATAGCATTTAAATATTCATTCATAAATTTAATTTACTGTGTCTGTATTTAGTTTGTAGAACTTGAAGAAAAAAAAAATTAAATATAGGTAAATAAGAGTTGTTACTCAATACTCCGTGATTCCAATATGATTCCGTGACCTTTGCCGTCGCTAGAAATAAGCACCATTTTGCAATAACATGCAACATAACGCCATCTAGCCACTCCTCTGGAAACCTCCTGTTTTCAACAGTTTTGCTAGTTGGCAATTATGTTGCATGTTATTTTTAACGATGGCAAAAGTCACTAATCAATGGCGGAATCATAGAGTATGAAGTGACAACTCATAATTATTTAATCATTTCCTTCAAGTTCTACAAACTAACTAAAGACGCGGTAATTTATGAGAGAATAGAATATGACATTAAATTGTAACAAAATGCGCGGCTGGGGTGACTGGCGTGCCTTATGCTACCCCCGCTAACCTATACATACCTACTTTGCTAGGATTTTTTAGGGTTACTTCATCGCGAAGCGTGAACTCTTATTTAATTTTATTCTTGACATTTCCTTAGTCCGCCATACGACATACCTCGATTTTTATATTTTACTTCAACATTATTGACTGGCATGAAGCATTAACTTTAAAATTACAAAAGCTTATTAAAATCAAAATCGTATAATTTCAACAGTTATAACAACAATTCAACTTTAAAATATGTATTACAAAAATTACATACAAACAAATAAGCGAAACAATAAGCCATTAAACTTATGGCTCTGTAAACTGTAGACCTCGCTTTGGCCGTTTACTACAGATAAACATTAAATAGGTAGGTATAACACGTACTTAGTAGCTAAACTGCTAATTTGTGACTTGAACTGCACTATATAATAAAAAGTGGCTTTAGAACAGTTCTAGGTAGGTTATTGTTTTCAAGAAGTCTTAATGCAGCCATCCATCACATCGGAATTTGCTTGAAAACTAAATATCACATTTGGATGATTCTAAGTGACTTTATGCGATTACTAGCTGCCCGTTGCGCGACTACGCAGCGCGTTTTAGGTACCTATTCCATAGTTACCGGCCACAAAACGATTCGTTCATCATTTTAGAAATCCATATCGACCCGTATGTGACATTGATGAAACTCTTTTCTTACAAACTGTATGGATCGCATCGCACAGCTGTCAAACATAAGTTCCGGTTCCAACAAAGAGGTTGAACGAAGTAGTTTTTGGTCACGTCACTGGTTTTGTTTGCCAGTGTTTGCCCCAGCCAGCGGCGGCGGCGCCATCTTGGCCATACCGGAAATCAAGAACTCGTGGAAGAATGCTTAAAATAATTTTTATTTGTTAACGTTTCATCAGGTTTTTCTCTCACTAATTAACATTCTTTATTGTACGAATGTATTATTATCTTATCTGATTAGTTAAAAACCGTATTGAAAATAGTTGCGGTTTTAAAAGTCTTCAGCCGACCCTGACGTCACCGATTCCAATTTCCGTTACATTTCTTAGCCACTCGTGATAGCACCCGGCTAGTAGCAAGTGAAAAGCAAATATATGAATAACCCACAGTTGAGAGGTTAAATAAATTTTACCCCCGTGCCCCAAGAAGTTTTACTTCAAAAATTGTTCCGACCGAGGTTAAAGTGCGTCGTAACTTATCATAAACGTACCGCAAAACACTTTCGTCCCGGTTTTATTTGCATACGCTTCGCACCGCTCCGCTCCGCTCGCTCCGGTTTTGCTTCTTCTAAGTTCTAACCTAAAACCTACCCCAATTGAAACATAGCCACAATAACTTACTCTAGCCAAAGGTGTTTTAGTAGAAATATTTACTATACTTTAAAAAATAGTATTTTTTAGAGTTCCGTACCCGAAGAGTGCCAAACGGGACCCTATAACTGAGACTTCGCTGTCCGTCCGTCTGTCTGACACCAGGCTGTATCTCATGATCCGTGGTAGCTAGACAGCTGAAATTTTCACAGATGATGTATTTCTGTTGCCGCTATAACAAAAAATACTTAAAAATAAAAGAAATTTAATATTAAGGGGGGCTCCCATACAACAAACGTGATTTTTTTTGCTTATTTTTGCTCGATATTGATAATGGTAGCAGGTAGACGCTTAAAATGTTCACAATATATTGAGTATATTATTTACTCTAAAAAAAAGATATTTAGGGGGGGCTCACATACAATTTTTTTTTGTTTTTTTTTGTAGATAATGGTACGAAACCCTTCATGCGCGAGTCTGACTCGCACTTGGCCGGTTATTGTATAATTATCTTGTGTTAACTAGATAAAACGCGTTCTATCTATAAAAACGGTGACAGATTAATACAATAGGACCTACGACGACGAATAAAAGTGTGTTGATAAAAATTGAAAAAGTAAGATATGATATTGTACTTACACTGTAAATTATACAGTATCTTATTATAATATAAGGCTCATGGTATAATCGACATGATATTCGTGAAAATGGAAGCAAAATTAGCGCATAATTTCCGTTACTTTATTAAGGTTGGAAAACGTTTAATTTTCTGAAATAATATAAGTAAGCAATGCATTTCATTTTGCATTGCATCACTGTAACAATGTCCTCAATCGCAACACTTTTAAAACATCTTTCTAGCAAGTAGGTAGCGACTCGCCAAACAAAATGTCGAATCTAGAATTTCTCGAACGTTTACAAATAAAACAGTGCGCCACCGTCCAATTACTATAAAATTCATCGTGCATCGAACGCTATCGGCGGTCGTCGAACCCACAGCGAAGACGCTTACGAAATTCCACGAAAAACCTCCTCATCAAGGAGTTTGCAGCCTGCAACACCCACCGAATCTACCCCCCCGAAATACACCCCCCCGAACACCCGAAAATTCTTATTTCAATCTCCAGACGGGGGGGCTGGGGGTATCGCGAAAACTATTCTTATTTCAGAATCTTTCCCGGAGGGATACGGCACGGAAAGCTTCTTTTAAAAATATCACGCTCCACCAAAATTTTCTTATTTTAAAAACCGGGGGAGGTGCGAACGTTCTTATTTCGAAATCCCCCCCGCCACCCCACTGGCCAGTTATGGTATTCTTATTTTAAATCGCTCCGTTCGGATTTTTCGTTATAAAGATGTTGGTGGCCTTTATGAGAGCGAGTGGGTAGGTGGGGATCCCCGAGACACAAAAGAAGTTTCGTAAGTCGGACGACTGCGGCGGTATATTGGAAATTGCAGTATCCTGATCGACATTGAAAACCTAACCCTATTAGTCTCGGGGAAAATTGGAATTGTGAATTTCGTGTGACTGTGTGACAAATAATAACAGAAATATATGCTTCAAATGAAAGTTGCAATAATAACGTAGAGCAATCGATTTCCCGAAAGGCAAAACTCGAGGTGAGACACAAAGAGGAGACGAGACTGCAATCCCGAATTCAAATATCGAAATAAAAATAAAAATAAATGAATGCACGGCAATAATGTTTCCCGCCAATTTCCATCGCTGTCAAATTTGGATGCACGTCACCACCCGCCCGCCCCGCGCGCCACCCCCGCCCCAGATCAATTTACGATAACTCCGTTGCGTCCGTCTCATTCCGCCCTAAGACACCCTGCTATCTCCGTCTCCTCGGATTACTTCTAGAAGCTTTCGTTCTACAAAAAATATGCAGTCCGAAAGATGCATTTTTGTTTTTCGCCTCGAATTTTCCGAACAAGTAAAAACGCGTGGCGATGTGTTCTTTTTTCGAAATGTTGTCACAGGATCTTCGTTCCATGCAGCCAGTCTCAAAGCCATTCTCTTTGCCGGATATGGCCCGGAACTTATTTTTAGCCGTGTGTATGCGTCTTACCGTTCCTCGGTGTGCGTTAAGGGGTGGTTGTTTTATGCCCGTGTGTGCGTGCGTTTGAGATATTCCCCCGCAGCGGGCGCCCGGAATTGATGTTTTTAATTAGTCGAACGCTTTTAGTGGCCAGTATAAATTGTACCTGACGATGTTTTTAAAAAAGAAACAAAGAAATTTGTGCCTCTAACGCGTTTTAGTTGGTTTAGAAAGTAGTACTTCGTAAAATGCATCCAATGAAGAGTTTCGTCAGAGTTTCAGTTTAAAATGGGACGCAACGAAACCTGCATGCTACTGAAAAGTTTCCCTTTGTAAAAGGAAATTCAATAGGCCGGAAGTTGGCGTTGGCGGTGTAGATCGCCCTTCGTTGTCATTGAGGGCTAATGGAATGAACGGATCATATTCCTCAGTCGAAAGGATCATCTCTAATCTTTACGCATACTTTTTGAGCTTTACGGGCTTGATAAAAATTCAAACTCTTTTTCACGACGCTGACACTGGCAGGTTATGAAAAAATCAGCATTCAGGAACATAGTACACTTTAAAATTCAAATTGAGAATTCCGCGTCGTAAGAATACATCTACTTTGAATTTGGAATGTAAATATTTCCTCTTTTTTCGCTTGCATTACGAAGGCAGCATAACGTGGATTCGCTTTTCGCCAAAATCGTATCGCAGTCTCGTGGAGAGCGGATGAATTATTTCCCTTAGGAATTATTTTTTAGATTGCGTTTTGTGCAGCTGGCGTTTTCTGTCTGTATCATTTGAGTAAGTTAGTTAGCAGAATTCAGAAGGAGTCAGAACTATCTAACGAAGTGAAACTAAGCTTTAGATCCGACAGCCCTTGTCCAGTTGCCATTGGCACGCGTATCAGTGAGATAGTCTTTCTGAAATCGGTCGAACTGTTAATTTTTTGTCAACAAAACAACCTATAGCACCCGTTACGGCAAATGACGAGACGCTGCTAAAAATATCTACATAATTTTCCCAAACAGAGTGGCAGAAGCACAATTGACAGATATTCAATAGGTAAGTACTTAATTTTAATGGTTATCTAGAGGTACTCAATTTTAACAAAAAACAATGTAGAATGGCGAGCTTGAATGGAGTATTGAATCACTAGCTAAAAGTGGGTACAGTTGTGCCTCTGCCATCCCGTATGGGAAAAGGCGTGACGCTATGTAATGTTATGTAAAGGCGAGCTTATCGACTAGTTACACCGCACAGCGGCAGCGTTCCGTTAATCTGAATCTCATGTTACCTCTAAGTTGAGTCTGTTCTGTATTTACAAGTAGGCAAGTATATGAGTAGGTTGCTCTTACCTGTTGCTCTGCAGTCTGCCTGCTTTTGTTTTTGTTGATAGAGAACAGTTTCGGTTGAAGCGCAGTTCGCAGTTTGGTTGGGAAATGAGTTTGATATTAACGCTGTTAGGCTCTTAGCGGTTTGGAGTTTTAGCCTCTAGCGTAGACTTTGAATTGCGGTTGGGAGGAAATGTGATTGTATCCTGTTTAGGAATGTATCTACTGTTGTTTATAATCCCTGGTTTGATGGATATGGCTACCTTACCTTCTATAATCCCTAATTATAATCTTAATTGTCTTAAAACCCCCCAATGACTTCCTTACCATCCATATTCAAAATCCAATCTATTCTTCCTCAATTCCAATTTCAAACAATGTAACAATGCATTCTTTCTGCATCCCAAAAACCAATATTTTCTTTTTCCATTCCAAAACCTCAATTTCTTCTTCGATTCCAAATTCAAAATCCTCGCCA
Source organism: Argyresthia albistria (assembly GCA_963457715.1). Classification (NCBI taxonomy): domain Eukaryota; kingdom Metazoa; phylum Arthropoda; class Insecta; order Lepidoptera; family Argyresthiidae; genus Argyresthia; species Argyresthia albistria. The sequence continues at coordinate 6,362,176 of OY735273.1, forward strand.
CACAAGAACGTTCGGAACAGCAGTCGGGGACCTGTTGCACGAAACAGCTGCTTTGGGTGTTCTCTTTGTTTACGGGAGCACCGTGTGTAAAGACCCGCAATTGGGGTATTCCGAGGTTATGTAGGTCAAAATACCGGCTTGTATTTTGTAAGGACGAGATTGTGTCGGGATTGTGTGTTGCCAGAATTTAAGGATTAACACACACATAAGAACTTCAACGACAGGATTTATGGACTACGGAATGTCAAAGATAGTAACTATAGTATAGTAAGGTAATAGTTGCGCTTTAGTTTGGGACTATGTTTTTTATTTAATTTTCTATGGCTTTAATTTCTATTGTATTTTTTTTGAGAATCAAGTGGCAATTTTAGTCTGGCTAGATAATATACGAAAGAGAAATGTGCCATCCTGTCTCAAGCAGACAACACTATGGACTTGGAGTCAAAAATAATCAAATACTTGTCTTTCAAACTTCAGATACCGGTGCGGTGGACTCAAGAAGATGTTCCTGGCTAAAGATCACTGGCCGGAAGGCATCGTTTCCGACACTTTATGGAAGCGAGACTAAAGTAGAAAATCTTTTGTAATAAATACCTATGTCTATGTCTAGTTTTAAGGTAAGTATGGACATAGGAATGTATTTACTAATTTACTCAATTATATTGTTCTTCTTGGTGTTTTAGGTTTCATGAAGGGTCTCTATCAAGTGTTTTATAACGATAAGGGTTCTCGCAGCGTAAGATTATGAAGTGGTATCAGCACTGACAGCTATCTTAAACACGGATTTCAGATGCAGAAACGTATGAAAAAATTAGCATCTCACTCAAATCAAGTTTGTGACAGCTGTCACCTGAATCATTGCAACTATAAAAATATTTATTGCAAAAATCTGATTCTAGAAATAAAATACTGGCAACAAAAGTAAGTCACATATTAGTGCACTACTGCGTGTTTTGATTGATAAACCAAATATGTCATAAAGAAAACCGCAGCAAGCTGCAATAATGTTGCCATCATTTAATTTCAAGCATTTCTTGCCAAGCTGTAGATATGAAATGAAATGTAACAAAGTCAGGGTAACGGGCCCTTATCCCCAAGTTTAGTCAGTCATACAAAACTTCATCTTCTATCACACGGGGCTGGTCCATCGCCAAGCAATAAGCATCCGGTCCCTCCAAACCCCGCCAGCCGATATAACCCAACATCCGGAGCCGAACGGACCCCCAAAAAGACTTGCCCCCGCGTTATCCGCCGCGGGGGGCGGGGGGGGCGACGCGACAGGGGAAGGGGGTGTCTTCCGCGCCTGTGTAAAAGAATGCGAGGAATCAATACGGGTGGCTCATTAAATTGGCTCGGAAGACTCGCTTGACCTGCTTAGACCGAGTTTGGGGCATATTCTTCAAAGATACTCGTAGACTAACGCTTATAGAACGGGACGCTATGATGACGGGTTTGACGTTTGACCGCTCATCAAGTGTCGAATGAATTCATAACTACAGAGCCACCAACTTAGCTGTTCAGGTGGGAAAAATTGGTCTACGGACTTGTCATCCGCTATCAAAGAGAATACATACTATGTCCGCTATTATGAAGACTACTATGAATGACACTAGCGACCGCTATCAACTGAACAGCTAAGTTGGTGGCACTGTACAGCCTTCAAACTATATTTTGGCGTGTGAGTGACGTTTTCAGGGGGGCGCCGGTTCTACACAACTATTGCAATGAACCTGTCAAAGAGCGTTAGTTTCTACCTGTCACCGCACGCCAAAAGATCGTTCGACAGCTGTCCTGTAGCTGTGGGTACCTGTCTACCTGATGTCTGAATATTTTATGTCAATCCTAGGTTTGCTGGAAGAAATATCTTGATAGAGCTCGCGTTTGTACATGTATTCTCAATTTTCCATTGTATCATCTATTGTTTTATGTAAAAGTATGTTAATTAAAGTTTATTTAACTGGGTACATTGAAAGAGCTGATTGCTGCACTTTATTGTCAATAGTAGTTTCCTCCACCTGTATCACCTCACCTTCGACTCAATCTAACTGAAAAGACTGTTGTCAAAAATTTCATTCAAATCGGATTCTTTGAAGATACCTTGAGAAAAGACAAGTCAAGGTGCTTTCAAGCCAGAGACTATATATCCAATTGACTGCGCCTGCGGGGGAATGCGGCTCGCTATACATTAGTTGTATTCAACAAACGTTCGCATACGCAACCTATGTACGATGACGGGCCGCCAGACAGTTTCGCAGCGGCTGACCAATCACAGCTCTCTTACCTCGTCCCCCGCCGCCCGTAAATTGGTGAGTTGTGTTTCAAAGGAAAATGTATCTCTGCGCTCTCCACTGGATAAGTGCTCCCTGGTTCAAGCAAACGACTCAGGATACACTTTTGTTAATATGACTGCTGCTCAAATTAAGTTTCACATACAATTATGCTGGTGCTGTCAGTTCCCGACCGAGGGAATAAGAGTCCCTTCCTTGAGTTTTCGATAGTGCATCCGGGTGCAGGGTTCAAGGTGCAAACCCAGCCCAATTACGAAGGTCTCATCCGTTCCGAATAACGCTTAATATAAAACAAAAGAGTTTTTAAAACAGTTTTCTTCCCGACGAATCTTCACAAACTGCAGAATAAAAGGGGACATTGAGGAGAAATGGGCCACCTCAACAATAACAATACCAGGAAGGAATGGGGGAAAGGTGGTCATAATGAGAGCTGTCTCCTTTGGGTTGAGTAACGGGAATAAAACAAAAGTTTTAATGCTCTAGAAATTCAGAAAATTATCTGGTGATTCCTGAAGAAACCAACAAAACACACCACCACGCCTTTTTTCATATGGTGTGGCAGAGGTTTAGTTTTTCCCGCGATTAGCCAATTATTTGATACTTGTTAGTTATTTGGAATCATTACAGTCAGTCAGAAAAACAACATAAACATCGTATGGGGTGACTGTAACACAGTTGTGCCATTTTAGCCAGGTATTAAATACCCCATTTAGCATGTCAGGGGGACACCCCATCACCACAGTTATAGAGAAATGTAACACAAAAACGTTTATTGTTTAACAAAGATAACAATTAAACAGTAGTCTGAAGCCTTCTTTTAAAAATATAAAGGACCTGTATCAGAAGAGTTCGAAGAAGAACCAAACATCCAATATTAGTCAAGAATGCAACACTTCCCTGCTCTACGCTTTTCCGTTTCCGCTTTCAGCTCCACTGAATCAAAAACAACCATCATCTACAATCAAAGATGTTGCGACAAGTTGGCAGTAATGAATAATGTCGGAGAGCTGAAACAATCGTGCCGGGACTCGATTGTGGGACCTCCAGTTGGCAAGCAGCCAACGAGGCGCCTGACCTTGGGACATGGCAACAGGTAAAAGTTACCGGCGTGATACAGTTTGCTTTATTTGACTTGCATCCGCGTATAGGTTTGCCTAGTGTGAGGTAGCGTTGTTGTGGGAGTCACTGTCAGCGTTTATTATCGTTATGTCGCTCAGAATTCTTTGCTGAGGAATACTATGCTTATGCGGGTCTAAGTAAAAAGTATTATAGTAGCTTCAGTAGACGCATCAACTGACCAAAGCAAAGTTATTTTCACCCCCGGCTTCCAAGATGCCGATCAATGATAGTGGCACGTGATTGGATGATAGTTAATTGATTAGTGAAATTAGTTAATTCATCTGTTAGCTAATCGTAACCTTTGATCAGCGTCTCCGAAACCGAGGGATAGAGTTTTGGATTCTTTGAACTTGAACTAGGTAAATGTTACTAATTAGTTTAGCATACTGGTTTACTCATTTGATTTTTGCGTTAGTTATCGAGTAAGTATGATACTCTTATTACTATCGTGTAGCACAGATACTATAATATTATACTAATAATTACTTGTAGGTAGCAAAAAGAAATACAATGATCTTTACTGTAAGGGCTTTTGTTTTTGATGTTCATATCATATTTTTTTTACTGGCTGTTCACCTTTTTGCTATAAGAATAGTAATTCAGTTCAGGTGGTATTTGTGTGCATTAATTAAGCGAGGAAAGCCCAGGCTTGTCTCATTTTATCACACAAATCAACAAACACCGGGCAGCTATAAAATTACAACTAAGTATATCCGAAAAAAAAAATGGCGGCAAAAAGTTCCGAAATAAAAAACCCCGCCCTGCCCCCATTCGATACAAGACTCAAATTGCTTCACAGTTTCACACACACCCCGCTGTATCTTCCAACACACACAAACTAATAATTAATCATCCCAGCGTCTTCCCCACTTTCCTTTAAGGGGGAGAAAACCCACCCAACCCCTTACCCCCCTAAGTTTAATTCCTGGTATAACACCCCACTTTTTTCCGAACTGTGTTTTCATTTTGTACTACTACGTCTGGATCCAAGGAGGTGCTTCGTACTACAAATTGAATTTTGTGGTGTTCTCTGAATATTTTACTCCGTACACGGGATATTGGTTTGGTTTCAGAACTGTTTTTGCAATGGCGGTAGTTTTTTTTTTCTATGATACGTATCCCCGAGTACTAGCCAGCAATACGTTATTCGTTTAAAATCTGTATGAAAACTTATTTCTATGACCTTTTTTGGCAGTACTGAAAAGTCTGCTTGGGCAGAATTTACATTTGAGTAATTTTACGATTTTGAGTACTTTACAATGGTGAAAACTGTAACTTTATTAAAATGTAGAGCTAATGAACTAGCTATAGATACTCTAATTACTAATAGCGTATCCAAAGGTAAACAATGGCTAGCACAAAATCTTTATTATTTCCAGTATTAGCCAGTTAGTCAATACTCCATTTTGGGTGTCACGCCCAGCTAGCAGAATCATGTCGTATAAACGTTTACAGCACAAGTTTTCGTTGCTTGAAGTTGTATAAAAACGCTGAAAGAAGTCCTATGAAAGTCGAAAAAGCGCTTATACGACGGCATTTGGGCGCAGATTTTGTAGCTAATGATCGTATGAAAGTCGAGAAATAGTCGCGCTAGTCGTAAAACAGCCGTAAGAAGCTGCAAAGACAGTGAATTAGTTACTACAAGTCACATAAACGCATTTTAGATGCGATTTTACTACCATTTGTTGTAAAAAAGCTGCTGCGATACTATTATAGCACAAAAATGTCCTTTAAGTGATCAAACAAAGCTATTTTTCGACTATTTGATAGAGTAAAAGCAAAACAATAGCTGTCTTGTGACTATTTGGTAGAGAAAAAGTAAAATGATTGCTGTTCTTCGACTTTTTAGAAGAATAAGTGTTGATAGATTTCTATTGAAACGGCCCCATCACGGTAAGTGTAAAATAGATGTCAAAGTATCCTGCAACAGGGAAAATAGATGGTGGCCGATCCGTGTAGATCCATACATATAAATGACATGAATGATGTAGGTAGTGTAGAGTCAAATATCAGTGGCAAATAAACTGTTTCGGTGAATTCATATATTATAAATCTTATATTTTCATAGGCCCCCTTCAAACATTATATTTAATCAATAAAAATCAATAAAAATAGCAAAAAATATGACGCAGTAACAAGGTTACTGTTTCACAACATTTACTCGGCATCAAGTCGTAAGACTGCGATACGATTACTAATCTTACCGCCATTTCTGTTTATTTTAGGGTTCCGTCTAAGAATTACAGAATTCAATGTTTACTTGCACACAGTAAACTTTACACGTGTGTTCACTTTGGACTCGTAGAACTATATGCACTAGATTAGATCCGATTTTCATCATCCGATATCTCTACATCATCCGTAAACCTCTATAAAGATTGCTCTTGCGTCTGTATTTAGTTTGTAGAACTAAAATAATTAAAAGTTAAATAATTAAAAGTTGCAAGTTACACTCTATGATTTCGTGACTTTTGCCGTCGCCGGTCCCTAGGAATAAGCATTTTGCAATAACATGTAATACAGGGTGTCCGGAAGGTAGGTGCAATCCTTTAAGGGGGTGATAGCTGACACAATTCTGAACATTGTAAGCCTAACATTACAGCGAAAACCATTTTTATTTTTTTTATTGCGTTTTTTGTAGTTTCTTTCGAAAATTACCGAAATTGCACACTAAATCGAAAATAATTCAACAGTTAGAATTAGTATCAAAGTTTCAAAGTTAAATTTGTTATGTTCAATGTTTATTTGATCAAATACCTTAAATTTTAAGCATCTGTGTTGACTAAGAGAATAATTGAAACAAAAAGTAAACTTTAGAAAAAATCGACTTCCACAAACACTATTTAATTAGATTGAGTTTAATACAAACTGTAACCCCTTATCCCCCCCCCCCTTGGGGAATTAATTTTGTCAAATCCCATAACAGTGCTACCCCACGCTACTAAGGAACCCCTGTACAAAGTTTCATGGCTCTAGGTCCACCGGTTTAGGCTATGCGTTGCCCGTCAGCCACGGATTGTATTTGTACCTAGTATTGAGCAGATCTGGTGGCCATATGTGATCTTCATCAGCAGTTCCGCATCACAATATTATGCTTACCATGTGCATTTGCACGAGTTATTATGAAAAACACAAACATCACTATAGGTCTGCCTATAATATTTGAAGAGTTCCCTCGATTTCTCCAGGATCCCATTATCAGATCTTGACCTGGTGTCAATGGGACCAATGAGAAGGTACACCCTTTCAAACAAAAAAATAATTTTCCAAATCGGTCCATCCGTTTAGGCGCTATGGGGGCACATAAAAAAAAAACATCCGGACGAATTGTAAACCTCCTCCTTTGGGAAGTCGGTTAAAAAATAGAGACATTGAAACCTGAAAAAGAATTTTAGAGTTGCAATAAAATACTATTTTTGGGGCTTAAATAAAATTAAATAAAATTGCTAATATCGTTCAAACCTTTTTAAATACACGCCTGATTTCTGCCCTCTCTTTTAAGCTATCGTTCATTCCGGTGACTGGTTGATTCTCAGAATTAGGGCGTTTACGCCATGTCGAGGGAGTAGGTGGAAGAAAGCAGATATTTGAATGTCAAGATTTTATGTTAAATAAAACACAATTATTGTCAATAACATTTAACTTTGATGCTCAAAATGTGATCCGCTATTTCTGATACAAGCACGGGCCCTATTTCAAACGGTGGTAGTGGTCACCTTCAGCTTCATCTCTTCCTTCATTGTGGCAAATGCTTCATTTATCCTTCGGATTAACTCCTCCTTTGTTCTTATTTCGGTTGTGTACACAAGCCCAATGACCCAATTTGGATCAAAACTGAAAAACCAGGATTGCGCATGATCCAATTTGACCCACTTTATGAGAAGTAGAATTTATAACACTACTTGGAGTTTGTGAAGAAATTCCTGCGGAACCCACCACGTTTTGTATGTTTTGTTCTGGCTGACCGATGCATGCTTGATGTTGAATATTTTGATCATTCATCATCAGCTCAAGAGTTCTTTTTACTTTTCTTCGGTATCCGCCACTTCTTTTAAGCCGTTTCCAATCTTCATACTCCATTTTATTTTATAATTTTGAGAGAGTGTGGTGTTGTGACACTTTCTTTGATGTTTTGACACTGCAATTATACTACTTTTAGTTCTATAATAGCTCTATAAAAAACAAATAATAACTAGCTGCTGTTTAATAGCGATAGGGTTGCTATTTAGTGGACAAAAAGCTTTGCTATTACTATTTTGGGACAAGTTGTGTAAAAGCGCAGAAATAGCGATGAAGTTGCTATTCGGTAACAAAAATGCTCTTAGTCAACATTTTTAGGACCGTTTGTATAAAAGCCGTATAATAGTGTAAGAATTCGCAAGTTAGTAAATTAGAAGCTTTCTTACAACTTTTTTACAACATGTGGTAAGACTGCAGTGTAAAAGTGATGTGAATGCAACAAGCATTTTTTGTCAGCTGTTATACAACTATTATAGAACAAAAATGTTCTAAGTCAGCAATCTAGATAACAGATATATGACAGTCGTAAAATAGCATTATTTTTAGTCGAGTAAACGTTTATACGACACAGTTTTACGACTGAATAGTGAAAATAGCTGAATAGTGCTAATGGCCACTTTTTCTCGACAACGATGTAACAGAGAATCATTTACACAGCTGTAATACGACTATTAGTTCTAAGAGTAGTTGTTCTTTCGACTATTTTGCTAGCTGGGCGGGGCTAACCCATCGCCGAAGCTATGGAGTAATTATGGTTTCCTCACGATGTTTTCCATCGCCGCTAGAACGGCCGACTCAAGTAGTGTACAATAGAAAACAGAAAAACACTCTAAGGGAAAAGACATGACTCTATTGTTTGTACTAAATAAATGATTGGACAGAGTTTCATTCCTGGCATACCCATGTTCAAGACCATCAGGGACCGAACTCTGCAGCCTAAAACTATGACCGATTTCAATGTTAAATACATAAGTTCAATAGTTACTATTGAATAGCTACAGAATGTCCCGAAATCAAACGTCATTTCGGGAAGTTTCGTCATTTCCGTTCGCACACTATTGCTTTTGTAGCTGGTTTTAATTTGACTTTTTTTTATTTAAAAAGAAAGTACCTCAAGTAAAAGCGTCAGATGCGAACCAAACACATTTTCCTGCCCTGGGGGGTCACCAGATTTATTTTTTAGGTTAGAAAACAAAATTCAAGTTGAAAATAAAAAATAAAAAAAAGTTTATTAGTGAAACAATGAAAATGGTTGTCATGGTGAAGTAGATATACTTTGATAGATAAGAATCCTAGACTGGATCGGCATATGACGTTATTGTGGTGAGCCCCCGAGATAAAGTGGAGCAGCCTGTGTGTGATCAAAATTATTCGTATCCAAAGCAGCGGAATTTGACCACACGGTTCAATTAAAACTTGCCTATATCAATAGACTTGGTTCGGTACTATTAGTTATTCTGTGATGATATGTAACCTACTATGTCGTTTATATACAGGGTGAAATTAAATTAGCCGACCATATTTTAAGGAATGATAGTACCCATCATTGTGAACAACTTTCCCTATGAAACATAATATATGGTCGATAATGAAAAAAAAAATTCGTCCCTCAGTAACTTTGCCGCGATCAGCTGATTTCAAGTTACATGGAGACGTTCCTTTCCAGAGTGGAGGTGTTGTCATTCCAACTTGATTTTAGGGTTCTGTTAGACCGGGTAGCGTTATCGGATTGCGAGCTGTCGGAATAGTTTGTAAGTAAGTTTTAACGCCTTCAAAATTCTGGGAAATATAATAAGTATATCGCGTTGTCTGAAACTTTGTCTACTCCTTCAATATGTCTTCAGTTTGGTTTAGTTTACAACTCTAGGCATAATTATTTAAGAATCACATTACACATTCTGCAATATATATTTACCTACCTTAAGATTTTTTTTGACAACAGCAGTACCTCACAAACCGGGGAAAATATTTTGTGGTAGCCACCACAAGATTTTTCACGATTTAGATCAGAAAAATTATCACGACCGACCGTCCAAATAAGTTTTTTTTTGTCTAAGTGCCATTCTCTCATTCCTCAGATAGTGTTTATTCTGTCTGTTTATCTGGGGCTTTTGAGATGGTCATTCAAGCTCATTATGTGTTATGTGGACTATTTAATATTTGCATGCTAAAATTAATAGGTAGCTGATAAGATCAATTGACCATCGACTGCCTACCCTTATCTGAGCAAATAAAGAATCTTTATCTTTATCTTTATCTTTATGGAGATGCAGTATTAAAATTAAAATGTTTGCCATGTTAATGTTACTTTGATAGATCAGAAATCTAACCTTATTGCTATGAGACGTTGACCCTGGCCTTTCCTAACGTCTCATATTTGGTAGCGACGATGAAGACCGTCTAACCCCGTAACCTAATTTCGCTCAAATTATAATTAAAAACAAAACTCTGACAAGCGGAACGAAGTTCGCTACTCTCCCGATATTTTCTAGAATCATTCACGCGTCAGATTCATTACATTAGGTAGTCAAGTTACAGCTTGACAAGAAATTAAATGATGGCAGCATTTGCAGACTGCTGCTGTTTTCTTTAGGACATATTTGGTTTGTCAATCAAAACACGCGTAGTAGATTTCTTGCCCAGCTGTACAAAATAAACCTGTCTACAATACGATAACGGGCAAATATCAGCCAAAATGACCAAAAACTAATTAAGTTTTCCGGCACACAAAGGCCAGCTTTGTGCCGGCGTCTTAACATTTTCTGGACCCGGAAAAACGTGCGAGAGAGACCGCGAGAAAAATGCACGACCCCACCCCCCACCACCCCCCACCCCCTCACCCCTGGTGCAGCGCGGGTGGCAGTATACATTTTTTCTTTTCCTTTTCTTAAGACGAAAATTTGTTACGCTTTTTATACTTATACACTGGAGGGGGCGGGGGGTCCGATCAATAGCCGGGGGGTGCAACCCCCGCCTTATCAGAGCCACCCTTTATCAATTTTTCGTGGAGTTCTCTCTTAGTTTTTCTCGGCGTTATTATACGGCACCTTGGGTTTTTGTCAGGAATAATTAATCTTTTGCTCGAATACCCTAGGAGGTCGTGCGACCCCCCTAAGGGGGTTATCGTGAAATGCACCTTAAATGGGTTTCGTGCTACACTTTGGAGACGTAAAGTGGCTTGGATCTTCTTTTTACTCTCTTTCGGCTCTTCAGATTTTTCTATTTGAAATTCATATTAATTTAACTTAGAGCAGTTTTTGAAAAATTATCCTTTTTCTTTCATTTTCATACATTTACTCAAAGTAATTTATAATATTTTGAAAAAATGTGTGCAAAGTGTGTGCACGACAGGGAACACTTATCCAGTGGAGAGCGCATAGATACATTTTCCTTTGAAATACAACTCACCAATTTACGGGCGGCGCGGGGGACGAGGTAAAAGAGCTGTGATTGGTCAGCCGCTGCGAAACTTTCTGGCGGCTCGTCATCGTACATACTTTGCGTATGCGAACGTTTGTTGAATACAACAAACGTTTGGCGAACCGTATTCCCCGCAGGCGCAGTCAATTGGATATATAGTCTCTGGTGCACGATAATATCTACTCAAAGTAAAAATTATACTGCAGTTATGTTGGACGTTGAATGGTTCTTAATCCCAAACTTGCTTTGCTTTGATAAATTAAAATAAACGTTTCTGTCAAAAAATGTCCCAAAATGCGATTAATTAATGGCATAAAAAATACTTCTATAAAAGTAATTAGTTATCCTACCCTATCATGAAACTTGCCTCGGTCCCATAAACATGAGAAAACCTATGAAATAATGCTCTAATAGGAACAATTAAGATAATGCTTGACATTTGCAGTCTCTAACTACTGCATAAGTGTTATCGCATCATGCATATGACATGTAGTAGGTTAGGTTAGTTAGCAAGTTGTAGGTATGGTTACATTGCCACCAACTTAGCTGTTCAGTTGATAGCGGTCGCTAGTGTCATAGTAGTCTTCTTAATAGCGGACATAGTATAATATGTATTCTCTTTGATGGCGGATGACAAGTCCGTAGTACCAATTTTTCCCACCTGAACAGCTAAGTGTATGTTTATGGCTGTTGGTTACGTAAGTGTCATCTTTTAGTGACCACACGTGATGGTTATAAGGTGCCGGGATCGAAGCAAGTTGAGGTTTTTAGTCTCTGCCTAGCGATCTTCCGGGAAAGAACCGAGTACACAATGTACATATCTATTCCTAAATAAATAGTTTGATTTGCAGAATAACAATTACCTACAAATCAGCAATATTAGTAGTGCCAAACTGCCAACTAAGGATTGCCAAATGACAAGTTCACCTTTTTAGGGTTCCGTAAGGGTGCCAAACGGGACCCTATTATTGAGACTTCGCTGTCCGTTCGTCCGTCCGTCCGTCTGTCTGTCTGTCACCAGGCTGTATCTCATGAACCGTGGTAGCTAGACAGTTTAAATGTTCACAGATGATGTATTTCTGTTGCTGCTAGAACAACAAATACTAAAAAACAAATGAAATTTAATATCAAGGGGGGCTCCCATACAACTAACGTATTTTTTTTGCGGTATTTTTATAGATAATGGTACGGAACCCTTTGTGCTCGAGTCCGACTTGCACTTGGCTGGTTATACAGGCCGAGCAAACGGTTCGTTTGAGTCATGAAACAAGTTCACCTTTTTTCATGACTCCAACGAACCGTTTGCTCAAGGATGTATAAATTAGAATTGTAGTGCGAGTAAATCGACCTAATATGTTGCATTTCACCTTATAAAATACTTATCTATGTCTACGTGCAAAACTATAAAATAGCGAACTTATCAAAATTCCTAGAAAACCAACTCTATTTATCTAATCTATTCGCACACAAACCTAGTCGAGTAGGTACACGAATATAATCAAAAGTAATCGCTAAATCATGCTAAACTGCGCAGTTTGTACCCACACAGACGTTTGGAAAACTTCTAAAACCAGTCATCTAATTAACAGAAACAATGACAGCGGTGCGCACGCGGCCATTTTAGGAAACCGACCAATCACAGGGCTTCCCGCCAAGGTCGAGCGCAATGTCAAAACTCACGCAATCGAGCTACTTCCTAGAGCCGGCCTAGGCCAATGGATATTGCTATTATAGATAACATAGGTTTGGCAGCCATCTTGATTCCTCCAATAACACAACGACACTGAGCAATTGCATCGTTTAGATTGGAATTGATAAGTTGTTTGTATCGTGTCAAAGTAGTTTCAAGTGCTTGAAATTGTTTTGTTGCCTGTTGCTACGTGGTGAAGCACGGAATTGAAGAAAATGGAGTCTGAAATACATTGGCAAGCTCGTCATGATAATACCATAGACTTTGATTGAACCATGATACAAGGTATAATAATTTACTCTATGGTATAGACTTCCAGTCCTTTCAAATTCAGTGTCAGTTACTGGTATTTGAGCAAAACAATAAAAGACCTAGTTAGTCTATACTATACTGATGTTATGATGTTATTATGATACTCAGGTTCGGAGTAGATGGCGAAGTAAAGAAGAGCCTATACCCAGCAGTGGGCAAGTGGGGGCAGATCAGGGAGCACTTATCCGTGGAGAGCGCATAGATACATTTTCCTTTGAAACACAACTCACCAATTCACGGGCGGCGGGGGACGAGGTAAGAGAGCTGTGATTGGTCAGCCGCTGCGAAACTGACTGGCGTACATAGGCACCTATGCGAACGTTTGTTGAATACAACAAACATTTGGCGAGCCACATTCCCCCGCAGGCGCAGTCAATTGGATATTAGTCTCTGGGGCTGATTCATTGATGATGAAAAGAAAGAATTACATAAGAACACGCGAAAATTCTTTCATGAATGGTCGAAAGGGCCGACATTGAATGAAATAATCCAAGTACCAAGATGCCATATTTACTCTAGTCATTCAGTAGAGCAATAAGTATTACATGACCCATACTAGGGGGTCATAAAATACTAAGTATGACGAGTCACTGACTTGACATAGCAGACGGGTTGTTATTATGTGTATCTGTCATCTCGTGTAGGAAGATGATTTGCGTACATATAAACATGTATCGCTCTACTTTTTTCCAAAATTAAAAACATCGTGTCGTGTGCATAACATTAAAACTGACATCACGAGTGTCACTGGTTCTCAAAAGCATGTTTTCCCCGACTTTTGAGGTCAAATGCAGTGTTGAGTGAGTATGAGTAATCGGTCATTTATTACTCAGAAGACAGCCCTTCCCAAACTATAGCCCTCCTCCCGATATTCAGTAGAAGGAAATAACTGAATCTGATATCAAAAGCATTTGTGTTGACAAACTAAATTCCTAATAATAAAGTCATATATTTTTTTCACCATACTTATTTTTTTATTTAGATAGGTACTGTATTGGTCGAGAACTTAAGGGCGGGCCCTAGGCAATAAGAACTTAGAATTTCATCCTTAGCTTATTTTTTGAGAAAATTAAATTAAAAAAAAAAGGTTAAAGCCAAGTTATAAGCAAGTCTAACTGAGGAACATACTGTGCCATTTTTATAATGATTAGATAAATAACAAGAACACAAATTCAGATGCGGTGCGAAATTGTAAAATAAAACATTGTGACAGACAGATTTTCTGGCAACTTCAGGAAACTTTTCTATCGAGCAAAATTAATAAAATAATGATAAAAAGCTGCAAAAACGTACGTAGCAAGTGAAAAAACGTACAGCAGTAATACCCATCATTCTTAGGCTGCTTTTGCCTAGGGCGACGTATTAAGAATATTTCATATACTCGTACTTACTTACACCAAATATCATAACTAGGTATTAATTATTCTCATTTACAGTTGTAACTTAAAGTCAAACATTTACAAATATGGCTAAGTAAAGGCCTGTGCGCCCTTTTTGATAAATAAGCAATATTTATTCAACAACATTTTGAGCGCCGCAGCTCAATAAGCACCGACGTTTGTTGTATAAAATCACAAATTACCGATTCAGCGGCGCTCAGAGCCTCAGACGCAAGTCTCCGGTTTCTAAGGGCAAGGGTGATACTTTCTCTCCTTGTGGAGTTGTGGGACTGTGGGTCCCCCATCGCTTGTTTGTTTTATTCCGACTGGCTTGAGTTTGGGAACCTGTGGCTGATAGATCATAAAAAGACGTATAATACCATTGGGCCGTTTTATTGTCATGTTGTGTTCTATCCAATATAACAGCAAAAATTGACAGATGTCAATCTTAGCCTGTGAGTGAGGGGATATGCTTATTAAAAGAATCACCCTTTAAACATTTGTAAATCGGAAAGATGTCTAACATTTTATTCTTGATTCTTCAGTTACCTTAAATATGGTTGAAAATTACATAATAATATCTTTAAGTGCTAATAGCAGTGATAACGATGACAACTCTTCTGTTAGTTCAACTGAATAAACAATTTCGATTCTTTCCGATTGTTTTGGTAACATCCCTAGTGTTTAAAAAGTGGATTTTATGAAGTTTTAGGTTAACTGTCAAGGTTCCTGTTATACTGGATAGGGTATAATACATACATGCTCACGTCTTTTTCCCGGAACAGGGGCAGGTAGAGACTAAAGACCATCATTTGGTACGATTTTAGCATCCATATTTCGCTTCCTCAACTCAACATTCATAAGTATCTTCTCATCTCATCATATCTTCATTCATACAGTTTGGGTTACGTCGTTCTAAGAAAAAAGATTTATATATTTTTATTTTATGTAATATTCATGTACTTCTTTATGTAGTATATTCAGTTGATTAGTAATATTATGATTTATTTATGTTTTATTTTTCTCTTACCTGAGCACATAGGCCTACCTGTTCTGTATTTTATTTTTCTCTGTCCATCCTGGGTTTGCTGGAAGAGATCTCTCTTTAGAGATAAGCTTACCTTTGTAAATTACATCTCTGTATTTTCTGTTTTTTGTCTTTTATGTGCAATAAATATATACGAAATATATACGAAGAGAAGATCTAGGTATTCGTTTTTATAGCTCTTACCTGTCCCCTCACATTCCCACGACACAACAAAGTTCGACAATACTTTAAAAGTAACCTTTGCCTAAATAATATGGTCTCTCGAAGATCTCGTCATATTTTGATCAGAAAAAACCTCACGAGTGAAATTGACGCAATGTTGCTTTACCGCCAAATGGATTGTTAGAAGAAATCTCTTGTTTTAAACAGGCTCGCCTTTGTACTCCTTTGTAACTTTTCTGTGTATTTTGTTTTATGTTGTAAGTACATTGTATTACGGGTAGTTCAGCTGCTTTATTTGATCCCAGTTCGATTGGCCAAGACATGTACATTTACCGAGAGATTCCTTCAATTTCTCCATAGAGAGCAAGCCTTTTGCCGCAAAAATAAGTAACTCGCGTGAAATACTGAAACAGATATTTAGGCAGCCCAGTTTCACAATAAATTAAAAGAGGCTTTGCATCAGTTAATCACAGTCGGTTCGATGGTTGGTTGTGTACGAGTTGAGATAAACGGTGGTTAACTTCATAGTGACGGGGCAATTAAATATTTTAGGTGTCGATAAATTTATGTATTGTCGATGATTAATAAGGATGGCAGCAATAAAGAAGATCACACTAGCACACTAGAAGCAGCTGAAGGTTACAAAGAGCTCCATGCAAATCTGTATAGTCCGTTGCTTGCTCCTCCGCATTTGCCTCATTGTCATGAAGTCGGAATGAGATTTGGTGGAGTAGGGATATGTTATTTTCATTCATGAGTTTTTTTCTGACAATGAAAATATCGTAGTAACCTCGGCAATGGTATTCCCGTTATTGCTGTTGTTGCTTTTGGGACTGCGATAGATTTCGGTAACGGTGACCGCTTCAACGTCTGTAGTCGCCCGCCGCCGGCCGCTCGCACTTTTCAATATGCCCACACAAAAAGGTAAAAAAGGCTCACATATGGCTCATGTAGATCCAAGCAGATTTCGGGCATGTGAGCAAACCATATATAGGTACTACGCTATTTTATAGAATTTGCGCAGATATATCGGTCTTTTATTTCGTTATCGACATGTATAACAGACAGCACTATTTATTTTAAATCAAGTTATATTACAATCAGAGAATACAACATGACGGTACTTTCAGGCTTGAAACTTTCAGGGGGCAACCTACATTAGCACTCGGAAATGAACCATAACTCCCAGTGTTTGGGAGCCATTTCCCAATGAGCAGTTTCCGCATAGTTTTCTATGTTGTTTTTGGATGCAAGTTGTTTGTGAAAATAGTGAGTGAGGGAGACGGGCATAGGGGATGGTGTGGGGTGGGAGAGAGAGGGTGATATACTAAATTTACGAAGCCACAGGTTGTGATGCACTTCGGGTACACACGCGAGGTTGTTTGGAGGTAAAGAGTTAAATTAAATGAAAAAGTCTGAAATGACTATCAAGTTAGGTTATAATATTATCGTGGATGACGTCGTGCGATTCTGAAATTTATAGGTTCCATCAAAAATATTAATTATTTATAGGATTCCGTACCTCCTGCTTAAAAATGGTCATGTATTTGTCTGTGTATATGTCTGGGACGAGTAGAGATGGGTAAAAGGAATGTTCTCGCTCGAGAAGGTTCCGATCGAGATCGAGAATGTTCTCCGGGGTCGAGAATCTATCGAGAACTTAGAGAATCTAAAGGTGGGAACTGACCAACGCTACGAGGTGTAATATAACATTCACATCGAGCATGATTTGATAACGCATGAAGCAGGAGTATTGCACGCTCGTTGTTCGCTGGATTCCCCGTAAAACTACGTACCTACTGACTGACTGCAAGAATGCTCGCTGTGTAACATGTTACATTACACCTCGTAACGTTGGTCAGTTTCCACAGAGAATCTAAAATTGTATGAAATGGAAGATGGTGGCTATATTTTTCAGCAGAAATTCCATCAAAATATAAAATATGGATGACGATGACGATTAAATATGTAAAGAACAAAACGTACTATGACATTTAACACCGAAACTTATTCCGAACTGACGATTACGATTGAAGGATTGAAGTTGTATACTTTTACGCAATTTTTAGGAAAGTAACGCATACCTAGCTAGTTGTTTTATTTTTTATATGCATTGTTATAGTAAACGAAGTTGCTAATTACAAACAATTTGAAATCCAAGATTGCGGATATGTATTAACGACGACGACGATGACAACGACGACTGACCGTGGTGCGTACTGACCAAAACGTTACAAGGTGTAATGTAACATTCGCATCGAGCATGGTGTAACACTACGTACTGACTGCATGACTGCTCGCTGCGTAACGTGTAATAATCGCTGTTCAACGCGTATCGTAACGTCAGTCAGTACGCACCATTAAGGTGTAAACTGACCAACATTACGAGATGTAATGTAACATTCGCATTGAGCATGCTGAGCATCGAGCAGGAACAGTAATTTACGCTTGTTGCTCGCTGGTTTCCCCGAAATACTACGTACTGACTGCATGACTGCTCGCTGTGTAACATGTAATACTCGCTGTGTAACATGTAACGTAACGTTGATCAGTTTCCAGGTTTAAAGGATTACTTTTTATTTTCTTTGAGGTACGGATAACGGAATCGCAAAAATGGTTTTACCATATTGCAATGGAGACTTGTCGCAGTTCGAAATAACATAAAATAACGGTACTTATATCCAGCCATATGCTTGCTTTCCCAAATCGATTAGGTAGTGAAATTGATTTCAACTTCAAGAGACTTTAAGCTTCGAATTAGTATGAGAACCTAGACATCTGACTAAGACATAATTGTATAATATCGTAGTGGGTATTTCTGGGTCTTTTAAACAACTGGTAGGAGCTCCGTGGTCTAGCGCTTGCTTCTCACCTAGGAGATGCAGGTTTGAATCCCGGTGCTGACCAACCTATAATTAAGTTATCGTAAGTATATTATCGGACGTTCCATGTTTCGGACAAAAAATCTGTCAAATTCTACTGTGTTTTTTAAAAATCTGCCAAGTGCTGGTCAGACCCGCGCACCGTGGGTTGCGTTAATTTTTATGGCGATAAAACTACAACGATTTTTGAGTTTTTTCCTTGAATTGGGCTATATAACCTAGATTCATACCAATTCTAGGTCAACAGGAAGTAGTACCTTAAAGGTGTTGTTTTATACCTTGCAAAACTTCCAGGAGCAGAAATGTTCTGCTATCAACAAAATAAAATATTGAACGTCTATGGCTTACCAATTATTTATGCTAAAAACCGAATCAAAACTTAACCAGATTTACGACCTTCCAAAGTCCCACTTACCAGTACACCAGTTTGGTCTAACCTAAATGATTTAGTCACCAAAGGTGATATTGTTCAGAATTCACTTGTGCATTTAGTAACAGGTAGCCTTGTTTGAGGCGAGGATATTCTGCTAACATATTTTCTTGATTATCCCACATATACTATAATATTATACTAATACAGATAGACCACCTAGAACAAAATATGACACCGGCGTAAACTGAGATGCTACGGAAGCTTCTTTAGTTCGAGGCCATTATCGCTTGGTGCAGGCAGCACCATTGAAAAATTGAAAATACCACAAGATGGCGCTAAGATATATACGATTTATTCTAAGATAAGCGCCACCTAGAAGTATATTAGCTGAAACCATGGCGTTTAAAGTACAAATCTTACTCCTTACGCCATCTCTTTTTACGAAGGGTTACTAATTCTAATTTGTATGGGATGAGCACCCTGTGATTATACTGATAAATTATTAAAGCATTAAATGCCATCAAGTCTTTGGCGTATCAGCCGAGATTTTTTCAAAAAACAGGTTGAGACGGGGAGCAAGAAAAAAAAACATGATGTTAATAAAATATTAATAATTTTCTGAAGTACCTAAATGTTCCTGTATAAAAAACGGTTATTTAAATCATAGTGCTCACATTTGGCCCCCGTACAAGAGAGAAACTACTTATCCGTTTAATTCTTATCATATTTTTTCATTTAAATTACTTATAATAAGAATATTAAAGCATTACAGCCACAAAGGCATGTAAGTAATCCTGATACCAGACCATTGATCTCAACCCTTATTAAAATAAACATATTATGTAAGATTAAGCTACGCCCTAAGGGTAAAATTACATTGAAATTAAACTGCTATTATGTAAGACCTTATGTCACATGATGTTTATTGCAATAAATATATTTAAATTGAATTGAATTGATTGGCACAGCAGAATGGCGCTTGTAGCAACCTTGTACTACTATGTCAATAGCCCCTCGCCATTGGTAAAATGGTAATTCGAGTATCCTGCGCAGTGAAACTAGGCCTTATTAAATAACAAAGGGTCGTCGCTGCAGAGTTGCTAAAATCCAAAGACTGTACATTAAGGCACTGTTTAACAATGTCCGAATAAGCTGTGATCAGAGACTATGTATATCCAATTGGCTGCGCCTGCGCTGCGGGGGAATGCGGCTCGCCAAACGTTTGTCGTACTCAACAAACATTCGCATTCGCAGCCGCCCAGACAGTTTCGCAGCGGCTGACCAATCAGAGCTCTCGTCCCCCGCCGCCCGTAAATTGGTGAGTTGTGTTTCAAAGGAAAATGTATCTATGCGCTCTCCACTGGATAAGTGCTCCCTGGCTGTGACAGATCAATCACATTTTCTTTACGCGTCGAAAGGTCTTCTTCTTTGGTCCGACTCCTAGAGGACCAAAGAAGATCTATCACCAAACCAACCGCCGTGTGTACCGTAACTGTTGCACGGTACACACGGCGGGTAGAGATACGAACAACAGTGTGCTAGTGACGCTAAAAACTCGATCGTATTGATTTTGTTCACTTCTGTTTCCGTTGCGTCACTTCACTTATGGCACTGTCTTGTCGCTTGATGCTACAATCTTATACCGTTCTTTTAGCACGCGAGCGTGAGTTACGTTACAGGGAGGCGCCCCTTCTACGCAATTTAATGTAACGAACCTGTAAACCTCTCACTGGCAAGCCAAAAGAGCGTTGAAAAGCTGTACTTCATTATCAGAGTACCGTACCCGAAGGGTGCCAAACGAGACCCCTATTACTGAGACTTCGCTGTCCGTCCGCTAGACAGTTGAAATTTTCACAGATGATGTATTTCTGTTGCCGCTATAACAAAAAATACTAAAAAACTAAAGAAATGTAATGGGGGGCAAAAGTGAGGGGCTCCCATACAACAAACGTGATTTTTTTGCTCATTTTTACTCGATATTGATAATGGTAGCAGGTAGATGCTTAAAACGTTCACAATATATTGAGTATATTATTCACTTAAAAAATTAATAATTAGATTAAATTTTAATTAATATTTAGGGGGGCTCCCATACAACACGTTTCAAAAGCAGTTTCTGATTTTGCGTTGGTTCATTTACATCTTGTATAAACAAACGATCCAGCAGGCAACAAACAAAACTAAAATGCTCTAGATAAAAATATCTCTATGATTGATTAATTTAGCCTTCAGGGGTACGATTCTCGCGCATTCGATATACGATATCTACAACTATATCGAGTGGTTTTGTATGGGACTCACTCGATTAGGGGTCGATATTCGCGCGAATGCGCGAGAATCATAAAACTGTCATTTGGAGATTTTGACGATGAAACGCCAATTAGAAAATCTCGGGATAAATTATCGAGAATTACTAAAGATACACTTGCCTTTGTACACTTTTACTGTGTATAAATTTTTGTCGTGTGTATTTTTTTAAGTGCAATAAAGAAATTATGAATTATGATTGGCGTATGTGCGCCATATTGCCGAATACAAGAACTGCTGCTCAAATATAAGTGCAATTTTAATAACATCACATTTGCATCGGGCACTGAAAGCCGGATTTTACCAACGGAAGAGTAACTTTTACTCGAGAGTATCTTCTACTTTTTCATAGACACCAGTGACACCTAGAATAGAATAGAATATTCATTTATTCACACAATACAAGATAAAGTACAAAGTGAAAAGAAAATCCTAAAGTAAAAAAAAACATGGTCATACACGGAAAAAAAATCGCCTTAAAATGACCAAATACACCATGCAGTGTGTACAGCAACACCTAGATCAGATCACCTCATGTTGAACTGTCATTTGTCAGACAAGTTATCCCCGAGATAGTTATTCTCGTATAACTTTTTGTTCGTGAAATCAAGCCTCAGTCACATAATAAGTTTAACGACCTGATCGAGAGAGACACCCCCGAAAAAAGTAACACCAGCCCGTTCCAAATCCTGCTGTCTGCCGGACGGGTGCGATCCGAAACGTGCCGTCTAGCCGCAGCGCGATCCGTTTCACTCACTTAGCGACCCCCCCTCCCACACCCCGACCCCCCTCGTATTGATTTTCCTTCGCTCCAGTTTTACGGTGTTGCGACCGTTTCGGGGTTCCGTGATCCGTGGGGTAGGTTATGGTTTGGCGATTAGAAGTAAGGTTAGAATTAGGAATAGTTAGTTTAGTCAGTTAGAATTTTGTTCTTTAGGGGTAAGATTAGAATGCAGCACGTAATGTTGAGTAAAAGGCCTCATAATTATTACGCCATTTATTGAACCAGGCGTGATATTTACTGTTTTGCAGCTTTGGCGTACAAAAAGCATAAATCTAATATGCATGTTTGGTTTGGAATTTAGTAATTTAGTAGGTACATTTAACTTCATCTAAAACCTTATTTGGTAGGTAATTGCACGGATTGTGTTTAGCAAAAAATCAAATAACTTTAAGTATTATATTTCTTAGTTTGTATTTTGTAACCTATTCCTTTGCCAAACAGTGGGATACAGTTAATGCTACGTTAGAAAATTCAGTTTTATATTTTACGTTTAGTAGATAAGTAGGTAATAAGTTAATTAGTAAGTTAGTTACAAAAGAATCGTGGCTTTAACCCTATAAAAGTTTACCTTCTCATCGATCACGTCATGTGTCAATATATAAAGTGTTTTTTTATGTCTAAATACGGTATGGTATATATATAACACACTTATCTCTCAGAGATTGCATCCTTTTTGCAATAAATTTGACGTTGGTGACTAGAATATAGAACGCCAAATGTCTAGTACAGACAACAAAGAACATCAAATAGTCAATCTAATGTTAAGAATGAGAATTTAAGAACGTACTCCTTAAAAATAAATTACAGCGTTATGTTTTATGTAAAATAATAAAGTCGAAGTATAAAACCCGGTTATTAGTAAAATATCAAAGTGACCAAAGTGCATTACGGAACCCATATCATAAATTTCACGTACCGCTTCACCGGAGTTTCGTCTGTAATGTCGGCGTCCTCACCCAAACGAACATCGACAAACATGAAGAAGATTCAGCCGGTTGCTAGAACGATATGTCAGTGCAGTTGCGTTGAGCTTGCCCCTTAGCATCTAATACTAATGCAGATAGTCCTAGCGGTTCACAACATTTGGCTGCAAATGGTGTTAAAGCTATGAACATTGGTACGATTGATCTTTAGGCCAAACGAATTAATTTGACACGTAGCACGAAAAAAAGAAATAACCGGCCAAGTGCGAGTCGTACTCGCGCACGAAGGGTTCGGTATCTCTAAAAACCGCAAAAAAACACGTTAGTTGTATGGGAGCCCCCCTTAATATTAATTTTCTTTTAATTTTTAGTATTTTTTGTTATAGCGGCAACAGAAATACATCATCTGTGAAAATTTCAACTGTCTAGCTACCACGGTTCATGAGATACAGCCTGGTGACAGACAGACAGACGGACGGACGGACAGCGAAGTCTCAGTAATAGGGTCCCGTTTGGCACCCTTTCGGGTAACGGAACCCTAAAAAGGAGGGAAGTTATGACGTCACCTGTTTTTTGTATGGAAAAAAATAAAAGGTTTTCTGAAACTTTGCTGCTATTTCATGAAATTCGGTTTGTACCGCTAAGGCTAAGAGGCACAATTATTTTTGTGCCCACTTTTGGCCAGTTATTCAATACTACATCTTGCGTGACAGGGGGCTAGCCCATCGTTTCAGGTATGGAGTAATGATGGTTTTATGTTGAACGAGTTCCCTTTGCACAGAGCTTGCTTCTAAAGCAGGAGTATTTGCGGTACTTACATACACTGTTGCGGAACCTCCTTTCAGCGGCAAGCTGGCCGCATCTTGTCATTTGATTTATATTTCCTTTTTTATTATATTGGTTTACTTTAGTTATTTCCATAGTATTATGTCTTACGGAATACTGCTTTGGGGGAGAGCGGCAGATATAAACACAATATTTGTCTTACAAAAAAGGGCCATTCGGGCTATCTATCAACTAGATGCTAGGCAATCACTAAGGGACAAATTCAAAAATATCAATATACTTACTGTTACCTGTCAATACATTTATGAAAATATCATGTATACCAGAAAAAACATAGGTTTATTTAAGACTTTAGGTCATAATCATAGTATTAACACTAGAAATAGAAATAAGATTGCTATGCCCGCGTTCAGACTCAGTAAGGTTGCTCACTCTTTTATGGGAGTATGTGTTAGTTTTTATAATAAAATACCTAATGAAGCAACGGACCTACCAGAAAGGAGGTTCAAAAACTATGTCAAAAACGGCCTATTGAAGAAGTCATATTACAGTGTAAAAGAATATTTAGATGACAAAACTGCATGGTCTTTACCATCTCAGCGCACAGAAATCCAAAGAGGGGCGATGGACTGAGTCAGTACGTCTCTCCTCGGTGTATTTCCTTAGACTTAAGTAGAAATACATAACATTGTATTTTTAAGGCTCTGATATTTTAAAAGAGGTACGGGGGAGGTTTCTTGCCCTTCTTTGCTCCATCCCTAAGCCCACAACTTCCGAACGGGCGGTAGTATACAAAAATATTAATATTATATTGACGTTGACTAAGTAATATGTATGATTTTATGGTCAATAAAATTTTTGAATTGAACTGAACTGAACTATTTTGCCTTAATTATGCGTATGTTTGAAATTTTACTCTAGTTACTCTAGTCAGTGTCACAAAATATACCATAACAGTAACATCATCCACAATTTTCTCTTATTTTTCTAATCCCAAATACAGTCCACTCACTCTCACTATCGATAATATACACGGAAGAGTATTTCGAGATATTTATAAACATAAATAGAGATCCCTGACAAAACGCAATAATAATAATAATAATAATAATTCATTTATTTGTGTCAGATAATACAATCCATTATTCTTAGTAGTTAATTCTAAAAAATATAATAAATAGTGTTAGTAGGACTTATTACAATTTACATGTATTTTACACCAACGCTTCAGTAGGCGGGAATCAAATCGGTCTGCGATCACCGCCAGAATACCGCCGTAATGCCATAGATAGCATATCGACTGCTCCGAAGGGCGCAAAATGTCGTGTTTGGCAGTCAGTCCCCAAACAAAGTAGGTGCCCGCCAAAAAGCCCAAAAAAGCATTTGGCGACCTTCCAAGCGATGGATACCCTTATGTCGTCACGAATAAACGTCAATTTCGAAGGATTGGTACTGAGTATTGTTTACCGTTTTACCACGAGATAAGTAATTCGAGTTTATTAATTTAAAGCAAATAAAAATACATTATATACCTACCTACCCCACACAGAATAGTACTGAATCAACAAGTAAGGAACTTGCCATCATACTGTAACCGTATATACACAATCTTGCCTTATCCATAAGCAAGTCTTATACGGGGATTAGTAAAAATACTACAATGCATCTTGCTACAATAAATAGATAGAGCTTCCATGTCTAATAGGGCTAGGAGCGAATTTTATCAACTAAGAGTAACTTTTTACTCGACTATCTTCTACTTTTTCATAGAATGACCTCATTTTGGATTGTCATTGTCATACAAATTATCCCCGGGATAGTTATTTTCGCATAACTTTTGTTGGTAAAATCCAGCCTAAGAGAGCTAACACTTGGATCTCTACTCACCTCATTACTGTATCATTATGACATGACATTTTTACCTGAAACAAACAAAGCAGTTTTTTTAACTTCCTTTTGATATTACAAATAATATACTTAGCTGAAATCTGTCGAACCACATTGTATTCCTAACTCATAATTTCTTTAAAGAACACGAAAAATTACATAAAATAGGTTTATTTGTTTCCTTTTAAGAATAAGAATAAGAATCTTTTATTGTTCAAAATTGTAATTTATAGATTTAAGGTCCCTGCCTCCCAAAGTAGGAAAAACCTGTATCATGGGAGACAGTAATATCCCAGAGGGTACACAGGTAATTTTGAACAATATGACTACTATTAACAAAACTTTGCTACGAAACACCAAAAACAAGAAATGCTTTTTAATAGTGTAACGGTGGAAGTATTCGTAAAGCTTTTTCAGAGGGCTCTAAGTCCTAATGTGGCAGGTTGATAACTTCTGACGCCAGGTTGACGTCTGACGAGATTCTAGACTCTAATTTACGAATTTCTACAGTTTACTTTTTATCTGGCTAATACGCCAGTAGCCAATATGGTCAAAGAGGTAGTACGTTACAACTGCCCGACACCCACTCACTGAGCCAGGACGGTATGGTATGGCTCAATCTTACTCGTGTCCGAGTAAAGGTTCGTAGCCTGTGTCTGTAGTAAAAGGTCTCTTCCAGTCAGGGAGCACTTATCCAGTGGAGAGTGCATAGATACATTTTCCTTTGAAACACAACTCACCAATTTACGGGCGGCGGGGGACGAGGTAAGGGAGCTGTTATTGGTCAGCCGCTGCGAAACTGTCTGGCGGCCTGTCATCGTACATTCGCATTCCGCCGCAGGCGCAGTCTGGATTTAAAGTGTCTGCTTCCAGCAAACCAAGTTAGGATGAGAAAAGGTGGATTGCTGAGCAAGGGTATAATGTATTTCAAAGTTTTGAGGAATCAAATTTTTACGTAGTAAAATTTCTCGCTAATACCTAAAAACCGTGCGAATTGTGGTATCACCTAAACAGACATCGCAGTAATATGACACCAAATTAATTTTAACATAATTATACAATCAAAATGTTTATTTATTTAAGTTGATAAGGTTTGAGTCAGTCTGAGACTGAGACTGAGATGACGATTTGGCGAAATCCAACACCAATGGCCCCCAATTCTCGCGTTATCGAGAATATCCATGCTTAAGAAGTCGTTCGGCAGGATACCGAATATTGCCGTCGAAAAGGATCTCGATTCACATTAATTTCGATCGAAAATGGGTCGAGATATCTCGGTTGGCCATAAGGCGGATCGTGAGAATAACTTTTTTCTGTTTTTGATGGAAATATTTGGTATCCCGATATCGACATTTCTACCAAGAAGATGATCTCGATTGCGAGAGAATTCTAAACTAAACATTAAAACTAAACTAATAAAATAAATAAAACTATCTCGAAAACGGAATACTAAGATATGTACGTACGTAGGTACGTATAGGCTTCCGATACAAAAAATAGCCGTTTAATAGGTATTTGCGTTTCTCTTACTACCTAATATAGGCAATGCGCAAGCGCTGAAAACAAATGCGTTCCATATATTATTCAGAGGCCTTGATATTCGTATAGATTTCAATATCATTGGCCGACATTCTGTGACAAATCTGACGTGAATTCCAATTGAATTTGTGAATAGAGTGCAGTGTTTTTAAATAATATAATACAATACAGAAAACTCGCACCATGTAAAAATTATACTTAATATGTAAATTCAGGACTTGCTCATTATTACTACCGACCTAGGTACCTAAGTAGGTGGAAGGAGATATCAGAACTTATATCATAGATGAAAGGAAAATGTATCTATGCGCTCTCCACTGGATAAGTGCTCCCTGCCCTACACTAACACTACTACGGTATTCGACTTTGGACTTCGATTAAAACACGACGGACGAATCGACAACATTCGCCGAATATTATGTTCTAACGCTAAGGTGTTTTGTCTACGTTGTGTATTTGTGTCAGTGGGTAACATTTTGTCTACGTTGTGTATTTGTGTCAGTGGGTTACTTTTTGCCTGATCTGTAGAATATTCGACTAGGTACCTATTGAGTTAATGCCTAAATACGTTTTGTTTAATCCGCTTATTTTATAAGATCGCTCGAATGAGGTATCTACTGCTGCTCTATTGAAGTTAAGTCTACTTACCCCGTAGAATACTAAATGCGACGATCCTTATCCTGCCTTCTTCATCTATGGAATGTGCCTAATAGTAGATATTTTTTTGTAAATCAAAGTCTTATCGGCCTTGCATACGAACATACGATAAATTTGTTGTAGCAAAATGCCAGACTTGTTATTTCGAGACAAATGCATCGACCTTGACGAAATGCAACACAGGTCTAGACCAACGGCGAATAAATAAAAAAACGCATACATTAGACCCCCATCAGCGTATAAATTCACTTGTTTTTGTATAAAATATCCATTTGGATTGGGTACAAATGGTTCATGAACTAGATTTTATACGGATAGTTTTCTCTGTATACCTACATTGGTTAGACTTACTAAAGCGGTGAGTGATGTCATGGTTTTGCAATTTAAATAAATTCAGGCATTTAATCCTGATATTTACAACTGTTCACTTGGATTTGTGACGTTATTGCGGCACTCTAGACCCGTAAAAATAAACTGCTCTTAGCTCTAACAGATTTATCAATAAGATGATTCTGCCGTATCAAAACTGTTGATTTCAGGTACTTCATAAGTTATCATAGCTGAGAACGGCTTATTAATACGGTTATATAGCTAATGCAATCAAAATAATCATTCGTACCCATGTTTAGGCAGTTTGTGTCTACAAGTGTCCACGGTTAGCCAACCTGTGCCTAAGTTTAGCCCTCTGTGTCTACTTGTCCCACGTTACCCAACCTTTTGTCAACTCGTGGCCGCGTATAGCCAGTTTGTGTCTCTAGTTGTGCCCACATTTAGCCAGCCTTGTGTCGTCTCGACACACGTTTCGACAGTTTGTGTCTACATGGGCCTCGTTTAGACAGTCTGTGTATAATAGTGACCAACGTTTATCCAACTTGTGTCTTCTCGCGCACACGTTTCGACAGTTTGTGTCTTCTTTCGCCCACGTTTAGCCAGTCTGTGTCCACAAGTGCCCACGTTTAGCCAGTCTGTGTCCACAAGTGCCCACGTTTAGCCAGTCTGTGTCCACAAGTGCCCACGTTTAGCGAGTCTGTGTCTACTCTTTGAATTGAGAACCTTCGAACTATGAAGTCAGTTATAAGTTAACATACGGATCCAACATACATCAAATTCCAACCGGACTCCATAAAGCAATGACGAAATTCCATTCAAATGATTGAATCATCCGATATGATGAAAAAGGTCAACAGTTAACAAAAGATGTTTTAAAATCTAGCCAGTTGGCGAATGACCTAGAACTGATTGTTTTTCTAAGTACATAGTCAAAAGACATGCCATAGGTTTAGATAGAAGAATAGATGTTTTGAATAGGACATCCGATATCTAGGCTAGATTCATACAGTAAAGTATGAGGTCATAGGTCATACTCAGATATTAAAGATTCATGTTTGTCCGTGGTCTTGTGGTAACACGTTCGCCTGTCACGCAGGAGATGTAGGTTTGCATTTTGATGATGATTGTACCAAATACTTAGTACCAATGAGATGGTTGTGATGATGTCATCTAACGGTGATATGTGGATAATATCCATCGCAAAGAAACTTCTATAGCCGCGGGACGCAAATGGACTATCCCCTTGTCACGCAAATAATTTCAGTACCTACATTAAAAACATGCCTATACAAGCTGTAACAGAAGGGTGTAGTCATATTTTAGGGGGTTTTTAGGGAGACCATTCTGAGCAACTTTTACCATGAAACCGATTTGATCAGAGCAACTTTTTTTTTATTATTCCATACGTTTTGGTCCGGGCGCCGGGCGGTCAGCTGATTTGGTATAGATAGAGAAGTGAAAATTAAAGTTGCTCTGATCCAATCGGTTTCATAGTTAAAGTTGCTCAGAATGATGTCCCTAACAACTCCCTAAAATATGACTGCACCTTTCTGTTACACCCTGTATACTTAATAAGACTGTGCGTTATCAAATAACTCACGATTTAATTATCACGAAACTAGTATCTAAGTCTAGGTCTAACAAGACCAAGGCTGTCCAATCTAGGTCACAAGTCTCCGCTATTTGGTGGCTAACTCGTGTCTCTAACTAGGTCTATCTAGGTTATACGGTAAATGCCTGACTATTGTGTACGGAGCTGGTTTTTTGATGATTTGGCGTGTTTATAATATTTGGTGTTTTTACAAATTGTGAAATTAGCATGATTTACATAAAATTACTGATTCATTTGACTAAGGCATCTCAATTAAAGACAAGTTCGTGGATATTAAACACACACACACACACACAACATACACCCTCACCCTCTCACGGACACATAAAGATATAACAATAAATAGTAGTACAGATTTAATTTATAAAAGTCATACGTAATTTTTGATTTCATTTCCTTGTTTTAAATAAAAAATCTATATAATGTTTAGCGTAATTCGTATTAGCGTACGTTATCGTACGTACAGCTAAGTTTATGATATGAAACTCTGTGTTAGATATAAGTTAGTTTGTAAGAAATTGCAGTGCCCTTACATGGTCCATTGTCGGGACCTCCTTACTTTAAAAACTCTACAACCACAATGTAGCAATAAATAATTTGGAATTTGGAATTTATTAATAACCATGTCGACCAAGACGACCTCTGTGGTGTGGCGGTCGAGGCTGTGCTTCCTAAAGAGAGATCCCGGGTTCGAATTCTGGTGAGGAAGAAAAAAACCCCAGGTATTGGATATGTTTATATATCCTAGTATGGGGCCAGAAGCAATGTAATAACCTGTACCTATGTAAATGTAATGAGTTTTATGACAAGTTATTGTGTCACGTTTTTAGTTTAAGGTCATTTAAACAATCCATTTTGCGTACAGACCACAGAGGCTAACCCATCGCTGCTGCTATGGAGTAATGAAGTTTTCCTCACGACATTGTCCATCGCCTTTAGAACGTGACATTACGTTGTTTGGTATAACCCCGGGTATAATTCACAGTGCTTGCTGACAGCAAAAACCTGACTAATGTTTTACCAACAAATTCACTGCGAATGGTCACGAATGACGAAAAAAATATCCGCCATTATGTGGATTACATCTGGAATACTTAAAGGTAAACTAAACTCGCATATGAAAATCTATCCCGATGTTTTTTAGGGTTCCGTACCCGAAGGGTGCCAAACGGGACCCTATTACTGAGACTTCGCTGTCCGTCCGTCCGTCCGTCCGTCCGTCCGTCTGTCTGTCACCAGGCTGTATCTCATGAACCGTGGTAGCTAGACAGTTGAAATTTTTACAGATGATGTATTTCTGTTGCCGCTATAACAACAAATACTAAAAATCAAAAGAAATTTAATATTAAGGGGGGCTCCCATACAACAAACGTGATTTTTTTGCTCATTTTTGCCCGATATTGATAATGGTAGCAGGTAGACGCTTAAAATGTTCACAATATATTGAGTATATTATTTACTTAAAAAATAAATAATTAAATTAAAATTAAATTAATATTTAGGGGGGCTCCCATACATATTTTTTTTGCGGTTTTTTATAGATAATGGCACGGAACCCTTCGTGCGCGAGTCCGACTCGCACTTGGCCGGTTTTATTTTATTTAGCCTGCATAGTGTCCCACTGCTGGGAAAAGGCCTCCCATCTGCTGTGCTGCCTCCATCCATTCCGGCAAATACCTGTTCAGCCTCCTTATTCGCTAACTCAGTGATGATCTATCTCTCAATAATGTTCCGTGAAAATTTAAAAAGCTATTGGTGTCGTTCAATTATCGTGTAACCCCAAAGGGTATCAAATTAAGTCGGCTAATATTAACCGACTTATTTTGATATCCTTCGACATTTCGGCGTGCCTCTATTCCGATGACCATCAGTGGGCACCCGTTCGGTGGTCAGTTTGGCCCACTTTTGCGGGTGCATGCGGCACACGTGTCCGGCCCAGTTCCACTTCACGATCCCGATGTTAAGATAATATATTAGGGCTACATTATATTATTATTATAATACATAGCCCTCAGTGAGAATCTCAATAGGCTAAATATTATTATTATTATATGTAGCCAGTAAAACAGGCGATTTCTCAGGAGTTTCATTAAAAAGGCCCATTTTTCCTGAAATCATTCAAAGTTTACTAGAAGCTTACACGTGACACGTTAATAAATCTTTGCAATAACGCCACGCTTCCAGTGAAATAATTAATGAATATTTCATAGAAATACCTTTAAGCGTGAAATTATAAACATAGGTGTTTAATTATTGAAAAAAATCAAACGTTGAAATAAAATTCATTTTCAATAATTGGCTAAACTTGTGCAGGCATGGCGCACCAAATTTCTTTGGTTCTGAGCGAGCTGTGACCTCTCTTTCTCGCCTAATGTAAGGTAGGTACGGGGTGTGTGAGAGCGAGAGGTGCCGAAACAAATATATAACATTTCGTTCAGTTCATCCTTTTGTTGATAGGACGTTGGTAGCCGTAGAACAACATCTGTCGGGTCAGCTATAGTGCTAATTTTAAATACTTTTGAAAAATAATCATCATCTTCATCATACTCAGTCCGTATCAACCCACTGCTGGGCCAACCTTATCCATTGAGATCCTATCGATTTGATGATATCCTCAGACCAGACTATCATCGGACAGGTGGGCCGTCTACGGCATTGTCACTCTTGGCCAAAAAACATTTTTCGTGCGTGGCCCAGCGGTGCTCGTACATCGGAAACGATCGTGCCGGTAGCAACAACTGGCTTAAACGGGTACGGGATGGGTGTCCGTTTATAGATATGTGAGCTTTTAAACATAAACATTTACATACAGGCACATACATTGCTTCTGGCCCCACACTAGGATACCCTGTGTCGTGGGAACCAGAAACAGCGACATCACAAACATTTTAACATCCATCCTGGGTTTTTTTTTGTCCCCAGCCGGGATTCGAACCCGGGACCTCCGGTAGGCCGATACGCAACCGCTGCGCCACAGAGGTCGCCATTTGTTTCGAACGCTACCGTGTTTCGGTGCAGGTCCCGGCCACTCCCGGCTACTATCGCTACTCGGTGGTAGTAGTCGTAAAGCTGACCTAATAGGGCAGCTTGATAATTTCTAACATTCGGCCGACATCCCGCACTGAGCCAGCGTAGTGGAGTATGACTCACACATCACATCACATCTCATGAATGAGACACAATAGACCATAATAATAGTCAAAATACTGAAAAAATATACATGTCACCAAGGCAAATGCAAAATCTAGCACTCTATTAACCCTCGGCCCACTGTAATAAAAATAAGAAAATAGAAGTTTCAATTGCAAGCTCGCCTCGACCCGACACGACGACACAACACGACACGACACGACATACTATGTCGTTTTTTGTATCGTTTTATATCACTTTGTTTCTCCGTTTTTTTGAGGGTTTAGGGTACTGCGGGTAGGCGAGGAAAACCGTTTAAAAGTTGACAACTAATGGATTTTTTTGTGATTGAAGTTACTGTAGCTGCAAGGTCACAAATATAATTTTATATATTATTATTTTTTACCTAGCCTGTAATGTGTGCTGGGCAAAGGCCTCCCCATTTTGAGCACTGGGACGACCTGGACACGTTCGAGCCAGAGTGGGTCAATCTAGCTCTGACTAGAGATATTTTATATTATTCACACTAAAATATTTTTAGAAAAAAAAGTTAGGAAATATGTGTGCGTGAAAACGCTTGCTCATCGCAATGATGAATTTAGGATTGGATGAAATATCTGCATTTTTGACGTATAGATGAATCGTTATTTAGAGTTAAAACAAACGATACTTAACTCAGGAAAATAATTGGGTTATGTCCTGCTATATTGTCAAAATAGATACCTTTTAGGAACTGTCAACGCTCAGACTCTAAACGTTACCTTTGTTTCTATGAAATAGCCAAGTGAGCATAAGTGACGTCACATTAAATGACTCAATAGCTTTTTACATGTAATTGAGTTAAAATAAATAAGTAAAATACAACTGCTGGAAATAACAATTCTGAGTATGTCAAGCCATGTTTAACCGACTTCAAAAAAGGAGGGCGTCATCAATTCGGTTGTATA
This sequence comes from Argyresthia albistria, assembly GCA_963457715.1. Taxonomy (NCBI): domain Eukaryota; kingdom Metazoa; phylum Arthropoda; class Insecta; order Lepidoptera; family Argyresthiidae; genus Argyresthia; species Argyresthia albistria. The sequence continues at coordinate 6,395,770 of OY735273.1, forward strand.
TTTTTTTTAATGTTTGTTACATCGAAACTGGTACTATTTATGAACCGATTTCAAAAAATCTTTCTTTGTTCGTAATTTCGTATTTTTTTTCGTAATTTCTTTATTGTACTCACATGATGACAAACAGATAACTTATAGAAAAAATCGTGTACAAAGGCGAGCTTATTTGTTTGAAAGGGAAGCCCAATAGTTTGGTCCCATTTTTTGGAAATCAGTAATCGGTCCAGTGGTAAGGTTTCTACATGAAAAAACTGTGAAGTTTAATTTGTTTTTACCTGGATGACATGATACATCAAGTCTTTTTGAGATTTCTTAGGCTCGTTTTCGGGTCTATAGGCGACATTTGTGTACCGAGCGGGGAGGACTAAGTGATAGGTCACGAAGTCGGTTTTTTTAACACGCTGGGTAGCGTAAGGACAAAAGAGTCCTTGGAACAATATTGACATTAAAATTATAAAAAAAAAATGACATTAAAATTATTTTGACAGTGGGTACCAAGATGTCAATGAATGTCTAATTTTTGACGTTGGTACCCACTGTCAAACTAATTTTAATGTATTTTTTTTTTTTACAAAAAAAAAAAATGGCTCCATAAGTTAAACTTAACCGGTTGAATGGAGCCATTTTATTTAAACATTGCTTCAACTTCAGACACGTTCCTAAATTATTTTTTATTTAGACACTAACAAATTACAAGACATGTCCATGAAGCATTTTAGTTAACTTTAAAGCTGCGGAACCCCAGATCATATGCCAACTACACACTTGCCGTGCGTTTTAGTAAACTAGCTCGCCGGGCGGTTGGCATCGTTTTGTACTTTTCCACGAATTTCACCGGTTTTTCAGTCCGTCCGCCATTCGGGAAAAAACCGCTTATGTCCGAACAGGGGCGGCGATGGAGAAACTAATCAAGGGGTATTCTGCCAAATGTTGAAGGTAATAAGGGTAAACTAAGGCACGATTCCCACTGGACATACAAGTTCGAGACAGGCAGAGACTATATATCCAATTGACTGCGCCTGCGGGGGAATGCGGCTCGTATGCGAACGTTTGTTGTATTCAACAAACGTTCGCATACGCAACCTATGTACGATGACGGGCCGCCAGACAGTTTCACAGCGGCCGACCAATCACAGCTCTCTCACCTCGTCCCCCGCCGCCCGTGAATTGGTGAGTTGTGTTTCAAAGGAAAATGCATCTATGGCGCTCTCCACTGGATAAGTGCTCCCTGGTCTGTGTATTCATTTTGGTAAACCTTCTAGGCTATTCTGTAAACACTGATGGTGTCGCTTTTACCCACACAGAGTGGCACAGGCCCAATTTATCAGCCAATTTACAAAGTACAATATATCACCGCTCCATTACATTTTTGTTCTTCGTCTCATTTTGGGCAATAGCGTTGTCGCAAATCTAAAATTGCACTATTCGCAATTACGCGGGAAATCGCTGAACGAAAGCTCCGGGCGGACTTAAAAGCTCAATGCTTAGATGGTACAACAGTTTTACGAAAGTTGAAAGTTTCGGGACTTTTCACGAATTTCATTTGTAAAGATAGTTTTGCATAAAGAGTAGCATTTTGTTTTGAGTAATAACCTGTGGATAACAAGTCCATGGTCTAGTGGGTACAAGCTAGTCTGTCATGACATGAGTGAGAGATATGCGGGTTCGAATCCCGGTGTTGAACTTGTGTTCACCGCACTGAGCCAGCGTGGAGATTTATGGCTCAATCTTACTCCGCCGGGTAAAGGCGTGTGCCGCTCGATGCGAACATTATCTTTCATTTATTTGTTTTACAATAAACGGGTACGGAATCCTTCATGCTTTCCAAAGCTGCCGTATGCTGCAAATGGGTTATCCCCAAAATGGTGTGTTGCATGGCTTAACTTGGGTTTATTTATTTATTTTATTTATTTATTAATACACAAAACAGCAGTACAGACAAACATTACAACATAAAGATTAGACCAAACATTTCCGTCTGCAACGCCAAAAGCATGTGTATACAGCATTACTGACATACTTTACAAGGAGCATATAATAATACAAATCTAAGGGCCATTTGGACCAAAAAGTTAATTACGATTAGGGTCCTAACTCCATTTAGCAGCTGTCTCTATTAAGGGTGCACTCGAACCCCTTCCACCCTGACACATACGAGACTCGAGGCCCTAATTGGTCAAGCATAAATATGAAAAAAAGTTGAAATAACTCAAGTACAGTACGGGGCCTTTGTTTGGGCACGTAGGGTTTCGTCTCTAATCAAACGCCGAGTATCATAGGTAGATTTTAAGGTCCGAGTATATAGGGTCCCGTCCCGACGTGCCAAAACAAAGGCCCCGTACTGTACAGCTTTCCATCGAACTTTTGGCGAACAGGAGCGCTATTTTTGAGACCTTCGAAAACCAATTCGCATTCGAAAGCGCAACTTTCGTGCACGAATTGCTAAAAACGCCATTTTTGAAAATCCATTTCCGTGATTTCAACAACGAGTGGTCCTACCCACTCATTTCTTGATTTCTACTAGTAGAAAATGACCATTCGCGGTTTCGCCACACCTTGACAATGATGACATTATAACTTTTTAATTAACGTTCCGTTCCCCCGAATCCATTACCGGTTTTTAAATCAATGCGTTATTTCTCACCGGTTTTTTTTTTTGCGTGAAATGAAATTATATAATGAAATTATATATGAAATGAAATAAAGGTTTTGAATAATAATGGTAACACTGCTTTCGAATGATTCAAAAATTCATAGAAAGTGGACCAGTAGAAAATAAATTCGCACACGTTTTACTTTCGAGCGCGAATTCAAGAATCACTTTCACTTTTTCAAAAATACAGCTCTGGTAGAACTATCGCTTGATGACCAATGAGGAATAAAAGGTCGGTGTTGATGACTGGTTCGTTGTGTTAAGTTGCGTAGAAGTGGCGCCCTCCTGTAAACGTCACTCAACTGCCAAAATATCGTCCAAAGATTGTAAGCAAACTTCAACTCAACTTCTTCTTCTTCTTCTTCTTTTTATTAATGGCGTCCTAACCTCTTTTGAGGTTAATTTTGCCAGTGTCAAGTGGACTTCATTTCACTTCAACTTCAAAACATAAATAGCATTGGGTAAAGTTGGCGTCGATTTGACGTTTCCTTAGAGAAAGAGTTATTAAAAATAAGATAATCTTACTACGGAGTACATTTAGCTAAATCATTTTGTGGCTGAGATATCTAACTTTTAAGTTTTTTTCAGTACAAAAAGTGTTACATTGAAGCTCTATTATCTCAGCTTTGAAATGGTTTACAGCAATTTATGATACTGCTACCAAATAATGATAAAAATATCGGTGGCTGCGAATAAAAACAGTTTAATGGTCCATAGGTAGGTTACCCAAACCCCTTTGACAGGAATTGCAGAAATTCTAGATTTCAGAGAAGCCCTTTTATCTATCTGCTGATCCTTCCAGAATTCCAGACTTCTGCATCCAGCCTGTTATCCTGCTACAGGTAGTTCGGCGAGAGTTGGCAGAGCTACAGGTTTCGGTTCAGTTCGGCAGCCGTCGGGTAATCTCGGGACCGCGGCTGACGTGCAGTTTGAGCCTTCCTGGGGGTACCGTCAGCAGCGGGATGACTGATAATTACATACAGACATACACTGATTCTAGGGCCACACTAGAATACCCTTTAGTGGGAATGGGACCCAAAACAGCGACATCACATAAACATCCAAGATCTGGCCCCCAATACTCGCCCAATCGATATCATGTCCATATTCGAGATATCAGTTTAAATACTGTCTCCTTCGAAAATGATCTTGACTCATATATTATTTTTTGACGTTCTATAAAAAATAATATTATTCTACGTAATTTAAATTGACATTATATCATCAACAGATATTATAATTTTCATCTCTAATTTAATCTCTCGGTGTGGCTTTTTTCATATTTCTATTTTATAATTGTATTTTTCATAGCACATCCTTGGGATAAAATATAGTTAAGATCAAAATTTGTACATAACATTCTTAGCACCTATATTTGCAAATAAATATCTTTCACTTTAACTTTGACTTTGATTTGTACGGTTGGTCGTAAAGCAGATCGTAAGAATAGCTTTTTTTCTTTTATACGGAGACATTCGGTAGCTTTGTCTTGATATCGATATTTCGACTATGGAGATGATCTCGCGAGATTTGACCCCCCCCCCCCCCTCCCCTAGGGTTTTTGTCTTACTGCCTAGCTGGGTTTCAAACCCGGGACCTCTTGCATGAGAAGAACATCGTCGACCACAACACCGGCTGAGTTACATGGTTGTGACGTTGCTGTTTCTGGTTCCCACGACACAGGGTGTCCTAGTGTGGGGCCAGAAGCAATGTAGTGCCTATTGCGTAAAGATTATTTGAATAAGGTCAGATACAAGTCAATTAAAGTACAAATTATTTTTCTAGCATAAAAACTCTTTGCTGTCATTCTTGTCTAAAAACTATATCCATTACCACACTAGTGTTGGTATATTATTACCGCATAAAGGCATCACTATGATTCTAAAACCCACGTCATAAGGGTTACTTTACGAGCAGGTGTGTTGAAAATTATGTTTTGATTTATTCACGCCTTTTCACTGAACAGTAAAACTAATATTGTACGTTAATATTACTAATTGAATTGAATTAGACTCTTTCTACTATGAAAGCTGCCATGTAAACGTATTTAGGATGTGTTTTTCTGCTCAATCCATCTTGAGAAGAAGAATTGAGAAATAGAAAGAAAGAGCGAGAGGAGATGGGATAAGACAAGGCAAGGGTGATAGGAATTATGAATCAATACCGACAATTTGCAGCCGCTAAACACAATTTAAATACAACCCGGTGTTTTTTTTAGTCAGGCTAGATATAATTATACAAATAAATCCTATGTATCGTCGTTTTTAATTGCAATATACCTACGTAATTTTAAGAGTCTCAGCTCTCAATAAATAAAAGTGGAAATTAAACTTCAAATCCCGCCCGTCGTTGCTATCCGTATCGAACTTCCGTTGTTTCGTCGCGTTGTTGTCTGCCACGATTCGGCCTCAACAGATCCGATTCAGCCTCCGTTGCTAACTGTACTTTTGGCACGCTGCGGCTTTTTGAAAACTTTGTATAGCGAATAGCTATCAGGCTCGCTTTGCGGCGAAATGTGTTTTCAGTTGATGCCTCGGAACAAGTAACGCGAGAGCTACGTTAGGCCCAAAAGAAAGAAAAGGAGTCAGCAGACAAATCTCCAGTCAAGTGGTATTTCACATAAAAATTTTGACCGAAGAAGTGCTATCTATAGGTATCTTTCGGGCCTAACCCTGTGTTGCACGAAACAGAGATTTTAGCATATCTTTAGCATATCTGATCCTATGAGATTCTCACCCTTAAATCGGTAAGGTAAAACCTTAAATTTAAACCAAACTTTAAAAGTTACATCCGCAAAATATATCACTCTATTCCCAGTGTTGGAGTTCCTGTCACGCAAAATGAAGTAATGACGAACTGGCCCCTTCTTGAGCGTATCTTTAGAGATAACTTTTTTTTAAATCAAGGAAATGTCCCAATAACGCTTCATAGATTTGACTATTACCAAACTCCAAGTGAACGGCTACTAAAACAGCGCACGCTAAAGAGTGTGCTGTGCTAATCGGATGGCGGTTCCAGGTGTGGTTGTTCTGAGATTGATACAGTTACAGTGAGTGTTGGAAGGAAATAAACTAAATGTTTTGGTTTCAGGCCGTTTGCCGAACTATTTGTTTACTTGAAATGGGATAGAACAATATTCTAAAGTTTATTATTTTATTTATTTATTTGTTTATTTATTCAAAAAGAAAAACAGAAAAAGTTTACACAATTTCAGGAACTTAGCTAAAAAGTGACACCTAAGTATTGGAACAACTGAGTATAACCACAAATACTATCTGCGTTGCGATTCAAGATAAATTACATATATCTCAGTGGTTTATGGTAGGCAACGCGATCCGAACCTGCATCTCCTGCGAACGAGGCAAGCATGAAACCCACTAGACAACGGAGATTATGCGACGAATACAACAAGTCTACAATTTATTCTCTAAAACTTTTAATTGGGTCAACTGTGGACTCCGGCGCTGTAACCAGGCGATATGATAAATCCTTATCCCACGCACATACACACCTGGCTCGCTAACGAAAACGAAGTAACCCAATCCCTTAAAGTATGATCAAATTTTAACGCCGATTAATCGGAAGTTAATTCTAAATAGCGGAATGTGATTGGCAATTGGTTGCTAGTCATCTTACCTATATAGAAGTGGCTTTTGAACCTTCACTGAGGGGCGATTTTTCCCAATACCCAGATAAACAATTCTATAAGTTAGTATTTGACAGATTTGGCCAAATAAAGCAAATTTCTTCAGATAAATTGACAAATAAATGTTAACTGAGGATAGAAAAAAACAGCAGCAACATATTTACACAATGAGAACGGACAGGGCCCGAATTCTACTGTACACAAGCATACCACAAGCCTGGCACAAGCTTCAATACGATGCATTTGGTATTCTACTAAAACCGGAATCGCAATTCACAAGCGCCAGCCTGACGCCAGCCTACTTCGTATTCTACTATCGGACAGTAGGCTGGCGTCAGGCTGGCGCTTGTGAATTGCGATTCCGGTTTTAGTATAATAACAAATGCGTCGTATTGAAGCTTGTCCCAGGCTTGTGGTATGCTTGTGTACAGTAGAATTCGGGCCCTGGTCCATTCGGCCGGATCCGTTGGCCAGTGAGCATCCAGCCCCAGTAAGCGTTCATGAACTAGTACTAAATCCAGAGGATCGGTTGGCCCGTGCATACCCAGCCCCAGCCTGTTGCGTCCCTTTATTAATATTGTGAAACGTGAAATAAACGGATCTTTAATTTCCGAACGGCGACAAAACTTGGCACCTGACTGTGGAAGACAATACCTGCGCTTATGCGAACATTGAATAGTCATTCATCGCGGTGAGAGGCATTCAAGCCTGTATGTTTACCTAGAAATAATGAAATTATTAACATGGTTGGAGGTGGAGGTACCTACCTACCTACCACCCTACGTGGTTTTTTGTGGTTCTTGCAAATGAACATGTATTATATTACGGTTTATAATAAATAAATAAATAAATAAAAAATAATGATAATAACTGGCCAAGTGCGAGTCGGACTCGCGCACGAAGGGTTCCGTACCATCTATAAAAACCGCAAAAATATCACATTAGTTGTATGGGAGCCCCCCTTAACCCATTACAGCATAACGTCCGATAAATCGGACGCAAGTAAATTCACGATTTGGCAAATTGAAACAATAATATTTGCTAATAATTGGTTTTTGAACGTAAGTTGAACATATTTTTGTTATGTTGGCAGCATTGCATTGAGTGAATGAATGAAAAAAATGCTCGTCATTCGGCTTTTTCGAAAATGGCGGCACAAAGTCGGACTATTACGAAAAAAAGGTAAGCATTATTTAGTTTTACTTGTAATATATTACAGATAGAATAGATAAAACTTATTCTGCTTGTAACAATATTATCAAACTACATAAAAAATACTTCTTTTCTGTAGGCCTATTGTTACTTTGCTTGTTTTGGGTGGGATTTTGATACCGTCCGATATATCGAACGCTATGCATGGCGGCCCCTAAAGTGTGGGTTTCTTTTTGCTTTTTACAGCTTGAAGGTGCATGAAATTTTATCAGCTTTAGAATGCGAAGATGATAGTGAGGCTGGAGAAAATGTTATTTATGTTGAGCCACCTATTGAACGGAGTGGACAGGCTACGGATGAAGACAGTGACGGATCTGACGATGAACATGGTGCCAACCTAAACCATTTGGGCCGCAAATTGCTGCAAAGTAGATGTGAGTTGCAACGTTTGCGACCAACGAGAGGTGCTTCGTCCAATCTCCCATCATCAAGTGCTGAGCCATTACTGTTGCCTTCCTCATCAAGTGAGGATAGCGACGATGAAGATACTAAGCCACTTTCTTCTCTACAGGCGCGCAAAAACCCGCCTAAAAAGTCACAAGCTAAGAAGAAAAGGACGACATTATGGAAAAAACAGTTACCGGAATTTACATGCCCAGATTTCACAGCACAACCAACTTCAGAAGAAAGTCGAAATTGCAAAGACAGCTTGGATTATTTCAAGCTCTTTTTCCACAAAGATTTAGTGAAACTCATCGTAGACCAAACCAATCTGTACGCAGGTCAGAAAAATAAATCTCTGATGGTTACAGAAGACGAAATTTACGTTGTTTTGGGTGCGATGATGCTGTCAGGCTATGCCAAGTTACCAAACAAAAGGCTGTATTTCTCTCGAGACAACGATGTGCCGAAGATTCTCGCAGATAGCATTAGATGTAACAGATTTGAGGCAATACTCCAACATTTACATTTGAATGACAACACAAAGCTATCAGCATCTTCTGACAGACTGTTCAAGTTGCGTCCGCTGCTAGATAGCCTGGGTGAGAGTTTTCAAAAACACTATGGTTTAGATGAGCATTACAGCGTCGATGAAAGTATGATCCCATACTACGGCAAACATTACGCCAAACAGTTTATAAGAGGAAAACCAATTAGATTTGGCTTTAAAAACTGGGCTATGTGCGCCAGTACTGGCTATATGGTAGCATTCAATCTTTACACCGGTAAATCTGCTGAAAAGAAAGATTTTGGATTAGGTGGAGATGTAGTTCTCAACCTAACAGAGCTCGCAAAGTTGCCTGCCCAACATGGCATAAAAATATACTTTGACAACTTCTTTACATCGTTGTCGTTGCTGAGGCATTTGAGACAGTTGGGCTACTGTGCGACTGGCACAATACGGGCCAACCGTGTTGAAAACTGCCCGCTAAAAGATGTCAACCAGTTCAAGCGAGAAGAACGAGGCTACAGTGAATACCGCATGTCAGAGGATGTATTTGTGTGTCGCTGGAACGACAATAACGCTGTCACGGTGGCCACCAACTTCGAAAACTGGGAGCTGGCATCGGCCACTCGCTGGTCTAATGAGAAAAAGGCAAAAGTTGCGATTCCCCAACCGTCAATGATTGCAAGCTACAATAAGCACATGGGTGGGGTGGACAAGTGTGATCAAGCGGTTGCAAACCTTCGAACAAGAATGCGAATCAGAAAATGGTGGTGGCCAATATTCGCCTACTTTCTCGATGTATGCATTGTGAACGGTTGGCTACTTGCCAGAAAAAATGGTTCCAATAAAGAGACGGAATCTCTCTTTGTATTCCGAAGGTATGTGGCTCGAAGCTTGCTTGTCACACATGGAACTCCGCCCCATCAAGGACAAAAGCCAGCCAAACCTTTGGCCATCACTCGGTATGATGGCAAAGACCACTCGATTATGCCCATAAGCACAGAACGCCGCTGTGCAAGTAAATGCGGAGGAAAGGCAAAATTTATATGTCTGAAATGTGACGTAGGACTTCACCCGAAGTGCTTTAGGGACTACCATGTGCTAACCCATCATCATAACTAATATGTATATTTTTATATTATGTTTTTCTAATAAAGTCGGCTAAAAAAACACCTGTTTTATTTCGTTCACTTAGTCTAACCTGAAGTAATGTTTATGGTCCGCTATGCATAGCGTCCGATATATCGGACGGACCCTAAAATCTTTTCTATAATTAAATTATCTATATTTGGCATAACATGTCTTCTAATAGACCCCAACTGACCAATATATTACATAAAATCGGTATTTACTTCAATAACAAACTTTATGCTGTAATGGGTATTAAGTTTATTTTATTTTTTAGTATTTGTTGTTATAGCGGGCAACAGAAATACATCATATGTGAAAATTTCAACTGTCTAGCTACCACGGTTCATGAGATACAGCCTGGTGACAGACAGACGGACAGCGAAGTCTCAGTAATAGAGTCCCTTTTGGCGCCCTTCGGGTACGGAACCCTAAAAAGGTGTTCCCTTGCCGCCCTGTGTGGGACTAGACGTAATGGTTCTACATGAGTGCAGCAGTTTCTATGTTACATTTTTAACATTTACATACAGGCACATACATTGCTTCTGGCCCCACACTAGGATACCCTGTGTCGTGGGAACTAGAAACAGCGACCTCACAAACACGTAAACATTCAAGACCCTGTTTTTTAGGGTACCGTACCCGAAGGGTGCCAAACGGGACCCTATTACTGAGACTGCGCTGTCCGTCTGTCCGTCCGTCCGTCCGTCCTGTCTGTCACCGGGTCCGTCTGCACGAACCGGAATAGCTAGAAAGCTGAAATTTTCACAGAATGTGTATATCTGTTGCCGCACCAACCACAAATACTGAAATACGAGAGATATTGCAAATTGAAGGGGGCCCCGATACAAGAGACGTGTTTAGATACACTTACGCATTTCAAAATGGAGATCTTGACTGAAACTGTTTATTTATTGTCATAGCAACCATGTCATAGACACATATACTACACATTTAAATATGATAGCATATTTCACGTCAACCCACATGGTTGTGGTTAGCCGGTATGATGTAGACTCTCAATCCGGAGGTCGTCGGTTCAAATCTCGTGAAGGCATAAACTTTTTAAATTTTCTTTTTGTTTATTTTTTATTGTTTTGAGTGCTTTTGATTTGTTGTACGATGGTACGGTACCCTTCGTGTGCGATACCGACCCGCACTTAACCGATTATTATTTGAAAATGTATCTATGCGCTCTCCACTGGATAAGTGCTACCTGTGCTAGTCAAATAACTGTATTAACATTTCCCATACGTAAATTAACTGGGCGCCATTACTATATCACTACTACAGTACGTTACACACTAACGTGTAATTCGCCTCCTCCGGCCAGTTAGGCGAAAGCGGGTTACTCAAGTAACCCGAGTTGGTGGAAACCACTAGAAAACTCATTTGGGATATAATTGCAGATCTGGTTTAGCGGGTGGTTAAGCGTTTAGGAAAGCCATGCATTAGACAAAACTTAATTATTTCTATAATCTGCGTCATTGTCAAATGCTAGAGTTTCTCAGGGAGTCAGTTACTGTTGCCCACGTCCTAATGGTCTAAGATCCGAAGAGAGCTCGACCTTCACCCATCTGTTACTGCGATGTGTGTGTATAATTTTTTCTTCATTAAGTCTATATTTGGAACGATTTAAAAAATTGGCATGTCGATTCGGACGTTACATCGATTCATTTCATAAAACGACCGACGCCACACGAGGATAAACACCCACTCACAATAGGTGTTTACGAAATTCAAATTTCGTTTTTAGGGTTCCGTATGCTTGTCTCGTCTACAGGACGCGATTCTTGGAAGGGACACCTCTCTTTATCGTAGAGGTAGAGAGGCTACCCCCTCCACGGGGCACTAAGGCGCCAAGAATTTTGGCGCAACCTGTGCCTGGTTAGGGTTTTGGTAGTAATAGTGATATGTAAAATTGAAATGGTAAAGTCAACAGATAAACCCTCACGCCCTTATTAATAAAAAGTTACTCCGGAGTATTTTTTTATTAATAATAGGGTCACTGTTTAACCAATGGGAATATAGGTGCAACTAAGTGCTACCTGTGTACATGTTTACAAATAAAATGAATATGAATATGAATATACTCTATGCGTGATAAGAGTTCAGTAAAGCCATCACTGTCCGGCGGCCTAGCCACGCCCCGTAACCAATCAAATCGTTTCCAATTATCAAGCCAAGTTCACAGTGACCAGTTGAAGGCAAACTTTCGAACGCGAAGGTTGTGTCCTGTCCTGTTAGTGTGTGTTAACAGATTTAAATTCAAATTTCACTGCATTCCTATCACGAATAGACTGTAGTTCAAAGCCGACCGCAACTACAGACGACGAGACGTGTCGCGAGAGTGAGTGAGCGAGACAGCTCGCAACGTAGCAGGGCCTCAAGTCCCGTACCGCTACAGCCTCCCAGTGGTGTAGCGATTGCTTCAAAAATACCGAAAATGACACAATCGGTAGTCTGGTAAACAAAAATGGCCGCCTTCGACGCTATCGGCTTCTCAATAACATTGGCGTGGCATATTGGAAGTCCCGTGTGCTAATGGCTCCACGGTGGCTGTGGCATGGCAGTGGGTGTCAAAATTGATATTCTGCAGCAATACGTATGCCGAAAACTAAAGACAAACCTATCGATCGATCGATTATACAGGAAAGTGGCAAAGTAATCTGTGGTGGAGGGTGTGTTTGTGTCTGTGTGTCATTGCTAGAGCCATTCTGTTGATGTTTTGTTGATATTCTGTTGATATTCTATTGAATGTAACAGTGGAATAAACGGGGCTGGCAACCAATAGCCATTGTATAGCCGTATTATATCGATGGCGTGGCGATGGCTTGAAACTTTAGAGACTTGACACCCAGTTAGTACGGAACCTTCGGCGAGATTATGCCTTGCGCTTAGCCGGTTTTTTCGCGCGTTCACCGAACGCGTTCCGATTTCTGATCACACAACACTGGCAAATCGACTGACCCGCTCGCTGGAATCGGCCCGGAAATCAGCATTTTGTTTTGTCTCTGCGTCCGATTCTGGGAAAGAATTTTCAAGCTACAGTCAGGATTGTTGCAGAGGCTTCACGACTAATAAACAAAAACATTTAAACATTTACATACCGGCACATACATTGCTTCTGGCCCCACACTAGGATACCTTGTGTCGTGGGAACCAGAAACAGCGACAACACAGACAAGCAGGTAAACACCCAAGACCTGGGGTTTTTCTTTTGTCCCCAGCCGGGATTCGATCCCGGGACCTCTCGCATGGTCGGCAGATGCGCAACCGCTGCGCCACAGAGGTCGCCAAATCACAAACATAGCGTCACGCCTTTTCCCCTGCGGGTGGCAGAGGCACAACTGCAACTTCAGCCAGTGATTCAATACTCCATTTTGCGTGACAGGCGGCAAGCCCATCGCCGTAGCTATGGAGTAATGAAGGTTTCCTCACGATGTTTTCCATCACCACTCTAACAATGTAGTTTCTCATTTTGTATTAATTCATCTACACCTTGTATATAATATGGAACCTACGTCCAAAATCAACGATTTCCCTCCAGACATAATTTTTTGTTAGATACTGTATTTCACTTCTCCATACAAATCAGCTGACCCACTCAGGCCAAAATGTACTGGAAAGTGAAAAATAAAGTTGCTGAAAAATAAAGTTGCTGAAAAATAAAGTTGCTCTGATCAAATCGGTTTCATAATGAAAATTGCTCAGAATGATGTCCCCGACAAAGTAGTTTCACATTTTGCGTTAATTCATTTACACGTTGTATATCTGGCACCAAAATGGAAGGATTCAGAATAATTGCAGATTATTTCCAGTGATTATAGTTTTTCCAATTTTCCAAATCCACCCAGAATTGGACATATTCCCAGCGCCCATCTATGGTCCAGATACTCCAAGACATCGAGAATTAAGCTGTTTACATCTCGGCCGGGATAAGAAACCAGGAGCATGATTCTCGCGCATTCGATATACGATATCTACACCTATATCGCGTGATTTCGTATGGGCATCTGTCAATATTGGTTGGTCTCGATATCCGTATGTCGAAGGCGCGAGAATTGACCCGCTGGAGCATGATTCTCGCGCATCCGATATCTACACCTATATGTCTCCTGAGTCCCTGAGTCCGTTTTAGAGGCCAAAATCGAACCATGTTTAAAGACCGAGCACCAAAAAATAAAGTTATTCATAAACGCCGAGTGTCCGTTATAACGCCCCTAATGTTTCGCGCGATCGAATCGGGCGATAGTGGCGTGATCCTGAGAACCAATCGGTATCCTCCAATCCGGCATATATCTATCTCGCTTTAGCAAAAACTATTGCATAGAAAACAGGAATATTCCGGTCAGTGCGACGCCACGAGTCCAGCAAGATGTCGCGTCGCGCAGGTGGAGGTAAGTTCAATCCCAAATTTTTCGCTCAATCCTGTGTGTGTTGGTCTGTTTTTTTATGTATTTACTGAGTATTTTGTATGGTTATTATTATTCCGTTACTATTTTTGTTGTAAATATGATATTTTAAGTACAATTACAAGTTAAATTCGTTTGACCTTTGTAAAGCCCTCTCGGACTATGTTAATAGTATAGTTCGCCATGCTTCTGCCGTTTTAAAGGACTCTCGGTTAATGTGCTGTACTAACAATTGTTCTAAAGTATTAACTTTGTAAGACAACTATTGTGATTGTATTGTGAGAAGTACACTGATTTTGCTATGACATTTTTATATTGAATAAGATTTTAGAAGTACGTTTGTTATGTTTTTTCCGACAGAATGGTTCTGTGTTTTTTGTTATTTTAGATTACAATACCATTTTAACAATTATTTGCATTTTATTTAATTGTTTAAATATATACCCGATTCCATACAATATGACCAATATTAGCCATATTAATTACATAATCTTAGTCGTATAAAAGCCGAGAGGCGTTTATAAAGCCCAAATAACTTACAAATACAATTATGCTTAAAGTATTCCTCATAGAGTATATAATCAACTTTGTTCCAACGAAAATCCGAGAAACTCATTTTAGACCTTAGAGTAAGCGACAGAAAGTTCAGGACTCAAACGCTGTTTTCTTTATAAAGGACTCTCGGCTTTTAAGCGAGTGTACTCATTTTTTAACAAGGACTCAGGAGGATATCGAGTGATTTTGTAGGGGAATCTGTCAATTTAGGTTTATGTTTATTCAATAAGAAATGTTTATTCAATAATAAGAAATGTACAGTTGCATAACTTAACTAAAGATACCTACATCATCAGTTTATGAGAAAAGGTGTTGATATGGTGTGGGTATCCCATAAAACAGGTGAGTTAGTTGTACCAGCAGAATAAGGTTTCGATATCCGTGCGATAGGCGCGAGAATCGTGCTCCTGGACCTGAGACAACAAAGTTTCATAATTTCTTTAGTATAAACAAGAATAACATACAGAAAACGAATACGATATTATGATACGTCAAATATATCTGCTTCCTGATAAATTGCGTAACAGATAAATAGTCAGAATGACAGATTTATCTAATCCGTTAAGTTTCCAACTTTGAGAGAGATATCATATCAATCATAGTATCAAGATGAGAGCTCTCAGCGGGGGAATTCCGGCTCTAGCGAGATCATACCCATGGTCGAAATATCGATTTTGAGATACCGAAATCTCTATCAAAAACAAGAAAAAGCTATTCTTACGACTATAGCCTTTCGACCAACCGAGATATCTCGACCCGTTTTCGATCAAAATAAATATAACTCGAGATCGTTTTCGATGGATTTAGGCGGTATCAAAACCGATATCTCGACCGGGGAGATGGCCGACATCTCGACCGATATCTCAATGGCGCGAGAATCGGGTGCCTGGTCTAGTGGTATTCTCGCTTTCTCACGTAGGACATGCAGGTTCGACTCCCGGTGCTGCCCATGCACCATGACCATGACATACCTAGTAGTTTATCCTAAGATCAATATCTAGACTTTCTAACTGTGATGGTAAACATCATGAGTAAACCTTCACTACTTCATAGCTGCGGCGACGGACTAGCCCCCTGTCACACAAATCGATTGTTGATTAACCGGCTAAAGTGGGCACAATTGTGTGACGCTGTGTTATGTTTGTCTTAACAAGGTAAAATACTAAATTATTGACAATTCAAAATAGACAAACGCTGCATTACAAATATGTACCAAATTAGCGCAAGACCGTGGCGTATTGTGAACAGTACAGTCGGCATCAGATATATGTATTAACGAAGAGGATGTGGTCATCACTTTGGTTGTGTAGATACATACCTACATCTGGATGTGAAGATTATTAGAGTATCTTGCTTCTGTCTGTACCGCGCAGAACTAATATTATATTTGCACATTTCTTTTCAGATGTTTTCTTGTGATGCCTTGGCATCTTTTCAGATAAGGAACTTATGTTAGGTCGTTACATTTCCAGACGATTAGATATATAATCTATGAAATAACACAACAACATCACAAGACGCATGGTGGAACAAATTAAGGTAAGTGGTTCCAAAAAGAGGCTACACGAATCCAGATTAACAGATGTGTTGTCACCGACCAGGGAGCACTTATCCAGTGGAGAGCGCATAGATCCATTTTCCTTTGAAACACAACTCATCAATTTACGGGCGGCGGAGGACGAGGTAAGAGAGTTGTGATTGGTCAGTCGCTGCGAAACTGTCTGGCGGCCCGTCATCGTACACATATGTTGCGTATGCGAACGTTTGTTAAATACAACAAACGTTTGGCGAGCTGCATTCCCCCGCAGGCGCAGTCAATTGGATATATAGTCTCTGTCACCGACTTATGTCTTGGTTGGACCCTCTGAATCAGAAAGGTCAAATAAAAACAATACAACATCAACAAAAACTTGAAATTTGAATGATGTCCTTAATAAGATCTAAATATATCATTGCCACCGAAACAAATTTGTGTAGCAAATACGCAAACGACCTTCCTATTCAATATCCACACTCTTTGTTGTTGACAATGCCTTAATTTCCATCTACCATGTATTATAGTGATTTGAGTATAAAATGTAGCTCTGGTTGTAAAAAGAAGCAGTTGTTTACCAAATAATGATAAAGATGGTGATAATTGTGTTATTGAGGTAAGTGTGGGGTTGAATTGCCTAGTGTCGGATCTAATCCAGTCCAGTTCATAAAACAATTTGTGGGATTTCTTTGCCCTTCTCCCTCAGTGGTCAAACACAGAAATAACCGGCCAAGTGCGAGTAGGACTCGCGAACCAAGGGTTCCGATCACACTTGGAGAGTGTGACACGTGTAATTAGGTTTCCACATAAAAAACTAAAGTGTGATGTCATCCATGTAAACCATAATAAATATTTTTTTAGAAAGACAGAAATTTGCAGTTTTCAGATTTTTTCCTTTATTTGTTTGGCTTTTGAATTGTCTCTGGCAGTCAGGGCGTGGACAGACGATGACGCGCCCGCTCGGTCGCCGCTCCGCGCCCGCTCCGACGCCGCTAAGCCTCGCTCTTACCGCCTTGCACCGATATGTGTCTTAATGCTCGTTAATAAGTCTCTTAATATATCGGATGGAGCGGGCGCGGGGCGGGTGCGATGAAAACCATCCGATGTAATAAGAGACTTATTAATGAGCAATAAGACACAAATCAGTGCAAGGCGGTGAGAGCGCGGCTTAGCGGCGTCGGAGCGGGCGCGGAGCGGCGACGGAGCGGGCGCGACATCGTCTGTCCACGCCGTCAGAGTCAACGAGCGAAAACAAAAAAAAGTGTGAGCTACTTTCAGTTTTCATGCATTGTTTTTGTTGTGAAAATGTCGAGTACCGATGAAGATAATAATTATAGATTTTGCCTCACAAGTGTGTTGAAAAACGTCGTATGAAACTCGTGAGCAATTGGTAAAAACATACTCGTTTCTTACGAGCTGGTAAACCAACCTCGTGTGTTATGACCAACTTTGCTCCCTTGTTTCATAATGTACTATAGTATTATCACGTTACAGTGGGTTCATTGTGTGCGGCGGACTTGCAGAAGACTCACACAGAAGGTCGTTTCCACCTGACTTCCTGTTTGGTGCTGCTACCTCGGCCTATCAGGTCGAAGGTGCCTGGGATGAGGACGGTAACTACTTCTTTTAGTACCATCTTCTATCGGAGGTCGGCTCGGAATATATCGGTGGTGTTTCTCGTAATTACTAGAAACTCATACTTCTCCATAGCTGCCAAGATTGCAAAATGGAGTATAATTAATCTGACAAAACTATGGGCGGAATGCTAGAAACATTATAGTTATCTCAAATTCATCCCATCTCGAGGCTTCGAGGATTTACACCCCGCTGCCACGCAAAATGGAAAATTACATAATTGACTAAACTTGGGCACAATTTGTGCCTCTGCCACTTACTTCGTGTGGTAAAAGTATAACAATGATTTTGGATAAATTGAAAATAGATTTTTATGTAGTGTGCTATTCGATGATATAAAGCTCTTGCAATCATGAAAAGGGCCAATATCTCGCATTCTCCATCTCATATGTATTTTTAGGGTACCGTACCCGAAGGGTGCCAAACGGGACCCTATTACTGAGACTTCGCTGTCCGTCTGTCTGTCCGTCCGTCCGTCCGTCCGTCCTGTCTGTCACCGGGTCCGTCTGCACGAACCGTAATAGCTAGAAAGCTGAAATTTTCACAGAATGTGTATTTCTGTTGCCGCACCAACCACAAATACTGAAATACGAGAGATATTGCAAATTAAAGGTGGCCCCGATACAAGAGACGTGTTTAGATACACTTACGCATTTCAAAATGGAGATCTTGACTGAAACTGTTTATTTATTGTCATAGCAACCATGTCATAGACACATATACTACACATTTAAATATGATAGCATATTTCGCGTCAACCCACATGGTTGTGGTAGCTCAGCCGGTATGATGTAGACTCTCAATCCGGAGGTCATCGGTTCAAATCTCGTGAAGGCATAAACTTTTTAAATTTTCTTTTTGTTTATTATTTTATTGTTTTGAGTGCTTTTGATTTGTTGTACGATGGTACGGTACCCTTCGTGTGCGATACCGACCCGCACTTAACCGATTTTATTTTTATTTTCAGGCAAAGGCGAGAGTATATGGGACCGCTTGACACACACACAACCAGACCATGTCCGTGACGGCAGCAACGGTGACGTTGCCGCTGACTCCTACAGAAACTACAAACGAGACGTGGAGATGATGAGGGAACTAGGCCTAGACTCCTACAGGTTCTCCATATCCTGGCCCAGGATCTTGCCCTCAGGGTTCTCCAACCAAGTCAACGTACCTGGCGTGGAATATTACAACAATTTAATAAATGAAATGCTGGAATACAATATTACCCCTATGGTGACGATATACCACTGGGATCTTCCTCAAACGCTTCAAGATCAAGGAGGCCTAATGAATCCACTGATTGGAGAGTGGTTTGAGGACTATGCAAGAGTTGTGTTTGACCTTTTTGGTGATAGAGTGAAGTTATGGATCACTTTTAACGAGCCAAAACAGAGTTGCGAGGGTTATGGAGGAGTTACAAGGGCTCCAGCGATCAATTCCACTGGTTTTGGTTTTTATCGCTGTGCCAAGAATTTGGTGATGGCGCATGCAAGAGCCTATCATGTGTATGACAAGGAGTTCAGGGCTACACAGAGGGGTGTGGTGGGTTTGTGTACGGACGTCGAGTGGTATGATGCCATGACTGATTCTGCTGATGATATTGCAGCTGCTGAACTTAAGAGACAAGCTGATGTAAGGGTTTAAACTTTATCAAGCCTTTGAATCAATTAATTTAATAATTCGTGGCGGTCTAACAACTACGTTGATCTCGCCAATGCCATGTGTTTTAATTGATTTCAATTTATTTGTACTGGTTTTCTTTTGGAAATCTGGGCTATTGTGTTTATTTAGGGATAGTATACAGGATAAGGCTGTGAGTTCCAAGATACAACTGTATTTATCGAACTTGAGTACTTAACTATTCCCTGTCACTCATATCTTTAAAATAAATGGAATTATAGAATTCTGTAGCCATCTTCGGGCCTTCTGCGACATCATTTTAATAAACAAATAGATGTGGCAACAAAAACATTGTTACCTCACAGTTTGAAAGGAAGAATTTTTGTTGAACTCTCTGGTATATTTAAAACCCTTATCGACTCTTGCGAAATGCACAACACTTTATGCAACTAACGTAGTAGTGTTCGTTCCAGTCATGCCCCGGATTGGATTAGTATCTCATTCTTTGAAATAATTTTCAAAATATCTATATAACCTGTTTCTTTTCAGTGGGCTATGTACACCGATCCAATTTACTCGCAAGAAGGGGGCTTCCCCGTTGAACTATCACTCAAAGTGGCAGAAAAAAGCGCTGCCCAGGGTTACCTCCGATCCAGGATGCCGTCCTTTACTGATGAAGAGAGAGCCTTCGTTCAAGGAACAGCAGACTTTTTCGCAATGAACCATTACGGCGGAGTAAAGGTCTCTGCTACGGAGTATATACAAAGTTATCCAGTGCCATCGATTTTTGATGATCTAGGCGTCGGCACTTATACTCCTGAGGAGTATACCTTGTCTGTGTTCGGGACTATGGCGGTAAGTCGAATTTACAGCTTTTTAATAATCAGCATCCCGTGAGCAGATTGCCGAAATGGTCGACAACCTCCGATAGTAGATGGCACCCGAAGAAGAAGAACGATCTTTTGGTACGCGGTGACATCTGGAACTAACGCTTCATCAAGCAACCAATGAGGAGTGAAAGTTCGGTGTTGATGACAAGTTCTTTGAATTAAGTTGCGTAGAACTGGCGCCCCCCTGTAAACATCACTCATCAGCCAAAACATCGTTGGAAGAGTAGATACAGTTCATATTCATATTCTTTATTGCACAGTAACTTAATAATAAAACTTAAATAACATATAGTGCGCAAAGGCGAGCTTATCTCTTAAGAGAGATTTCTACCAGCAAACCAATAGTAAAGGGATAACTACGAAGTGGATCCTTGTGTTAAAAATGTTCAGGTTCATGAATAAAGTGATTCATTTGACAAGATCGTAGCACGTGGGGCTCTTTAGACAATTAAAGCAATAATAAATAAATAAAATAAAAATAAAATGCAATTTTGGAGCTGTTGGGACCAGTCCTTCCTCGTAGAGTAGGGGTCCTGGTGTGGTCTTCAATAAAAGATTGGACTGTATTTCACGTAGGTAGGTTGTATTCAAAAGAATGATGATGTGGAACACGAGGTTTTACAGAATTTTATTCTATTCTATTTTAGTTTATGGCACTTTGTTGCCTATCGACAAAGGCTTTAGTTATTGTTCTGAGGGTTTAACAGAACGATAGCCGATGCAGAGTGACAGCTAGGATGACAGATGTCAAAGGCGTTTGGTTTCACCATAGTAACTGCTCTCAAGAGGGATAGCCACCTGTCAAGGAAAATGGTGTATTGAATATCTGGCGAATGAATATTTCTTGCCATTGTATTTTTAATGTTTCTGTGCAATATAGAATTCGAATATGTATAATATAGACTTGTTTGTGACTCTGCCACATCTTATGGGAAAACACGTGATGCTATGTTTGATTTACTTTAAAACCAAAATGCATAACAGTCTATCCGTCTATCCATTCCTCCTAGGTCTATCCATACTAAACCGTAATACCAATAATTGAAACAAAAAGTAAACTTCTGGTGGCCATATGTGGTCTTCATCAGCAGTTCCGCATCACAATATTATGCTTAGTTATTACTAAAAACACAAAAATCACTATAGATATAAATATCTTCAGGATCCCATCATCAGATCCTGACCTGGTGTCAATGGGACCAATGGGAAGGTAAACCCTTTTAAACAAAAAATATATTTTCCAAATCGGTCCATCCGTCTAGGCGCTATCGGGGCACATACATAAAAAAATAAAAAAGCATCCGGACGAATTGTGAACCTCCTCCTTTGGGAAGTCGGTTAAAAAGAGGGTATAAGCATAAACAAAACGTTTGAGCTTTAACAATCTTTACAGCAAGCTCCAGACGGCATCGGCATATTCAACGCCCTGAAACAATTAAATAGCCGATACCCGAACCAAGTGTTCTACATCACAGAGAATGGCATCCCAACGCATTCAGGGACTGATGATGACAGCAGGGTCCAGTTCTACAGGACAAATTTGGAAAGTGTTCTTAACGCTTTGGACGCCGGTATTGATGTTAGGGGGTATATGGCTTGGAGTTTGATGGACAATTTTGAATGGAGAGAAGGCTACATGTGAGTATATAAAATTTTTTGCTTGATATCCCCAGTCGCTAAGAACATCTTGCAGGAAACTTTTGATAGAATATTATAAATACAACGCGGTCATGTTGTGTGGTAGAGACTGTATATTCAATTGACTGCGCCTGCGGGGGTATGCGGCTCGCCAAACTTTAGTTGTATTCAACGTACGCAACCTATGTACGATGACGGGCCGCCAGTTTCGCAGCGGCTGACCAATCACAGCTCTCTTACCTCGTCTCCCGCCTCCCGTAAATTCGTAAATTGTGTTTCAAAGGAAAATGTGTATCTATGCGCTCTCCACTGGATAAGTGCTCCCTGTTGTGTGGTAACCTGGCTCAAACGAAATATCGTTGCTGTGCTCGACCACGTTACTTGACTGGGTTGTATTTATAAACGTAGTGATTACTTTCTCTGTGGTATTTAACTTATTTTATAACTCTATTTGGCGGCTGCTGTCATTGGTCTTCTTCTTCTTTTTATTAATAGCGTCCTAACCTCTTTTGAAGTTAATTTTGCCAGTGTCAAGTGGGGACTTTGAAATTATAATGTCTTGAGATTCTTGAGATGATGATGATGATTTGTCGCTCGTTAGACTACCCGGGAAGGACGCGAAGAGCTGTAGGTTCCAAGTAATTCCTTTGGAAGTGAGCGACTGCCTCCCCCTTTCATCATCATAAGTCTACATTCATTGCTGAAACACTTTTCGTCGCATTTATACGTGAGATTAAATGGGAGCACTTAAGTTTCACTTATCATGATCACTTAATTTATAGCTATAGCGTGTCCCACATGGGCCAGATTTTTAACACTCTTTTATTAGGTCGTGTTGTAATAAATAACATTGTGCACTAAATCTTGTATTGTGCAGTACATTATAAAACTTGGTCTGGGAGATCCTTACTTGTAAACCCAGCGACTTTGGACTCATTTAATTCGTCGTTCTATGATCTCTTGATTTAATATTATTTAAGTACGTATCTAATAAGCTACATGTGGATGATGTTGTGGGCTCCACAATTATATTTTCTTAAGTTCATACCATTGTTACCACAGTATTGTGCGGCTGTTTTTCATCCCAAATAAATAAAATAAAGTAATTACCAACTACTATAATTATTATGTTTGAGTGACGAAGAATCCATAGCGATCTCCATTTTGCCAGATTACCTCTGTGGCGGATCAACTGAGATTCTTCCTAATAAGCGAAAAGTTTTCGTTTAGAATCCCGACCAAGATGGAAAAACGAAACGCCCCTGTCTTGGATTTCTCACGATACGGAATGTCCTGCATCCCACAGTTGGGAGAAGCAACGTTATAAATGCTTCTAAAATATTTGACACAGTCAAAAATATAAGACTGTACGAAGTGAACCGTAGATGCAATTCTGCCTCTACCACTGGCACTGGCATGTTGTTTCTTAGGTACATATTATAGGGTCACGCCTTTTCCCATACGAGGTAGCAGAGGAACAATTGTGCCCACTATTATCCATCGTAATTATGATACCTACTGTAGTTTAGTCTGACTATCATTCTGTTTCTGTCTCCAACAGTTTCAAGTTCGGTCTGTACGAGGTGGACTACTCCAGCCCAGAGCGGACCAGGACTCCTCGGAAGTCGGCCTTCGTGTACAAGGAGATCGTGAGGAGCAGGAGCATCGACCACGAGTACGAGCCTGATATCAGCGCCATGACCATCGATGAGGGACACTGATGATAAACTCCCGCTGAACCAGTTGTACCATCATTGGCCAGTTCTGTTGATGGTGCAACTGGTACAGTTCATCCCACTTGTACCATTGATGGTACAATTATTGTGGGATTGTAAATTGGACATTGTAATGGTGATGTGATGATATTATTACACGGCTGTGAATGTGTTACAATTTACTAATTGGAGTTCATGATACCCCGTGCCTGAAATTACAGAAAATATAAATACGACAGTAAAAAATACCGGCCAAGTGCGAGTCGGACTCGCGAACGAACTCGCTCTTTACCATCTATAAAAAACCGCCATAAAAAAGAATTGTATGGGATCCCCCCTAAATATTATTTTAATTTTAATTTAATTATTTATTTTTTAAGTAAATAATATACTCAATATATTGTTAACATTTTAAGCGTCTACCTGCTACCATTATCAATATCGAGCAAAAATGAGCAAAAAAATCACGTTTGTTGTATGAGAGCCCCCCTAAATATTAAATTTATTTTGATTTTTAGTATTTGTTGTTATAGCGGCAACAGAAATACATCATCTGTGAAAATTTCAACTGTGTAGCTACCACGGTTCATGAGATACAGCCTGGTGACAGACAGACGGACGGACGGACGGACAGACAGCGAAGTCTCAGTACGTAATAGGGTCCCGTTTGGCACCCTTCGGGTACGGAACCCTAAAAACAGCAAATTGCGACTAGAAACCGCGCCACGCATCTTTGTGTAAAGAAACTGCACATAATACTGTGCTTAGATTGTTCCCCATAAGCGGAGTACTATTATCTCTTCTGTGCCATAAGTGTGAATAACAGCAAACTACTAACAAAGACCTCCGTGGAAGTACTTACGCCCTCCTGATTCCAGGGTAATGGAAAGCAAACCTAAATATAAGTTTTTAAATTTTTTTCCGCAGCGACAAAATGTACAGGCCCCCAATTTTCGCGCTGTCCGCCATCTCCATAGTTGAGATTTCGTTACGATACAGCATATCTCTCTCTTTTTTTCGATTGAAAACGGGTCAAGATATATTGGTCGTAAGGCAGGTCGTGAGATTTTTTTAGTTTTCTATGGAGATATTCGGTATTTCGAAACAATATTTCGACCATGGAGATAATATCGAGTATTGCCCCCCAGGGGATAACTCAGTTGTGAAAAATTGTAAGAGTCATGTTGCAGTACGAGCTGTTGTAACTGGGTCACTCTCAGAAGCACACCGGTCGAACAAACGAACAATAGAGAACGATAGATAAATAAGATGTGTCGACGAAAGGGTAAACGGAGATGGATTAAACTAACTTGTGGTGTGGTGGTAACTTCAGTATCAGTGACATTCAACGCCCGGTGGATGGCGCCAAGACTCCGCTTACCGACATTAGCAACACCAACACTCAGAAACCGTTATCATTATCATTATCAATTAAAGAACGAAAGAGACAGCTGACTGTCAGAATTTATCAAGCTGCCCTATTAGGCCTCTGACACAGCTTTACGACTACTATAATTAACATGTCATCCAAAACACGGAAGCGCCCGAAACAAACGCCACATAGAAACGGGTCGCCCATCTAATATCCGTCTCGGCCAGATGTTGCTTAACCCGCACGATCGTTTCCGATGTGCGAATACCGCTCGGCCACGGACGCTTCAATCTAACCTAACCTAACTAAAATCTCCGAAAAAAATACTAAACTACCAAATACCTCTTGTTTTGAGAGCGACTTTTCGGTAAGTCAGACTTATTTTAGTCGGAAATTCATTTTTTTTAGAACGTTCGTTAAATATATTATTCTTTCCCTGTTACGGTACACGCTGTAACATAACATCGTAACATCTCATGACCAACTCCTCAAAAAGTTACGGTTGTCAAACTCATAGTACCTACGTAATAATTAGCATTTGAACAATAACTAATAGGCGAATAAAACCTAAGT
This sequence comes from Argyresthia albistria, assembly GCA_963457715.1. NCBI lineage: Eukaryota > Metazoa > Arthropoda > Insecta > Lepidoptera > Argyresthiidae > Argyresthia > Argyresthia albistria. The sequence continues at coordinate 6,421,248 of OY735273.1, forward strand.
AATATTTAACAGTTATAATAGCACTAAATATATAGAAGCATAATAATAATAGACTGCTGACACATCCGTGAGAAATACGCACTATTAAGGCGAAGTCTGATAACTTGAACGACCGCCAAATAGCAGCTAGTGGCACTTTTATAGCATAACGTCATGCACAAGCATAAATTAAAAAGCAATAAAAAACAACCCGAGACAGTATTATAAATACCAATGATTGTAAAGTCCTGTATTTACCTCTACAGAAATCCGTATCGAAATCCATACACCTGTATGACCGCGATTCCTTGTTGAACAGATAACTTTTGAACGGCTGAACCGATTTTAATGAAAGATATCTAACTACCTACCTACCTACTACCACAGGGTGCTCATCTCATACAAATTAGAATGAGTAACCCTTCGTAAAAAAGAGATAGCGTGAGGAGTAAGATTTGTACTTTAAACGCCATGGTTTCAGTTAAAAAAATTGTAGGTGACGCTAATCTTAAAATAAATCCTATATATCTTAGCGCCATCTCGTGGTGATTGCAATTTTTCGATGGTGCTGCACCAATCGATAATGGCCTCGAACTAAAGAAGCTTCCGTAGCATCTCAGTTTACGCCGGTGTCATATTTTGTTCTACGTGGTCTATATGTATTAGTATAATATTATATGTAGTATCTGCGCTACAACTAAGTACTCTTTTAATAAAAAAAAACCGTATCGAAATCAGTCTACGGCTAGAGTGCCACGAACAGAACAAGAGAACGAGCAAACGAACGAGCGACAGACACACACTTCAGCTTCAGGCATACATACAACACTCCTCTTTTGATCGTCGGGAGTTAATAAATAATCTCAAGTAGCCTGTGCCTTAAGCCCAACAACCGCGAATTCAATGTAAAGATCAAGACCTTGCATTACGCGAATGCACAGAGACAGAGAGCGACAGCCGCTCCCGCCATTTAAACGCGGCAAATGTCAAACCTTAACCTCAAAACCGACGCCATATTAGATTCGTTCGCGCAACTTCGGCTAAGTTCGGTGAACTTCGGAAACCAGTTTGAGCTGGCCTTAGAATGTTAGGCTGTCAGCGCGTTTGAAAGGTCATTTTAAATAGAGTTTATGGAGCTCGGTCTCTTTCTCAAAATTAGTGGTTTGTCTATGTGGAAAGGTTGCAAACGTAGACAAGACAGCTATTCACATTGCCCTGTACAATAACATAGCGTCATGTCTTTTTCTCTATGGGGTGGCAGAGGTCCACCATTTTGCGTTACAGGGGCTATAGCTATAAGTAGATGGGCGCTGGTAATAATTCCGAAAAAAATATATAAAAATTTAAATAATTCTGGAATTATTACGAATCCTTCCGAATCCTTCCCACTTGGAAAATATGTGTTAATATGGGCAAAAAATAGTTTTTGAAAAGATATTGCATGGAAATGTGCATACGTCGCGTCGTCGTCGGTAGAAGACTATTATACCAACAAATTATGGTTTCAATTGAAAGATTTTGCAAAGCTTTTTCAAAAAAAATGATTTGGCACTCTATAATATCAAAAATATTTCGCTGTGACACTTGAGGACAATTTTCCTTATAACTTAATTTGTTAGTATAATAGTTCTCTCTCTTTCAATTAAATATCTTTGTAAAATACCTTCATTTTATACTCTCACCAAGTGGAAGGATTCGGAAGGATTCGTAATAATTCTGGAACGATATCGGAATTACTACAAGAACTGGAAAAATTCCGGGTGATTGCTCATCTATAGCTATTGCCCATCGCCACAGCTGTGGTGAAATGAAGGTTTCCTCACAATGTTTTCCATCACCTTTACAAGTCAGCATTGGGATTTGAACCTATAATGTAGGTAAATTAAAAAAGTATCGTACTCCATTGAAAGAAGACTTCGGCTCCATTCGGGTTTTCCGGAAAATGCCGAAACCTCCCGACCGCGCATTTTCCCACGGTTTTCATTTGTTCGGTGATTAGTCGGTTAATTTGTCTCACCGATAATAACCGTGCAGACAAGGACAAAAACATCGCCATCAATATCGCGTGAGTTCTGATGATCTATTTATGGCCTTGGGTGTAAGTAATAGCGACTTCAAACTAGTTAGACTGGTGGTTAGTTCAGTGATAGATAGGTAGGGTACAGTACAGATAGAGCTCGTCTAGGCTGAAATGACGCGCCCCACTCCTTGGTTTTGTTTTTACTTGTCATACAAAACCAAGGAGTGGGACGCGTCATTTCAGCTTAGACGAGCTCTACAGAGACTATATATCCATGACTGCGCCTACGAGGGAATGCGGCTGGCCAAATGTTTGCTGTATTCAACAAACGTTCGCATACGCAACCTATGTACGATGACGGGCCGCCAGACAGTTTCGCAGCGGCTGACCAATCACAGCTCTCTTTCCTCGTCCCCCGCCGCCCGTAAATTGGTGAGTTGTGTTTGTGTTTCAAAGGAAAATGTATCTATGCGCTCTCCACTGGATAAGTGCTCCCTGGTAGGATAGGAAGCTGGCGGGCATCGAGGGATTAAGTGACCTTTTATTTGAGTAGAATCTGTGTATATGTTCAGTTCCTATACCCTGCCTTGTAAATTCGTAAAGAATTAGACAGAGAAGAACAGAACAAGTAACCCTGAGTTCCTAGTACCTAGGAGTCACTATCCTCACCCTCATGGGTTCCTAACTCATAATTCATAATTCATAATTTCTTTATTGCACACAATTAATTGCAATGACAAAAAAATTGGTTGCCTGTAAAGTCGGTATACGGGCGAAAGTTTTACGTGACAACGACTTTTATGTCTGTCTCTCTCGCTCTTAGGCGGGCTAACCATGCCCGAGTGGAAGGGACGCGTGCCTCTCACTCGCTCTCTTGTGAGCGCATAACGTGAGCGGAGCGTAACGCAGTTTCTTGAAGTGTCACCCGGCAAACCAATTTATAAGACGTTGTCACGTCAAAAGTAAATAAAAACAGTGTACAAAGGCGAGCTTATCTCTAAAAAGAGATCTCTTCCTTCAAACCAAGTTCCGATGAGAGAGTTTGATATATCAGCAAGGGTAGACCTAACTCTTTATTAATCTGTGCCCTGGCCATTTCATTGGCTGCTACACTGAGAGGTTCTTAGAAATGGAGTTAAAATTACCCATGAGTTGGTTAGTTCTGACAAAATGGCCGTTTTTTTACTCAACTTGATCGTGAATGTGTAGAACCAGTTCGTTGCCCGTTATTAGGAACGTGTCTTTAGGGTTCCGTACCAGAAGGGTGCCAAACGGGACCCTGTAGTGTATAGACATTTGTGTAACTCTGTCGTTTCGGGCAGCGCACGCACAGAGGGTCGCCCGGGGCGGCTAGGCCACTGGCTACCGACCGCCGCGGAGCAAAGGCGTGTACGCTGGCTGCGAACCGATATCAGTGAGACAGTCCATTTATCAATATCAACTTGAGTCCTAGTGTACATTACAGACCCTATTACTGAGACTTCGCTGTCCGTCCGTCCGTCTGTCTGTCTGTCTGTCTGTCACCAGGCTGTATCTCACGAACCGTGGTAGCTAGACAGTTGAAATTTTCACAGATGATGTATATCTGTTGCGCCGCTATAACAACAAACACTAAAAAACAAAAGAAATTTAATATTAAGGAGGCTCCCATACAACTAACGTTTTCTTTTTCTTTTGCGGTTTTTTATAGTTAATAGTACGGAACCCTTCGTGCGCGAGTCCGACTCGCACTTGGCCGGTTATTTTGTATGGCCAAGTACCAGCAGCCAATGACTTGGACAGGGTTTGATAAACTAACTTGTACTCTTCTTTTTGCTATCTCTACACAAATGTTTTATAGTAGTTTTATATATTTATCAGTAAGTAGTGAAGTCGAGTATTTAGCAAAGATGCGGGGGGAGGGGGGTGTACTGACCATGTTCCTACATGACCAGACCATGTTCCTACATGACCATGGACACATCAAATTTGAATTGTAAAAACCAGCAATACCTTTTCGTGTACATACTCCTAAGTGTAACATTTTACTGAATAAATAATTTCTAATTTCTACGAAGGAGTCATAATATCTTACGCGTGGTACCATACGAACGTTCTTACGGCGGCGATGGAAAACATCGTGAGGAAACCTTCAACCCCTATAGCGGCTAGCCCCCTGACATGGAGCAGTACCCCACTGCCTACAATATCTGATAATGATGTCGTCTTCGTCGCTTTTTCGGTGTTCTCGGATCAGGGAGTACTTACCCAGTGGAGAGCGCATAGATACATTTTCCTTTGAAACACAACTCACCAATTTACGGGCGGCGGGGGACGAGGTAAGAGAGCTGTGATTGGTCAGAAGCTGCGAAACTGTCTGGCGGCCCGTCATCGTACATAGGTTGCGTATGCGAACGTTTGTTGAATACAACAAACGTTTGGCGAGTCACATTCCCCGCAGGCGCAGTCAATTGGATATATAGTCTCTGGCTCTGATGTGGCTGGCAAATCCGAACTTGCTCTTAAATATCCTGTAGCACGGGGCACAGTAAAGTTGCCCCATTCCGTACAAACGTACACGTTTATGTGTATGAGTGCTTAGGGCGAGTTTTTCTAGCTAGAGCTATATCTAGGGCCCAAGTAACACTGGTCAGCAGTTAGTGATCTGATAATGTTAGTTTGTCACTCAACCAACCCCGAAAGTATCCTAAAAGCATGCAACAGAACAAAGGGTCGTTAAAGGTTACCTACAGTGGCACTACGGTCAGATTGCCGATGAGCTAATTAAGCATTATCGGTATGTGAAGGCATCTAGAGCTCCCATCACGTAAAATACACTGAGCAATAGGGATGGGAGATATTTGCGCTGGCTACAGTCGCGACCGAAAGTATCTCCCATCCCTGCTGTTCACCGTAGTACGTACCCAGATTAGTTTAATCATTGATTTGGGATAACTAAGTAAAGGATTTTGTATAAAACACGTCATAGAGTGCCAAATAGGACCCTGCCTACCCTGTCCGTCTGCAGTCCATCAGCGGGCTATAAAGCAGGAAAGTTGAAATTTTCACAGAATATACATATAATACAAAAAAAGATGGGTATTTTGGTTGGTTGGTACTTTATACTTTACTTTATACTTTATTGCACAAAAACAGAATACAGACACTTAATAATGAAAAAACATGTACAAAGGCGAGCTTATCTTTAATAAGAGATCTCTTCCAGCACACCTAGGATGGACAGGATTAATTAACAAAAGATAGACCTACATATGTGCACAACGATAAATATTAAAATAAATAGACTACTTACTAATAAGTACATACATACATGAAAACCATAGATAATATTTAAAAATAAAAATAAATGGTTGGTACATAAACGTCGTATATCTGTTGCCGTTGAACTAAATATTGAACAAATTAAGGTGTCCCCATATAAGATATTGCGTTTTTAAGGTTTCGTTTTGTATCTCAAAAGGAGAAACGAAGTCAAAGTATTTTTTTTTATTGACCATAAAATCATAGAGATTGCTTCGTCAACATCAATATAATATTAAGATTTTTGTATACTACCGCCCGTTTGGAAGTTGTGGGCTTAGGGATGGAGCAAAGAAGGGCAAGAAACTCCCCCCTACCTCTTTTAAAATATGTGAGGGCCTTAAAAAATACAATTTTATGTATTTCTACTTAAGTCTAAGATACAAAATATAATACAAACCTTTATAGGATCACTTGTGCGTCTGTCTGTCTGTCTGTCCGTCCGTCACAGGCAATTTACTCTGAAGATATTGGACCGATGAAGTTGAAAATTAGTACACAGTTTTTTTTTCTCTACGTTTGGATCACCGTGTGATACTTTTGAAATCGGGCTGATTCATCATCATCCACACCTCATACATAAAATAAATGAAGCAAAATTACACTAGCAGAATACCGTTCCCGCACTGTACATCACCAAACGCGACGGTTCCGTGACAAGCTTCAATGTTAATAGAAAAATGTATAAAAAAGTAAAAAGTCACAAAGACAAGAGTTGCACTAAAATGACCGCACTTTTGGAGCCATATCACACAGTGGGCAGGCCATTGTGAGTTAAAGACATGGAAGCAATGTACATGTTTTTTCTAATATTAAGTGTCTGTATTATGTTTTCTGTGCAATAAAGTATAAGTATAAGTATAAGTAAGTAAATTTTACCTGTGACAAATAATAAGTACCTACCTACTAAGCAGCATTATCTCTCTCTGTCATAAATATAGAAGGTACTTAAATATGTATTAGTTTATTTATGTTAGATTTATATATAAATATATATAAAATTCATGTACTGTTTCTTTATGTAAGTAGTATTTTCAGTAGATTAGTAATATGATTTACTTATTTTTATTGAAGTAAAACTTCTTGGGGCACGGGGGTAAAATTTATTTAACCTCTCAACTGTGGGTTATTCATATATTTGCTTTTCAATTGCTGCTAGCCGGGTGCTATCACGAGTGGCTAAGAAATGTAACGGAAATTGGAATCGGTGACGTCAGGGTCGGCTGAAGACTTTTAAAACCGCAACTATTTTCAATACGGTTTTTAACTAATCAGATAAGATAATAATACATTCGTACAATAAAGAATGTTAATTAGTCAGAGAAAAACCTGATGAAACGTTAAGAAATAAAAATTATTTTAAGCATTCTTCCACGAGTTCTTGATTTCCGGTATGGCCAAGATGGCGCCGCCGCCGCCGCCGCCGCTGGCTGGGATAACAAAACCAGTGACGTGACCAAAAACTACTTCGTTCAACCTCTTTGTTGGAACCGGAACTTATGTTTGACAGCTGTGCGATGCGATCCATACAGTTTGTAAGAAAAGAGTTTCATCAATGTCACACGGGTCGATATGGATTTCTAAAACAAGCAAAGCAATGCATACATTTGAGCGAGACGGCTAAAAGACGTGACGTCAGATGGTATATAATCTGAGCGAGATGCAAATAGTAGTGACCTCAGAACAATAGTAGTGACACTATTGAATGAGTTAAGTATATCACCACGAGCGCGACAAATTGTAGATAAGGAATGGTGGGAAATAAATGACATGACGTATTAAAAGTAAGTACAAGTTTAAATAATTTCAAATAATCGGACGTCTGAAACTTAAAAGTAACTTGAAGCAGAGTTTGGATCTCAAAATTGGAAATTTAAATCTCTTTTAGTATAGGTAGGTATAGGTGTATAGTATAGTATAGGTACCACTTAATGATCTAGCTACAGAAGTTTTACTTCTAACACGTGTACGGTGCTACACGCGTATCTTTATTTTTCACTTATTTGAGCACATAGGCCTATCCATCCCGAGTTTGCTGGAAGAGATCTCTTTTTAGAGATAAGCTTGCCTTTGTACATTCCTTCTATGTATCTTTTTGTATTCTGTCTTTTATATGCAATGCCTGTGACAAATAATAAGTACCTACTAAGCAGCATTATCTCTCTCTGTCATAAATATAGAAGGTACTTAAATATGTATAAGTTTATTTATGTTAGATTTATATATAAATATATATAAAATTCATGTACTGTTTCTTTATGTAAGTAGTATTTTCTGTAGATTAGTAATATGATTTACTTATTTTTATTTTTCACTTATTTGAGCACATAGGCCTATCCATCCCGAGTTTGCTGGAAGAGATCTCTTTTTAGAGATAAGCTTGCCTTTGTTCATTCCTTCTATGTATCTTTTTGTGTTCTGTCTTTTATATGCAATAAATATATACGAAATATATACTTAATACTTGAACCACTACAGGTTTTCTGCCAGATCTTGACAGTAGAAGAACAAGCCGCACAAAGTATGCCACTGCCACTGGGACAAGGCGTAAAGCTATGTTGATTGTTGAGTCAGCGAGTAAGGACACCGATCTCACCTAGGGTGGAGGCACCAATTATCGGCCGTGTCAACATTTTTTGCTCTTTGACTGCTAGAATTATTTACAATAATAGCTTAGGCTTTCTTGCAAACACTTTTTTGGGTAGTGGTATAATGAAACTCTTTTATTACGTAGGTAAAATTACGAATTCTTCGTTAGTTTTGATTATATAGATGTTTTTTTCTGAGTATGCCGGTTTCCCTTAATATCGGCCTCTAACACCCTAACTACCGCCGCCTGTGACCCTAATATCGGCATACATTTTCAAAGGGGAAATTAGGTCAATAAAACTAAGAAAGTAAACATGATAACGCTTTATATTTTAAAATCAGGTAGGTACAATAAACTGTTTTAACTATTATAAATAAGTCTTTTCTACGTCTCAGTCTTAGGAATCAAATTCTGTTATTATAAACTAAAGATCACAATTAAGCAACATTCTTATTAATATAAATAAAGTAAAGAACTCCAAAAAAATAATTAATTAGTCTTTTCTAATTATGTCTCAGTCTTAGGAATCAAATCCTGCACTGTAGCGATAGATTCCCCGAAATTTTTATTCCCTAGTATTTAATTTACATTCGCTTTTTTCCCCCATTCTTTCTGTTTACTATGCGGAGAGTTTCCTAATAGATATTGTCCACATGCTTATAAATTCCCAGTTGATTTTCACACCGATCGATATTTTAACCAATCTATTAAATTGCAGTCGCTTCCTAAAAAATATCATTATCAATTTTACGGCTCTGGATATTAATCCGATTGGATCAATTATAGGTTACAAACTTCCTGTTTGAAAACTTATTAGCAGAACCGAGAGCTGGAGCGAAGCAGAGCGGAGCGAGGCGACCCCCTAGGCCGGGACTCCACCAAAGCGGAGATGTGCGGAGATGTGGAATATTTGTATTGCGCGATGGAAGCGGAGATGTGAGCTGTTTCCATCTCGCATACAAATATTCCACATCTCCGCTTTGGTGGAGTCCCGGCCCTAATCTGGGGTATACATTTTATAGGGAAAATTACGAGATTATAGCAAAAATAACCAATTTAATAGACTGGTTAGAATATCGATCGGTGTGAAAATCGACTGGGAATTTTGAGCATTTGGACAAAATCTATTAGGAAACTCTCCGCATAGTAAAAAGAGAGAATGGGGAAAAAGCGAATGTAAATTAAAATACTAGGGAATAAAAAATTCGGGGAATTGATCGCTAGTCTTTTTTTAGGGTGTTATATTTTTTTTCTTTCTCTCTATTTTAGTATTTTACTTCCTTTTCCAGTTTTTTTCTTTCTCTCTATTTTAGTATGGTTTCGGCATACCTGTAGAGGAAAATTTAAATGGTACCTAGTTGTTCATTTTATACCACTGACCCTATTTACTGTAAGGTTGTAGGAAATTAGGTACCCAAATATTAAGGTGGCCGTTATTACGCATCGATTCCCTTTATATCGGCCATAGCTGGTAAAAATCGTTTTTAGGCGGCCGTCATTAGGATCTAGTAATCAGATTGAGCTGTTATTTCATTTTAAACCTTATCAATGTTACTGCTAACAGTTAAAATAGCTAAAAATGTTATTTGGCGTTTTTATGTATTTCCCCAATGTCGGCCACTCGGCCGATATTGAGCTTAATAAATAAATACAGATCCCTAATCTCGGCCCCGCGATTATTTTATAAAAAAGACAAATAAATGTAAAAATATACTATCTAAACGGTTATTTGACTCTTTATCTTCAAGAACAAATAAAATGAAATGGCTTAGGTATGTTTAATTCATATCAAACACTAATCAACGCAATGCGTCGCCTCAGGGATTTGACTCGGAAATGCCGCCAAACGACGCTGCTCCGTACCTGTCCGCGCTCTATTGCCAACAGAACGTTGAAATATTGAGGCACCCGCACCAAAATATGGGAGGTTATACGTAACGATATAGAGCTGCTTTTTGCATAATAACAATTCTGATTTTAAGACTATTGTTATAGTTATGTTCCATTTTCTCGAAGAGGCCGATATTAGGAGAGGGCCGATACAAGGAGACTCCACCCTATACTGAGTTTCGAGTTTTTTTAGTTTTCTGTATTTTTCGGAAATTCTCTCTCTCTTTCTCTCTCTTTTGCGTGGTTTTTGCCACGCTTTCTGCAAATGATTGACATGATTTTTTTCTACTTCATAGGGATTACCTTTTTAAACTATCAATCACAATCGCTTAAAATTATCAAACCTCTCTATAAATCTAACTATCAAACAGAAAACTGTATTTACACTAAAAAAAAACATGAAAATGAAATGGATTTCCCCATCGCAAACGCACAGCCTAAATCCAAAACTGGCCATGCCAGAATATCGATCGAAAGACAAAAGTGTCCAAACCGGGGTTTTTAATATTTCACCGGCCACAAATTCGGGCGGACATGCAAGGGACAATCGATCCACGTGGCTAGGGCGCACGAAATGCATTGTCCTAATGCATCTACTTTTAGCTTTAAAAAAACATAGTTGAGGGTTGTACCAGTTTTAGAATGTATTCAATCCTTGGGGGTGTAAAGTTAGAGGATGTCAGCTATGTTGATAAAAACACGTGCACAAACAGGCATGTGCATTTCTTGTGGCCCCACAGTAGGATGCAACGTGTCGTGGGAACCAGAGACAGTGACGTCACACATATATAAACTTCGAAGACCTAGGGATATTTCTCTATCTGCCCAGCCGGGAGTCGAATCCAGCATACCTCTCGCTTTTTACATATATGAGGTGTGAGGCGAGAAGTTAAAGGACATATTGTTAGCTCATCTCATCACAGTAACAAATTGTTAGCTCATCTCATCACAGTAACAAATTCTTAGCTCATCACTAGAGATGGATTTATAGTGTATGCATATGGCAACTTAAAATATGACTAGAAATCATCATGAGCTTTGAACTTGGTTCTTAGCAATGACAAATAATATCTATAATTTGATTGGTTCTGTCTGGGTAAAATATGGCATGGTAATCAACTGATTATTTAATACAGGCTGATTATGATATCACATCCCTAGTCTGTTTTCTTTCGTGCCAGTCATAAAAGATCGATGAGCAGTTCGCTTGTTTACTATGTTTCGTTGTGTGGGTGTCCTCGTAAGCTACTTTATGAGGTTCGGCATACTATGCATTTTGAGACCTATAGGCCCTATACTTTAGATTTCAACACGGGCGCAGAAGGACCTTGTTGAATGGTAGTATTTACAATGTAAATGAATTAACGCAAAATGAGAATCTACTTGGTTAGAGACATCATTCTATAAGCAACTTTCATTATGAAACCGATTTAATCAGAGCAACTTTATTTTTCACTTTTCCATACAAATCAGCTGACCCACTCAGGCCAAAATGTACTGGGAAGTGAAAAATAAAGTTGCTCTTATCAAATCGGTTTCATTATGAAAGTTGCTTAGAATGATGTCCCTAACCTAACAAAGTAGTTTCTAATTTTGAGTTAATTCGTTCACACCTTGTAGAAGCCTACACACAACATGGCTTCCCAAATTTTGATGACAATGATAATAATAAAATAAATACCGTAGATATTGTAAAGTTCAATTAGGAAATCGGCCATTGAGCCAAATCACGATGAGAATGAGCCTTGGCTCAGTGCGGGTCATTTTTACATACAGGCACATACATTGCTTCTGGCCCCACACTAGGAAACCCTGTGTCGTGGGAACCAGAAACAGCGACGTCACAAGACCTGGGGTTTTTTTGTCCCCAGCCGGGGTACGAACCCGGGACCTCTCGTATGGTAGGCAGATGCGCAACCGCTGCGCCACAGAGGCCGAGGGTTGATAGAGGGGTGTCGGTCGGGCTATGGTAGCCAAAACGATGCAAGCTAATCTTACCTATCTAATATGACGTATTTCGTTGCATTACTAGTTGCAATAATTAAAGTCGAAACACTGGGCGTATTTTGTAGAAAAACATGTTTTTGTTTATTCAAATAGCATCAATAATACACGTTAATTTTGTTTGTTCTAAGTACTTATTTAGTACCTACTATTTACTCAGGTAGCTAGCCATAAATTGGAGAGATGAAAAAATAACTCTACTTCTGCTCAACTCAAATCGATGCACCGCACAGTGGTTCGAAATCAAATAAGACTAAACGTGAAAATCCTAGAATAATATTTGACATTAGAATAATTATAAAGGGTGGATTTTTCCAACAAAAAGTTATACCTACTATTCCGGGGATAATTTTATGACAATGACAGTTCAAAATGAGGTTATTCTTAGAAAAAGTAGAAGATACTCGCGAGTAAAAAGTTACTCTTCGTTGGTCTAACTCTCCCTAAGTAGGTAGCCGAAAGCCGTTTGCTCGGTATATTTCCATTTGAATTCCGAATCAAAAAACCGTTGATAACAAACAGGCGCTCGCACGGTTCGGTATACTATACAAACTTACCTAGGTAAGTACAGCAACTAACTAGCTAGCTAGATGTACTAGCTACGTACGTACTTAGTGATAGCAAAATGAAGGCCGTTGGACCCGTTGCAAGGCGATGCAACGCAAAACAACCTATGTGACAATGATCATTTCTGAACGAAAATAGCCCAGCACTTTGTTCACCCCAAAAAAGGATCTTTATTGCAAATTTCGACCTTAAAAGACGAAGAGAATGAATGACTTGGAGGCGAAAATTGTGTGTCGAGGCTCGCTGAATGAAGTTCGAAGATTGCTCATGAGCGGTTTTGAAGGCGCAATGGCAATGCAGCTGACACGTGGCTTACTTCATGTCGGTCCACAATCAAGTTCATAGATTATTACTACTAAACTAGCGATTTATCATCGCAAAAATAGCACTTGTCACTCGAATGCGTAGTTTTAGGAAAGTTTGGTGAGACAGCTCCATTGTTCACGGTTTGATATGAGTTTATACGATGAAAAAGTAAAAGAATACTCACCTTTTAAACTCTCCAAGCCTTCGTTTGTCCATAGGCCCAAATTGTAGGAAAAAGAACGGGGCATTTGTAGTCAAAAATATGTTCAAATCACGTATCACTCTTATCCCTAATATTACTTATTTTGCACTGCAACATCACAAGTATTCAAAACATTTGTACAAAGAAGGCACTAAGTCTAAAGTTGATCACAAAATTGAGCAAAGTGAAAGAATTGAAATAGTTTCACTTTATGAGGTCATCGAACGCACGGTGCACTATTCTGTTGTTCGGAATCGGGACGTTTCGGTCACATTCGATATTCGAAAAATCTATTCGGCGGGAAATGTCACTTTCGGGTTCGGTTCGGGTAATTTTCGCCGATTTTCGGGGTGTGCGGGGCGCGAGACGCGTGCGGGCTTCGCGGCTCGCGCGCAACTGAAGATTGTCGTAGGTTAAGTTTGGAAAAAAACATTGCTAGCTCAATTTTCCGCTTTAGGAACCAGCAGTTTTCACTCCGCTATTCCAAAAACTGTCACATCCCTGTCACAATCCAGCACACAGTTACTGAGCTTGTCCCGGTTCAGTTTCATTCGCACGTCGCTGCTCAAATCCGTTAATTAACTCCACGCTAGGTTATTATTGTTTTGACAGATCCATGAATTACAACCATGTGTACTTTGTAGTAAAGGTGATATGGGACACGGTTCGCGCAGAGGGCGCCACAGTCACACTCTCACACCGGCAGCGGCAGAGGAAACGGCCGAAGACAACTGTCCGATTATAAACCAAGTAAACTAGCAACGCGCGTAAACACAACGAAATTACTGAATGCCACTTTTCATTATTATATTTCGCTATGCACCGGGCGAGACGTCACCGAAACACCGCAAGCGTGGGAAGTATAGTCGTCTCCCTCGCACGCATAACTGCAGCGCAGCACTTCCAAAGTTCGAAATTTGAAGTTTTCGAATATGGGAATGTCACTAGTATTTTTTTCTGCGTGGCAATGGTTGTGTGTGTTGTGTTCAGCCTGGGTGAATGGCGCGCGGTGACCGTGCATGCGTGTACGGAACTGCAGTTGCACTGAGGCTAGATGACATTCACAGTCTCAAAACTTCAAGTTCACTCGTCGTTCATACTCGGCGTCAACAAACTGGCCCGGCGATGTAATGTGCCAACGATGTAACTTCATATCACTGGCGTCTCCTATAGCTGAAGACATAAACGGAATACGTAGGCATAAACACACTATATGCGAAAAGACTTTTGTGATATCTATAGTTAGTTCGTACCCAGTGGTACGATGATTCAACGGTCGTCATGTTGTTTTTACAAAAATATTAGGAATTTGAGTAGACAATGGCTTAGCGCGTTTTTGTTTAGTGATAGGTGGTACTCGTGTAACTATATACAGGATGTCCCGATTAAAATGGACAACCTTTGACCCACAAACGGATCGTGCCACTTGCTAATGCATCATAAATGACACCTTATCAAACCTCAGTTTTGTTCACTTAACTTACTGTGTAGCATTTTCGTCATTTCTGTACATTGAGCTACCATTATACGCTAGTAATAGTAGTTCAATGTTTCTGTATGAGTAATTTACTTGATATTTTAGAAGTTAGTGCCAGTCAGTAGGTTATATGTAGGTTCACCTACCTATGTACTTTAGTTCACATGACTCATTATACATACCTACTTCATTGAATGCCAGCAGGAGATATACCATGTAAAAATATATTGTTCATTACTACCTCTGTGTTTTTAGAATTTTAAAATAAGCAAGTAGGTACTTGCGGGAAATCTGTAGTAAGTTGTTAAAAATAGGTAAAAAAATGGCGTAATAAAATGCACTCAACATACCTACCTACATCTATCTACAATTTTGCTGAAATGAATGACCTCATTCATCAACAAATCAACACAAATCTTACCACCTACTCAAGCGAAACGACCAAACATCAAATCGCTCCCAGTTCAAAGGATTGATTCAAAAAAGTACCTATTCGAATTTTGAATTCTCAAACATGATTTGATCTTTCTTGCCTCCAATTTGTTCGGAGAAAGTAAAATTAAAAAAGACGTCGTCGGTGCAAAGATTATTGCACATGCAGCCTGTGTCTGCGATGTCATCGACCCCATATTCGGGCGTCTGAATGCATTAAGTTGAGAAAGGTCAGGTTTGCACGGGTCGGCATGTAATAAGTCGCATTTGCCCTTTTACTTTCAATCGTACCAAAGTCTTTGTTGTTTCTGAAAAAAAAACCGGTTTTTGTATGTGAGACGTGAAATATTTGCAACTTGTTTGCATCGTAAACTTAGCCAACAGAAATGAAAAGTAGCAGAATTGTATATATAGAAATAATAAAAAAATGTACAAGTCCTCCAGATTAATTATCGATAAACACTTGTGTGCGGCCATCATTATTTTGATGTCGAAAAAAGTATAATAGAAGGTTGACATTTGTAATCTTATTTAGCAGATCAATAGAATGAGAGCAGTATACCCAGATACTTACTTAGATATTTCAATCAAATACACAGATGATACAGGCCGTGCCAAGTTTCTTCAGCTCTGAGTGAGTATTGGCCTCTCTTTCTCGCCTGCACTTTGCACTGAGCCGATTTTTTTCCCGGTTATCTTATCACCTTGAGTTTCGGCAGCGATATCGCGTTCTTCAGGTGACTGACCCCCAGTTTCGCACAGTGCGTTGAGAAAGGTCATGGTTTTATCGCTCATACCAATGATGAGTGCCGAATATAGTCAGAATTCTGCACAAGATTTTTGAGTTTTTCTTAAGCCGATTGGAGGTGTGTTAACATTTATAGGTATTGGTACCTGTATTTCTAATGGGCGATTTCCAAATTCGTCACTAGATGTCTTAGGCGAGACATGGGGTTGGGTTTTATATCGTTCATCCTTAATTTCATTATAAAAAGTTGTTCAATGGATAGCTGGCAGTCACTTTTCATACCAAAGTGCTTTTCTTTTTGCGAGGAAATGCGTAGTTTTTCTGGAAATCGAAATGAAAATTTGGTGAACGAAACGTTATTTGCTGACAATATATGCAAATTTAGTTTGTGTATGGTCATTTCGACGTATAAGCCTATTTTTGCATTTTGGTGAAAAATATTGGAAATTTCAACTTATTTTCCGGAAAAACTACGTATTTCCTCACAAAAATAAAAGCAATTTGGTGAGGAAAGTGACCACAGGCTATCCATTAATAGTAGATTGTTTACCAAGGGAGTAAAGAACTATTTTTAGAGCGAGAGTGTTTTTTGAATCCTGAGCAACCGAGGGATTCTAGAGTTGAAATATTTTTTTTAGTTATACTGGGTATGGCATATTTATTTTAGGGGTAGTTGCCCTAAAATTGGTCTATCGATCCAGGCAAGGTATGGCCATCTAACTAAAAACCACAGCTAGGGGCTTGGGAGTAAGTTTTTCCTGACTGTACCAGAAGGAGAGCATATTTTTTCGAGCGTACCTATGTTAATTTATTCTAGTAATTCTACTAGTTGCACATTTTGATCGATTTTATTTAGCGAATACAGAGGGAAGGTCAATGCCAGTCAGTTCCTTAGTACAAACACTCCTTCACTTTAGTTAGGTACCTAATTATTGGTCATTTCTGATAATCAGTTTTGGAGGTACCATACCAACCAGGTAGATTTGATTACATCTCCGATACCTTATCTTTCTTGGGAGTTATTCGTCAGTATAATAGAGTATACCTAGTGTATAAAATTACTATAACGATGAGACAAACGTACCTATTTGGGTACAATGTACACAATAATCGCTCTGTCGGATATCGGCCATAAAACTAAGATAACAATGTTTTCTCTCCACTCATGTATCGTGCAATATTTGTTCGACTGACAAACCATGCTAAGGAACATCCATGCATCTACCCTCAGCATCTACCTATGTAGATAGTTTTTCGGTCTGTTCCAACTTCCATGTATTCTGTGACTTACGTAGATAGGTTTTTCGGTCTGTTCCAACTTCCACGTATTCTGTGACCTATGTAGATAGTTTTTCGGTCTGTTCCAACTTCCATGTATTCTGTGACCTATGTAGATAGGTTTTTCGGTCTGTTCCAACTTCCATGTATTCTGTGACCTATGTAGATAGTTTTTCGGTCTGTTCCAACTTCCATGTATTCTGTGACCTATGTAGATAGTTTTTCGGTCTGTTCCAACTTCCATGTATTCTGTAACCTATGTAGATAGTTTTTCGGTCTGTTCCAACTTCCATGTATTCTGTGACCTATGTAGCTAAATGCCGCCTCAGTGTAACGCCTCTATTAATCAGGGGTTCTTCATTGCGCTACAACAATATGATAGGATTTCCAACTGAATCCTTCGCAATGACAATAGGTATATGTGTGTCAATGTGTCGCGGTCGACGCACCTAGATATGAAACAAAGCGGCTTTTTTGTTAGGTGGGTAACCTCTGCGATATTCTGAGTCATTTGCGTATAGAGGTAGGTGCCTAACATGGCGTCACGTTTTTTCCCATACGGGGTGGCAGAGACACAGTAACGCCCACGTTTGACCAGAGTCCATCAGAAGTATAGTCTGTTCATTTTCTGTGAGTCCTTTGATCTTGCCGCCCCTTGGGTGTAACAACTTTCACTATGGGACCGACTTGATCAGAGCAACTTTATTTTTCACTCCACCATACAGATCAGCTGAGCTCTAGGCCCGAAATGTACTGAGTTAATAAAAATAAAGTTACTGAAAGAAAGAAGAAGAAAGAAAGAAACGTTTATTACAAGGACAGAAACACACCAGACAAAGGAAAAGAAAGAAACCAAACATAAAGTAGGACATACACAATATCATTACTTGTTGTAAAGACCATCAATGACGGTCGTGGTGTGTCACTGTCATTATAAATGGCAACTGACTCAGCGATATGCTGAAGGCCAGGCCTTCAGCGCTGATTTTCAGTCAGCGCCAGGTGTTGCCCCGCGAGCGTCACAGGCTGTGGCGTGGTACAATCAAGAAAAACAAGAACAATTAAGAATAATTTTAAATACTATAACGAGTATTTGTATAGGATCTGATCAAGTCGGTCCCACAGTGAAAGTTGTTCAGAATTATGTCCCTAACAAACAACTTTCGGCTTGTACACCCCTTTTTGTTACACCGTGTATGTTCAGTAGTTTTTTTTAATGTGCTTTTAAAACACTTGATTTGTCAGTGTTGTTTCGTTTGGGAAATGTCTTTCACTTGTTTACCTACCTACCACACTATATACAGATACATCAATCGAATTAAAGTTTATTGTTAGAACTAGTACAGTACGAGGCCTCTGTTTTGGCACGTCGGGTCTCGTATCGTTCTCTTTCTCTCTCTCTCTCTATCTCTCTCTCTCTATCTCTCTCGCTAAGTCAAACGCCGACTACCTATCAACTCGTGGCACCTCGGGTCCCGACCTGACGTGCTAAAACAAAGGCCCTGTACTGTGATGTGATTGGATTTTTTGATTTTTGCGAATTTTGGCCAGACCTGCAGGACGATTGTATGGGAAACTCGATAAAGAAACATAAATATTTTTACCAACCCTAATTCGCTTGTATCTGAGAAACGGGCTATCCCGCATCAGATGATATTAATTTCATGCCAACAAGTATAGATATTTGTTATTTTTTCACGGAGAAAATGTCAAAGGTGCATTGACCCAACAGCTGCGCTCAACCAAACAGTAAATTCATTCAATTCTGAATATCGATTGATAAGACGTTGTATGTAAATAGAAACATGTTTGTGCAACAAATGTTTGGGCAACGACACGTACAGGATGCAACCGAAAGATGGCACAACCTGTGGAATGCTGAATGCAGTCATCAAAACGAACAAAACCGACCACTTGAAATCTGACAGCTCTCATTCTGTGCCCAGTTTCCATTTTTACACGTGCATACGTGCATGCGTGTGTATATTTATTATTTTATTACTTCATTTACATAACTAATTTAAATTGTTGTTAAAATCTTTAGTAAAGTAAGTAAAATTTAACAAGTAAAGTAAAATTTAAGTTTGTTCTTATTTAAACTATTTCTAATTGTTTAACTTATGTATGAATTATGATGATATAATAAGACTTGGGTCAGAGAGCGAAGTCGTCTGGCACAGGTATTTTTATACTTAAAAGACGGCTTCAGCTTACACAATGTTAATAATTACTCATGGTTAAACAATAAACATTTTTAATTTTTGATTTTGATACGTCACCTAACTGTGACACGATGCCTCTCAACTAAATACAAATCATCCCAATACACGCAAGTTACTGGCAGAAAAACAGCCAGTACCAAAGAGGAATAATTACAAAATGAATAAAAATATTCGCGCATTCGAATTTCGAATTTCGAGTTATTCCACTCCGGCGCGACTCGTCATTGAGCAGGTCAGTGCCACTTCGATAACGGCTGTTTTTGTGCGAAACTTGCCTGTTTGTCTCTTTGTATAAATTCAACGTAATGGTTAAATTTGTGGTAGCAGAAAAGACTACACTTACTACGCGTTCTGTGTGCAAATATAAAACACAACACACCTAAGTGCACAATGCTTTTTAGGGACGACCGGGTGTTGAAATCATGATTCATAATGAAAACTATCTTCACTTACTACTAGCTTTTTTATTAGGGTTCCGTACCCGAAGGGTGCCAAACGGGACCCTATTACTGAGACTTCGCTGTCCGTCCGTCTGTCTGTCACCAGGCTGTATCTCATGAACCGTGGTAGCTAGACAGTTGAAATTTTCACAGATGATGTATTTCTGTTGCCGCTATAACAACAAAATACTAAAAATCAAAAGAAATTTAATATTAAGGGGGGCTCCCATACAACAAACGTGATTTTTTTGCTCATTTTTGCTCGATATTGATAATGGTAGCAGGTAGACGCTTACAATGTTCACAATATATTGAGTACCTATATTATTTACTTAAAAAATAAATACTAAAATTAAAATTAAATTAATATTTAGGGGGGCTCCCATACAATTTTTTATTTTTTATGCGGTTTTTTATAGATAATGGTACGGAACCCTTCGTGCGCGAGTCCGACTCGCACTTGGCCGGTTATTAATATACCTATAGCTATTCAGCATTATTTTCATTAATCCGCTGTCTCTACATTTCGTCTGTAAAATGCTCAATTTGTCTATTTACTCCAATCAACAACACATAACATTTAACATTTACATACAGGCACATACATTGCTTCCGACCCCACACTAGGATACCCTGGGTCGTGGGAACCAGAAACAGCGACATCACAAACATGTAGGTAAACATCCAAGACCTGGGTTTTTTTTTGTTCGAACCCGGCACCTCTCGCATGATAGGCAGACGTGCAACCGCTGCGCCACAAAGGCCGTAATAATTCTGCTAATAGTTTACTCATTTCGATCTCAATTATTATTGTCAACAAGTTGTCATGTCACAATTATTTAATTTTACATCAGGTATCTATTTTATTCGAATGTATTCGAATTTCACTTTTCATGTTGCTTTCACTCATCGATTTGCTCCTCCGGCTGTATCTGTCTGCATAAATGATGCATCATCGAAACCAGGGTCGTTGCACTCTGAATCACGAATGCCGAGCCCATATTTCGTAAATTTCTTATCTCTTTCACTCCTCAGTTGTTTGTTGAGCTATCTCCGATGTTTGATGTGCGGAATAAGTATTTATAATAAGATAAGGACAGTAAAAAATAGATTAACCTGGGCGACATTAGAAAACCAAATCCAGCTATTTTCATAATGTATTCCTGATGTTATATATTGTAGGCCAGATAGGTATATAGTCAGAATCTATAGTAGCTAGCCTAAGCCTGCCCAAATAATTTGGTCCAGCTAATTCAGTTTCAAACTTGAAGAATAACTCAAAACTAGCAGCGGTGCCATCTACAACATCCGAAAACATCAAGCACCAACCCCTATCCAAAAAGCCAAAAAACTTGCATCCATTTAGCCCAGATTTCACACCGCTAAATTGAATTGCAACCGACGTCCCACATTTTGAATGGCCGATTAATCGTGCGCGCGAAGGGAGGGGACAAAGCCCCGAAAATCGTCTGCATATCAAGGTCACGGCCTGCCGGGGCTTGGGGCAGGTCAGTGTGACGTCAGCGTGGCGCCCTCCAAAACCGGGGGTCAACGACCTCGGCCACCATTGCGGAACTGTGCTGCCCGCGTACAGAATTCCGAATTGAGGCCTACTGTGATGCCAACCTATCTCTCTTTGATTTGAACAAAAATCGCCGGTATTTTTTATGGAGTAAAGGTTATGGGCTCGGTAGTTTGGAAGATGGTTTTTGCGCGAGTGTGCGTGAGATTCGTGTTATTCGGCGATTGTGTTGCGATTTTTCTTTGTGTTTGTTGAGAGACTAACATTGACAGAATCCTTGGCGGATTTCGTGTTGTATATTTTGATATTGTAATGTGAACCGCTTATTTGTATCTCTACGTAGCTTACGATTCCGCATGTTTTTTAATCCTTGTGCGGAAATATTTGTGGGTACTTACATTTAATCTTTTGAAGATAATTACATTAAATACTTATTTTTTTTCTTTTCCAGACGTAGATTGCCAATCTAATCATTCAAAGATCTGAGGTAGAGTAGTTAATAGAAACATAGCGTCATGCCACGGTTTTTTACATTCTGTATGGCAGAGCCACATAGAGGTATCGTAATTTTTTTATTTTATTATTATTGCCTCTTAGCCTCCTATGTCCCACTGCTGGGCAAAAGCTATTTTCCACTCTATCCGATCCTGAGCGGTCTCCCTCCACTCCATATCCCATTGACCCAACTCGTCACACCATCTCTTCCTGGGTTGGCCAGGCCTTCTCTTTGCATTTTCTGGGAGCCAGTCTGTAGCTCTCTTAGCCCAGCGATTTGGCAGCATGCGAGCAACGTGGCCGGCCCAGTCTCACTTTAATTGAGCAGCCTTTTGAGCCACGTCTATTATTTTTGTACGGGAGCGCAGCGCTGTACTCCGGATCTGGTCTAAAAGCCGATAAAATTAAAAACTATTTATTAATAATTTTTATTCCCGATACTGACCATGTAGGCACATGGTCAGTATCGGGACATATGAGGTACGTAGGTAACAATGAGGTCATTTATCTCAGGTACGTTATACGGACGTTTTAACGGTGATGGGAAACATCGTGAGTAAACCTTCATTACTCCATAGCTGCGGAAATACCCCATGTCACGCAAAATGGACTACAGTATGTAATTTTTTAGATGAGATAAAATGTGTAAATTGTTAGATTAGGTAAATGCCCACGCCAATGAGCCCCATCATATTTAACCTATCTATTTATTCAACACAAAAACTAAGTATGTTCCCTGCACCTGCCCGATCAATAGAACTACCTAATTAAAACTAAATACCGTAAGCGTCATCACATCAACATAAAATAAACTTATAAGCTAGTGACTAGAACATCAAACACCGCCATCACTTCATCCCCACCCTAACAATAAATACAAGTTTAGAATATAAAATGGACTGAGCAAACGTTTAACCGGTTTTTGATGTAAAAAAACAACGCAGTGGATGTAGTTCCACGACCAATCATCTAACGCCATTTCAAATTTCGGATGCGCAAGAGTGGGGGAGCATTAGACGCACATAAGTATATGAGTGAATCATTTTTGTTCGTTTGATAAATAATACATTATACAGATTTTAACAAAGAAGCAAGATGGAGGGTAAGTTTTATGGTGTAGTGTGTGGTATGGTAATATCCTACTTTATAAAAATATTAATAGACTGTGTAGTATACCTACCTATTTTAAAGTTATTTACTAAACCCTTTCAATTAAACTTATTGGTCTACCAACGCCATCCTCTTTCAGAAAGACGAACTAAAGCATACCAGCAAAGGTTACCAATTTACCATTGAAATCAAAACTAAAGTTATTTCTTACAATTAGATACAACAATAAAAATATGGGCAAAACTGTGCCTCCGCCACTCCATTAGGAAAAGGCAAGACACCTTTGATTATGTTTAAAAATAGTTCCGTGTATAATATCCAAAAAACATATTTATAATTTAAACTTATTTATATAATGTATAAAAGTGTTCACTCTTATCATGGTCATAAATCAAGTAGGTACACAAACATGTCAGCCACGAAAATCTAATACAAAAAGTTTCCACGAATAAGAAGCGATTCTAATTTTTTCTAACAACCATTTGGGCCAATCCCGAGGCCCCAAAACGCGGGATGCGCTTGACTGGCCAAAATATCTAATGCTCCCGAGGTCAATAGACCCACACATCTATACTTGGTAGTGTGCGTGAATGAGCTAGCGTGGCATTGGTGTTTATGTGTGTAGCATAGTATCTGCGATGTAACTGTGACTGCTTGAGTTTTATTAGCATTTAGTGAATATGTAATTTATTTATTGTTTTTTGGTGATTTTATTAGGCACGTTTAGTGGGACAAAGACAATACAGATTATGTTTTAGTATAGATTCAGTAGATTATTTTACCAATATTGTTATGGTTCAACCCCATTATGACCACTTGACCCAAATAATAAAAGCTGACGAATGGTCTTAATATTTAGGTCCAAAGAGCTAATTGATAAGGTGACAATAAAATTCCATAAGACGCAGAAGTTAATTAATATCATTTACTTTGACTCTTTGGCTGTGTAGATGTTTTTGCTTGCTTATTATGTGCTATATTATATTATATTATATTTATCTATTTGAGTATCTGCTGACTTAAATCTGATGCTGACTGTACCTATAGTTTGTAACTTTATGAAATATTGCCCTGCAGACACACCCCAGCTTCTTTTAACCAGTTGTTTAAGGTCCAGGAAATTTGGAACACAGACGTCCTGTAGCGCGCAACGCTAATAAATGTGTTTCAAAAGTCGTGTGATTTTTCGATTACACATGTAAAAAAGCAAATTGTTGCTAGATTCAAATTAAGAAACAAAGAAAGAAAGAAGAGTAATTTCACGAAGAGTACTTTTTACTCAAGAGTATCTTCTACTTTTCATAGAATGACCTGATTTTGAACTGTCATTGTCTAAAAAATAATCCCCGGGATAGTTATTTTCGCATAACTTTTTGTTGGTAAAATCCAGCCTTAGGCAAAAAGAAACAAAAACAGAGGGTAAAGCACACAAAATAATTATCATCCATTTGACGTTTCCTTGATCAGCATTCATGATCAATCATAGTCATTATTTGAAAGGAACTGTCTTTGAAAGCGAATGAAACTAAAAAGAATCGCGATGTGTCTAAAGTTTAGCTGCTGACAATACAACAGCAACAACAAATATCAGCACAGGAATAGTACATTACTTCAGAGGGAAGAAAGTGACAGTTCCATACCGAGATTATGGCATTTGCGCCACGAGCTTGCGAGGGGCGCAAACCATTTGAGGTATGGAACTGTACTTTATCCTGAGGTATGTATAGTGCTTTTTATTACACCTACGAGGAAAATTATAGACATAAATGCATAGAAATGCTAAATCAATCGAAGTTTTTGCGAAAATGCGCGGGCTTTTCCTTTTTTTATTCGCCCGTTTCTGCATGGAGTAGGCTAAGATCATAAATAAGGTCATGCAGCCACTTCTTCCGTGATTCCGCGCGTTTTGTATACAAAAATAATTTCGTTTTTAATTTTCTGTATGCACCAAGGAGGTTGGTAACTGGTAAAAAAAAAACTGTATGTGGCCAGTAACAATTTACTTGAAATTTAATTAGTAGACAGTTAAAGTCTCTTTGCAGTATGTATGACTGCTGACAAATAAAAATAAAAAAAACCGGGTATGTAATGGAATTTCATACATACTTCCCACCCTTGGGTCGGAAGGATTTTCATACAAACTTCCATACCTTGGGATGAAAGGATTTGAAGGGCGGGATAAAGGCGTTTCTTCCCTCTAATTGGTATAATTAGTATGTATTTTCAGAGCAGGTGTGATAAAAAAGTTATTTTCTATATGTAGTAGTTTTAGTTAATCCTCTCCTCACATACCTACTATGTACATTATGTCCGTGGCACGAAGTGTACAGTCGGGTAGCAATTTTTAAGACTAATTATCGGTGTACGTCACTGTCCGCTCGTGACAACGCCATTTGTTGTCCACTGTACAACAAACATTATGGACCGATGTACATCGGTAGTACTTTTCCAAATAGTCTTAATATATAATTATGTTTTTCAGAACACCATTACATTAGTACATTACTTCAGAGGGAAGAAAGTGACAGTTCCATACCGAGATTATGGCATTTGCGCCACGAGCTTGCGAGGGGCGCAAACCATTTGAGGTATGGAACTGTACTTTATCCTGAGGTATGTATAGTGCTTTTTATTACACCTACGAGGAAAATTATAGACAATAATAGACATAAATGCATAGAAATAAATGCTAAATCAATCGAAGTTTTTGCGAAAATGCGCGGGCTTTTCCTTTTTTTATTCGCCCGTTTCTGGAGTAGGCTAAGATCATAAGGTCATGCAGCCACTTCTTCCGTGATTCCGCGCGTTTTATATACAAAAATAATTTCGTTTTTAATTTTCTGTATGCACCAAGGAGGTTGGTAACTGGTAAAAAAAAAACTGTATGTGGCCAGTAACAATTTACTTGAAATTTAATTAGTAGACTAGTCTCTTTGCAGTATGACTGCTGACAAATAAAAATAAAAAAACCGGGTATGTAATGGAATTTCATACATACTTCCCACCCTTGGGTCGGAAAGATTTTCATACAAACTTCCATACCTTGGGATGAAAGGATTTGAAGGGCGGGATAAAGGCGTTTCTTCCCTCTAATTGGTATAATTAGTATGTATTTTCAGAGCAGGTGTGATAAATAGTACATTACTTCAGAGGGAAGAAAGTGACAGTTCCATACCGAGATTATGGCATTTGCGCCACGAGCTTGCGAGGGGCGCAAACCATTTGAGGTATGGAACTGTACTTTATCCTGAGGTATGTATAGTGCTTTTTATTACACCTACGAGGAAAATTATAGACATAAATGCATAGAAATGTTTATATTTAGTTAAAAGTACGTATCCATATTTTACAAAAAACACAAAGATAAATGCTAAATCAATCGAAGTTTTTGCGAAAATGCGCGGGCTTTTCCTTTTTTTATTCGCCCGTTTCTGGAGTAGGCTAAGATCATAAAGGTCATGCAGCCACTTCTTCCGTGAATCCGCGCGTTTTATATACAAAAATAATTTCGTTTTTAATTTTCTGTATGCACCAAGGAGGTTGGTAACTGGTAAAAAAAAAACTGTATGTGGCCAGTAACAATTTACTTGAAATTTAATTAGTAGACAGTTAAAGTCTCTTTGCAGTATGACCGCTGACAAATAAAAATAAAAAAAAACCGGGTATGTAATGGAATTTCATACATACTTCCCACCCTTGGGTCGGAAGGATTTTCATGCAAACTTCCATACCTTGGGATGAAAGGATTTGAAGGGCGGGATAAAGGCGTTTCTTCCCTCTAATTGGTATAATTAGTATGTATTTTCAGAGCAGGTGTGATAAAAAATAAATTTATATGCCATTTAAGTCCCTAATTGGTGGATCCGAGGCCCGAGGCCCAGTCGAAGGCTGACGATGTCGGCCGAGACTGGCCGAGGGCCACCATTATATAGTATGAGGAATATTCGTTATTGTATAACGATGTCGATATCGATATCCACTGTCAGCAGGCAATGGATGCGGGAGGCACAGGACCGGAGCGGATGGCGTGGTAGAGAAGAGGCCTATACCCAGCAGTGGGTAGGTGTGGGCTGATTGATGATGATGATAACGATATATGTTTTGAGTTCAAGAAAAAAGCGCTGTAGTTTTCGATGACATTAAAGGGTTTTTTGGGGGTAAAAAATCGATCGAACTAGGTGTCATAACCGAAAAATCGTATTTCCGAGTTTTCCTGCTTTTTTCAATAGGATTGGCAATTTCACTTTAGTACAATGAAAATAAGGCAAAAATTACAATGACAAAAAAAAAAGTTTCTCATTGCGACTTCTTGGCGGCGGGTGTTCTTGGAGAATTCACACAAAAAAGTTTCGTTCAAATAAGGTCGAATCTAAATTCATAATCTGCTATTCATCCTCCTTGCTTGCTTCTCGTGTGCAGCTGTATCAATCAATATGCTGCTCGTGAAAACAGAGCAGCATATTGATTGATGTCAATGCAGTCTGATGAATATGATACCGAAGCGAAGCTTGGTTCCCTCCCAAATATCATAATTTAATTTTGGTGTATTTATTGTTGATACAATTCGAATGCTGGATTGTGTTGTCAGAGATGTTTCAATTGTCATTCTTTACTGCACAGAAACAATAAAAATTCAATGACAAGAAATATTATAAGCAAAGGCGAGCTTATCTCTAGACAGGCAGGACAGGAAAGCGGGTGTCTGAGGACAGTCCTAGCTGCGTAATAAATAAAACTACAAGTTAAAGAGATACTTTTTAGTAGTCTTGCAGTAGGTAATAGGTAGGTACGCAGATAGGTAGGTACGCAGATAGAAGTTTCGAAAAGCTCATCATTACTAATGCTCCTAATGTGATTGTGAGAATCCACGAAAAGCTTCAGTGTGCGTCGGAAAGAAAACATACAAAGTTTAAAGTGGTAAGCTGGAAATAGCTTAATTAACTTAAAAGCTTGACGCTTTTAGAAGCTTTGTGCGATGGGTGGGGCTCTACACTAGCATGGGATGTGTATAGGTATGTGTGTATATAGATATGTATGTATTGGCTTAGTTTAGAATTAAATGGTCGTTATATCGGTGATGGAAAATTTGGTAAGGAAAACTTCATAGTTATCTCTTTATCTGCGATGAATGGGCTAGCCTAGCCCCCTGACAAACAAATATTTAATAAGTTTATAGAGGTAAACGTGGGTACAATGAATCTAATCCTCTCCGAGCACTTATCCACATTTTAAACAAAGAGTACATATATACACTAACAAATTAATTTCAGTTGAGCACGCCGTCTCCATTGTTCCGGTACTGACGGAAGATCAGCGCCTGAGGAATCTACTTCTCAGGCTCATGCTGAGTCAGAACCCTTTTGCAGATGCCACACCACCCTCAGTTCTAGTGCGATATAGGTACTTTGGTACCTATATTCTATCTATCGTAGTGCAAATTATCTGTGTCTGTATGTTTTATATGTTATTTTGTTTAGCGCTAAGTAACTTCTATGTTTTATATTGTGTGTGTGTGCGCTGATGCAAATAAATAGATAAAATACAAATACAAATACAAATATCCAGTGGGTACAATTATCTCTTCTGTGCCAGTGGAGAGCGCATACCTTGATACATTTTCCTTTGAAACACAACTCACCAATTTACGGGCGGCGGGGGACGAGGTAAGAGAGCTGTGATTGGTCAGCCGCTGCGAAACTGTCTGGCGGCCCGTTATCGTACATAGGTTGCGTATGCGCACGTTTGTTGAATACAACACACGTTTGGCGAGCCGCATTCCCCCGCAGGCGCAGTCAATTGGATATTCGTCTCTGTCTCAGTAGGAGGTAATTTGGTGTACTCCCGTTGTCCCCATAGCCCGTGTCCCCATGATGTTTCAACAAGATTCTAATAAAATAATTAACTTTTAGTCTCATTGTACCCATCGCTTATGTCCCCATTCAGTGGGGACAGAGGCGATGGGGACGACGGGAAAAACACAATTTTGATGACCAAAAATCATGGGGACACGGGCTATGGCACAATGGGACTACACCGCATTTTAAAAGACAGATAGCTTCTGTATTGGCCAAATTGGCCATTCTCACTCTTTTCAACCGACTTCAAAAAAAGGAGGAGGTTCTCAATTCGACCCGTATGTTTTTTTTTTTTTTTCTATGTTTGTTACGCGATTACTCCGCCAATTATGAACCGATTTGAACAAATCTTTTTTCGGCGTATAGGTAATACCTCAAGGGTGGTCCCATTGACACCAGGTCAGGATTTGATGATGGGATCCTGGAGAAATCGAGAGAACTCTTCAAATATTATAGGCAGACCTATAGTGATTTTTGTGTTTTTCATAATAACTCGTGCAAATGCACACGGTAAGCATAATATTGTGATGCGGAACTGCTGATGAAGACCACATATGGCCACCAGATCTGCTCAATACTAGGTACAAATACAATGCGTGGCTGACGGGCAGGCAACGCATAGCCTAAACCGGTGGACCTAGAGCCATGAAACTTTGTACAGGGGTTCCTTAGTCGCGTGGGGTAGCACTGATATAGGATTTGACAAAATTAATTCCCCAAGGGGGGGGGATAAGGGGTTACAGTTAGTAATCTAATCAAATAGGGTTTGTGGAAGTCGGTTTTTTCTAAAGTTTACTTTTTGTTTCAATTATTAGATTCTAATTTCATCAGTATTAATTACCTATACTCCTACTACGATACATTCTCTTATTTGGCAAATAATGGTAGAAATGCGTAGATTTTACCATCAATTTCCTTGATTTCTGAATAGATGGTATTTGAGACGATGTTAACTTTGAGTGTCATCAACCCGGTGGGTCGGAATTCGGCCGCGAGGCTTGACTAATTGGGCGGCAGTACCGACTTTCACCGCGCATCTCGATGTAGGGTGACGATGCACCATGAACATTCGGAGCGCATTCGACGCCAGGACTCTAAAAAATATGTCCAATATCTTATGAGTAAGGACATTTTTTCTTATTACTTACTGGGAAGTCTTGTGCCTTGGTGCGTGAGTCCTACTCGCACTTGCCCTTATATTTCATTTGGTGCATGATTAATATAGTAATACTGGTACGACCTGGTTGATTTTTTAAAGGCGTTTGACTTTGTGAAATGGCCGAAAATTTGTAAGACTCTACTGGAGATGGGTACACCAACACACCTTGTGCACCTTTTAAGGCGCCTCTACGAGGATGGGACTGCGTCAGTGAGAGCAGACGAGACGCTCTCAAGCCACTTCCACCCTAGTGCGGGAGTCCGTCAAGGGTGCATTATTTCTCCGCTTCTGTTCAACATCTACACAGAGCTCATAATGAGAATTGCCCTTGAAGACTGGACGGATGGTATCGCAATTGGGGGCCTGAGGATCTCGAACCTACGCTACGCAGATGACACCACCCTATTTGCCGAAAAAATCCTTATAGAGATAAGCTCGCCTTTGTTCACATCTTTTTAAGGATAATATGAGCTATAATAATTATTTTAATGTTAACGTGAGTAGAAGTAAGACTGTCTACCCACAGACAAACTGCGAAATGTGGTTTTGTGTGAGTTTTTGTAATTGTAACAATAATCTTTATTATATAAAGAATTTTTGAATTGAATTGAATATGAATTATTTCAGTAAATTATTTTAATAAAAAAATATGAAATTACGAATATAGTTTTACTTGTAGCCGCTTCGTGGTCACCCCACGCCTAGCTGGTATCCGTACCCCGGCGACCTTTGGCAGACATTTCCTCAGTTTTATTGTTTATCTAACGCGTCTCCCGGGCCAGACTGTACTAGATAATACGGTACAGATCGCGGCAAGATTGTCAGCACCTGTATGTCGAGGGAGGGTATATGTTTCTCGCAGAGGGTTCGATAACTAGAGTTCTCTTCCAGGTAATAAAATAATCGGTCAAGTGCGAGTTGAACTATCACATGAAGGTTCATCATTCATAATTCATCATTTCTTTATTGCACACAATTAATTGCAAGGACAAAAAGTAAATTAAAACAGTGTACAAAGGCGAGCTTATCTCTAAAAAGAGATCTCTTCCAGCAAACCAAGTGTCGATGAGAGAGTTTGATATATCAGCAAGGGTAGATCTTTGTGTACAACAATATACCTACAAAGCTAGAATATACTTACATCCTAATACATCCTAAAACTAACTACCAAAATATTAAAGATATAATACTATTAATAAACTAATATAATATATAAAGAAATTTTTACGTACACATACTACACTAATAAATACATACAAACTACCTGAGATTTAAAGAGTCTCTTTACCTGGCTTTTAAATATGTTTAGAGTAGGACTGTCCCTGATGGCACAGGGGAGTGCATTCCACAACCGAATGGCCCAGAGTCTGAACCCGTGCTCACAGGATGCGGTGTACTCGTACGTAGTATCGTAGTTGTGCCTAAACAAGGTGTAAATGAATTAACGCAAAATGAGAAACTTCTTTGTTAGGGACAGCATTCTAAGTAATTTCATTATAAACCAATTTGATCAGAGCAATTTTATTTTTCACTTCTCCATACAAATCAGCTGATCCACTCAGGCCAATATGTACTGGGAAGTGAAAAATAAGTTGATCTGATCAAATTGGCTTCATAATGAAAGTTGCTCAGAATGATGTCCCTAACAAAGTAGTTTATTATTTTGCGTTAATTCATTTACACCTTTATACAAATGTTTTTAGCACCACCCGTGGGTGATGTGCAGTCAAGATAGCTAGATGACACTTCGTCGAGACATAGTTAAATCAGTTATCTTTATCATGTAGTTAGAACAGTAATCTTTAGCAAGGGGCACTTTAGCAGTTGACAAAGAGACTGGTTAAAGTTTAATACACAATTCTAAAGTTTCTTATTTGAAAGGAATTACTGTCAAATTACTGAAGAATTTTAATAGAAATTACTATGAAAGTGTCACACAGTAAGCCCAATAATCGGTGTATAACCTGCGCAACCGAGGATTGGGATATTAAAGTAATAAAAGTCATAACTTCTCTCGCATAAAATTGAGAGTTAAGCGTGTGCATCAGTCCCAGGTATGGGAAAGTGTGGCAAATATGTATGCGATTTTATTTCAGCAAACTTATGAATGTCTAAAACTAAAGGAGATCATTCTCTAGCTTAGGTTCAAAATCAAAAGCGCCCGGCCAGTGAAAAAAACATGCACCAAATGATTGCTCACATTTAATGTAATAGTTTCTTTAAATGTAATTGTTAAATGTTATTATCATTATTATTTTGATATTTTGGTGATATGGCTACTTGAAAACAGTGAGCACTTATCCAGTGGAGAGCGCATAGATACATTTTATTTTGAAACACAACTCACCAATTTACGGCGGGGGACGAGGTAGGAGAGCTGTGATTGGTCAGCGGCTGTGAATCTGTCTGGCAGCCCATCATCGTACATAGGTTGCGTATGCGAACGTTTGTTGAATACAACAGACGTTTGGCGAGCCGCTTTCCCCCGCAGGCGGAGTCAATTGGATATATTATAGTATCTGCTTAAAAATCATGATTTCCCTATCATTATATGCACGGATTGTAATAAAACGACAAACCAACTTACTAGGTCGCTATAAATTATCAGCGAGAGTAGAAAGCTCGTGCTTTGTTGTAACATGACATGATTGATAGTGTTGGTGTGTGTGTGTGTCTGTGATATGACGTGTGTTTTATTTTAACCATTCAATTATGGACGAGCGTTGTCAAAATTCTAGGTTGTTTATACATTATACTTTGTTTTTGATCTACTCTTCTTTTTAATAATTTTTATAATTGGGTGTACTGCTCAGATAACTTTATGTTTTTACTACTTAATTATTGTTGTGTTTTAGTGAATTTTGTCTGTATGTAAAAAATTTGGTAACGGCATCCACCAGGGAGCTTGTCCAGTGGAGAGCGCACAGATACATTTTCCTTTGAAACACAACTCACCAATTTACGGGCGGCGGGGGACGAGGTAAGAGAGCTGTGATTGGTCAGCCTCTGCGAAACTGTTTGGCGGCCCGTCATCGTACATAGGTTACGTATGCGAACGTTTGTTGAATACAAAAAATGTTTGGCGAGCCGCATTCCCCCGCAGGCGCATTCAATTGGATATATAGTCTCTCGCAACCACGAAACAGGCTAGGCCTAGTGTGGGAGCCACTGTTAGAACTATATCTGTCAAAGTTTTTTTTTTGGAAAATAAATATTTTGAATTTTTGAATACAGTACAAGAGAGATGCTTGCGGGCGTGAGACAGAGGTGGAAGTTTGCTCAGGGCCGGGAGCCGAGTACAGGAATTGCATGGTATTTGCTATAGCCATGCGCAAAAAGCCGATTTACCGCGGCCACAAACCGCGGCCACAAACAAACTAACGGCCACAAGCAACCCCAAGTTACTAATTTCGCAACCAGTTCAATGCTCTTTCCCATGATTTATTTGAATAAGCGCGCACACACACACACACACCCTCACACACACACACACACACACCCACACAAAACATTGAAGATACTTAGCGCTAAACAAAATAACATATAAACATACAGACACAGATAGAAAATACAGCTAAATACAGTCTAATCTGTGGCTCTGATGCCAAGAAACCTGGCGGAGCCTGCGGGTCAATTTTGCCGCTAACGAGATCATGTCCATGGTCGAAATATTGATTTTGAGATACCGAAATCTCTATCAAAAACAAGAAAGCTATTCTTACGACTAGCCTTTCGACCAACAGAAATATCTCGACCCCTTTAAGATCGAAATAAATATAAATCGAGATCATATTCGCCGGATTTAGGCGGTATAAAACCGATATCTCAACAGGGGAGATGATCTCGATAGCGCGAGAATCGGTGGCCTGTACCAAAATATTTCGTAGAACCAGAATCAGTGACGTCACGCACGTAAAAATCCTAGACCTAGCTAGTTAGGTATCGCAGTACATCATATATCATCTGCGGTCTAAAAATAGTCACACAACAGACTGAGCTCAATTTTGTCGGAATGTAGCACCGGCTCCATCCCACACCTCAAATATTGGTATATGTCAGCGGCCGATCGTAGAATCTGGCATTTCATGATATGCCCAGGCAATTACTGGGCACACCATGATGTGGCGAGTTTTAACAAAAACATGTCTTTAATGCTTTAGAAAAACATTTTTATTCAGCACTACGTGTTTTTTTTGTAAGTTGGAGGATAAACATGTCAAAAGAACACGTAGACTATTCGGGGGCATCGCTGCGCTCGCCCCCTTTAGTCTTCAACTAAGCTACCGCAGAGATTTTATCGTTTCATGATATTTCACGTTTGGGCACATCATGATGTGCCCAATTCTACGATCGGTCGCTGACATATACGAGGTGTAAATGAATTAACGCAACATGAGAAAAAACTTTGTTAGGGACATGATTCTGAAACCGATTTGATCAGATCAACTTTTTTTTCACTTATACATACAAATCAGCTGATCCAATCAGGCCAAACTGAACTGGGAAGTGAAAAATCAAGTTGCTCTGATTAAATCGTTTCATAATGAAAGTTGCTCAGAATGATGTCCATAACAAAGTAGTTGCTCATTTGCGTTAATTCATTTACACCTTGTATTGTATGCTCTTGGAGTTCCGTGGTCTAGTGGGTTTCACGCTCGCTTCTCTCGCAGGAAGTGCGGGTTCAAATCCGATACTGGCCATGCACGTCAATGAGATGCAATGGTGATGGAAGATATCGAATGAGGCGATGGGCTACCCTCGTGGGCACAATTGTGTCTCTGCCACCCTGTATGAGAAAAGGTGACGAAGTTACTATAACCACCGACAAAGGGAGTTTCATAGTGAATTGGCTCTTTTTCATCTGCCCCCCCTAGACAAGATGCAAAACTATTATCGTTCGCACGAAACGCTAAGAATATGTATGCGATTTGACATTTGGTGACGCGCGTCTGAGCTACCACAACGATGTGGGTTTACGCGAAATATACCATCATATTAAAAATCCGTGGGTGTATCAAAACAAGTCTCTTGTATGGGGACCCCCCTTTAATTTCTTTTCTTTCTTTATCTCTTCAGTATTTGTTGTTGCAGCAACAGATATTACACATTCTGTGAAAATTTCAACTTTCTAGCTATTACGGTTCGTGCTCTAGGATCCGTTGACGGACGGACGGAGACGGACGGACGGACAGACGGATAGCGGAGACTTAGTAATAGGGTCCCGTTTGGCACCCTTCGGGTACGGTACCCTAAAAAACAGAACAAAAGCTAGGTCTTTGTGGACGTTGGACTGGCAGCTGAAGGTATTACCTAAAGATCTTTAAGCAATACTCATAAGAGCCACTTGAAGATCTTTAGGTAGTACCTACCGCATTAGTTTTATAGGAGTTTCTTGAGTCTAGAATTCTAGATCTACGTGCATACCTATGCACCTTGTACGACTGGTGTTTACGTAAACCTGTTTATTTTCGCAAAGGCACACCGGTTGTTTGTGAAGTTGGAGTATTAGCGTATTTTTAAGGCTTCGGGCTTAACTTCAGTTGCTAATTCAATTTATTTCGCTTTAGGTGCATTGAGTAGCTTCACTGCAATAAGGACGTATATGTCAAACTAAAGTCTTCACAAAATAAAAGTCCCATTTTGACAGTTCACGCCCATGAAGTTTTAACCCCTAATGCGTAGTACTACAAACAAAGTCAATTCTGTTTTTATTTTGCTATTTTTAGGGTATCGTACCCGAAGAGTGCCAAACGGGACCCTATTACTAAGGCTCCGCTGTCCGTCTGTCCGTCCGTCCGTCCGTCAGCGGGTCCGACAGCACGAACCGATAGCTAGAGAGTTGAAATGTTTTACAGAATGTGTACCTATTTCTATTGCCGCAACAACAACAAATA
Source organism: Argyresthia albistria (assembly GCA_963457715.1). Taxonomy (NCBI): domain Eukaryota; kingdom Metazoa; phylum Arthropoda; class Insecta; order Lepidoptera; family Argyresthiidae; genus Argyresthia; species Argyresthia albistria. The sequence goes on from OY735273.1 coordinate 6,456,738, forward strand.
CTGAATACACGAAAAAGGGTGTTTAGAATTAAATAGTAGGTATCAGACGACTGACGACGAGATTGAATTACCGTTTTAGGCGCAGACGACGATGGTGCGGAAGCCTTCGTGTGCGAGTCCGACCCGCACTTGACCAATTTTTTATTGTACTCACACGTCATACAAGTCATTCATACAGTTATAAAGATGTTCGAAGGCGAGCTATCTCTAATAAGAGATGGATTATTTCAGAAAAATCTGTATGACAAAAAAAATCTTCAATCATTATCGATTTCGTTAGCCATAATGGCACAATACATTAATACATTCTATACTGAAAATCCATCTTGATTATTGAGGGTGTATTTTGGACCCCCATAAAAGTCAAACTTCTCAACCAATTTTAACAAGTTCACTTGTTAACAAGTTATCGACGCGAAATTTTGTCTTCTTTAATATACTAATACCACAGATTACTAAATAGTTACTACGTAACAGATACCTACTTCACTCAGTAGGAAATTTCCAATACCTACTGCTATAATAGCCTACTCCGTCGCGTCAGCAACCGCTGCATGCTAAAATGTGCCTAAATTCTCAATCGTACAGTTGTGATCGCCTCGCACCGCGCGATCTCACACTATCGCAGGGCTGCCTCGCATCGCAGATACTCGTACGATACGAACACAGTTCAAAACGTGCGTGCGCTTGGCTTGTGACAACCATACTGACTCTCGGGCGCCCGGTTATGGCCAATACTAATACACATCTTTTAACAAGTATGTAAGTACCGTTTTCGAGTAAAAAGCGAAAAACGGAAAAATCTCCTACTTACATTTTCAAGTTTTTAACTGTGATCCGGAGGGCTTTCAACGTGGAAAACATGGATCTGTCATTAACCCATGTCATCACTACCAACTCATAGAAAAACCAGAACTAGAGCTCGTCTGAGCTGAAATGACGCGCCCCACTCCTTGGTTTTGTATGACAAGTAAATACAAAACCAAGGAGTGGGGCGCGTCATTTCAGTTTAGACGAGCTCTACCTCATTTGATGTAAGGCACCAGTACGAGCTTTGTACGAATTCCATGGACTATAGAGCCTTACTACAACCTTTTTTGCGATTTTAATCCGATACCGTTCAAACACACCATTTTCAATCGAATACTCCATAGTAACTCTGTTTTAATTTAAAACGCTCATGGTATTCTTTCGGATCAAATTAGGTGCTAATTATTCAATTTCAATGCCTGCGGGCTTTTTCGCTAACTCAGTGATGATCACTTAATGATCATCCGTAAAAATTAAGAAGTTATTGGTGTCGTTCAATTATCGTGTAACCAAGGATATCAAAATAAGTTGGCTAATATTATCCGACTATCATTGAGTGATCATCACTGAGTTGGCGAATAAGCTTGCTGGTCCGATAAATCTAATAAGTACTGCAGCTTGTCCGTCCAACAAACACCACCGGCCCAAGTTCAAAACCTATACCAAAATAAAGGAACAAAAGAGCGGGCCTTTTGGCACAGAAGAGATAATAGTACTACGTACAGAACGGCCACTCCCTTCCCCGCGCGGATTCAGATACCGCACCTCACCCCGGAGTCGGGGAGCCTCTTCGGGAGACACTTTGTATAGAAGCTGAACGCACACATTCACAAACGAACGAGTTTACGCACACATTTGCACGTGTACAAATGTCATTAGTAGTAATAGGTGATTATTTTACGAGCGTTCGATGGAGTGTCCGAGGTGTGCTTTTGGTCCGGTTGGACGAGCTAGAAGCTTTGCACAGATAAAAAAAATGTATGGAATTTACATAAGATCTGGGTTTGGTACCTACCTAATTACATGTAATAGCACTTATAGTACGTACCCATGATTATGTACAAAAAGTTGGTCAGTCAATGAAATGACACCCTGTAGAAAAGCAGAGCATTTCCTGTAGATATTAATAGAAAGTTAATATACAAGTGGTAACAAGCAAACAAAGTATATATCAGTAAAACATTTACCAATAATATGATACGATTACATGGAGCTATCTACAACGGATGCGGTATGGGGCGACACCAAAATAATGATACCAAAATAATATTAAGATAAGTTCGCCTTTGTACTGTGTCTACCTTTACAAGTTTTCTGTAGTCTGCTTCGTGTAGTACATTAAAATTGGTGTAGGAGTTAGGTTGGCTGAAATAAGAGAGCGGAAGAAGGGGACATGCACAAGGGCCCCGCACATGTGGGCCACGTGCAGGCACTTCAACCCCCTTATAGAAAAATATAAGAAGTACATTAAAATAATAATAAACTATTTCAAACTTATCGCTGGAATTTAAGCAAATGGCTGAAAACAGTTGTGCCAGTAATTGAATGAATCGATTGAGTTGCCTTATCGTTCCTCATATGATAAATTTTAATTCATAATGTTCGTATTTTCAGCTAATTAACCAAAGATACGCTCGCTTCGCTCGCTCTGCTTTTTGCTCATCGAACGTCAATCAAATCAGCTGTTGCGTTGGCGCCATTTTGCCCAAACTGATTCAAATTAAATGGCCGACTTTAGGATAGGCACGTAAACATTTTCGACGAACGAATTATTTAATCCAAAAAAAGGCTATGCATTTGATGAAATGCCCAGCTTTTTGGTAAGTGACCTAACGAAAAATTATATGTATTCTTTATTTTATCTTATTTATTTACTAATTATGTCCCAACCACCACAAATCCAGTTACTACTTCTTGGCCCTGGCAGAATACCAGCGTCACAGATTCGTCTGTGACATTGCTGAGTCAGGGCCATTTCACAACATGTCCTCAGCATCAGAAACAAAAGACAGTCCCATGAGATTCACGCCCTTAAATCAGTAAGGTGACAAAAAACAAACGACAAAGTTAGAAAGAAATAAAAAAAAACTTTACTGAAGATGTAATTTGGCAGGTGACATAAGTTCAGTATGTTTTTTCGAAATCCTGTCCCCCCCTGCAAGGGGCAAAAAAAATATAATTTAGGAATTAACTTTTCTACAACAATTATAGGCTTTCTTTATGAAATTGTCTGTCCGTCCGTCCGTCCGTCTGTCACCAGGCTGTATCTCATGAACCGTAGTAGCTAGACAGTTGAAATTTACACAGATGATGTATTTCTGTTGCCGCTATAACAACAAATACTAAAAATCAAAAGAAATTTAATATTAAGGGGGGCTCCCATACAACAAACGTGAATTTTTTGCTCATTTTTGCTCGATATTGATAATGGTAGCAGGTAGACGCTTAAAATGTTCACAATATATTGAGTTTATTATTTACTTAAAAAATAAATAATTAAATTAAAATTAAATTAATATTTAGGGGGGGCTCCCATACATTTTTTTTGCGGTTTTTTATAGATAATGGCACGGAACCCTTCGTGCGCGAGTCCGACTCGCACTTGGCCGGTTATTTGACCTTTCTGGGGGCAAATCTTTAAAAATAATTACTGAACTTACTTACGTCCTGGTTCTGTAAACTTCTTACTTGCCTTACATTACCCCTCCCGCTCTTGCCCCTGCATCACAAATACAGGTGGCTCCCCTTCTTAAATCCATCCTTTGGACCTACAGGTCAATCCTGCCAAAGTACGTCTTTTGAACACGAAACAGTAATGGGAGATCCAAAAACCCATCTTAGATCCGGCTCTTTCATAGTTTTGCATATTTTCGCCGGACACTATCAACGTATGTCGGATGTCGTCGGACTACTTCGTGTGTTTCCGTCTAGGGGGGGATAGAGGGGGGGAAGGGGCGCATATTGCTTTCAGTACGTTAATAATGTTTTTATTTTGATATCGAACGGGCGTGGGCGGTATTGTGCGATGTAGGTTAAATCAGTGGGATGTGTGTGGGGTTGTTATAATAGGGTGCGGAAAATCAGGATGTAATTTTAGGTTTTAACGATCTAGAATAGAAGAGTTGTTTGGTTTTCGTTAACTGCAAATGTAGGTACTTACTCTGTAATTCTGATGGCGTCTACAACTCAAAACTTTAACTAACTCTAACCCAGATTTGTTGCGATACCTACGACTGTACCAACTGTAACTACTGTTCTGTAATAATTTTGTTTAAATACTCCAATTGGTACTGATTCTCTACATTTTGCGGCAAACCCATCACCTGAGCGAGCGCCAAGCTGTCTCCCAAGCTCCCACCATACCTACAAGAGATTTCAGGCGATGGAGTGTAGCATGTAGCTAGCCAAGCTGTCTCCCAAGCTCCCACCATACCTACAGGAGATTTCAGGCGATGGAGATTTCTGGCGATGGAGTGTAGCATGTAGATTTCAGGCGATGGAGAAGTTAGGCGATGGAGATGTTATGCGATGGAGTTTGAAGGTTGATTCCTCACGATGTTTTCCATCGCTGTTAGAACCATAGAGTAACTTTTGTTAGAATTTCCATGAATAGGCAAAAAAAGACAAGGACTTATTTACCTATTTCGTTAGCATCGGATTTGAACCCGTATCTTGAATCTCTTGAGAGCTGCGCTGCGGAACATAATATGCGTTTTTAACTGCCATTTTATCAGATGCGCAATAAGCGTGGTTTTACATGATATGCAGGCACTCAAAAATATGACATGATTTTTCAGAAATGAACATAAATCTTAAAATCTTCAGACGGATATTTTAAGACAAACATAACCGAGCTAAGAAAACGGCTTCAACACTCCTCTAAGCAACCCTTAAACTACTTAAACTTAGCCACTTGTAGCGCAATCTAATATTAATTTGATCAACACTTGCGTGAGAAGCGAGCCTGGAACCGGTCGACCACAGAAAAGAGCTCTACACATCACACACCGTTCACAGACCACACAATAGAACATAGAGACCTACCAAGTTATCTGTGACACGGCAGACGACCGCCATCTTAGAAATGCCATTCTAATAATCGGACGCCCCGCGCCATTCCCAAATACCAAAAATCCACTAGCGACACCCGTAATTTCACAGTTAACTTGGCAGATCCTGTACGTACATATGGCATAAATAGGTTATGTTTACGAGTACCTGCTACCTGCAGCAGTCAAAATTTGATTTTTCACTCCAAGAAACTTAAGACGTCCATCAAACAGGCCCCAGCCCTCTATAAAGTGCGTCTAGGATATTTGCGCGGTATTTTTGCGCGCTGCTTCGTTAGTATTTCTACCCCTATTAGCGACTACTGTACATGACTGTACTGAGACAGCACACGGCGTATTGCGAAGGATGAATTTTATCGGTAAAAAACAGTCATGCCATGCTCATGGTATTTTCTCTGATCAAATTATATACCTTAAGGGCGGGCCCTAGACAATCAGAACTTCGAATTTCATCCTTATCTTATTTTTAGAGGAAATAAAATAAAATAAAAATAAAAAAAGGTTAAAGCCAAGCTAAGCAAGTCTAGCTGAGAAACATACTGTGCTATTTTTATAATGATTAGATAAATCACAAGAACACAAAATTCAGATGCGGTGCGAAATTGTAAAATAAAACATTGTGACAGACAGATTTTCTGGCAACTTCAGGAGACTTTTCTATCGAGCAAAATTAATAAAATTACGTTTAATGGAAAGCGAAGTCACGCTGACACTCGTGATAAACAAGCTAGTGAAAAAACGTACAGCAATAATACTCGTCATTCCGAGCGATTTGTGTTTTGCTAAAGGTGGTTTTTGCCTAGAGCGCTGTCTTAACAGCACAGCAGCCTTACTCCAACCTCTTGTTGCGGTTCAAATCCAATACTGTTCATAACATTACAGTGGAAACAATTTCAATCGAATATTCCGTAGTACACTTTATTTAACCTATAGAGTTATTTTTAAATCAGTCCTGGTATGTTCTCAGATAAAATTAGGTACCCAATCAGCACTTATTAAATACCTACAGTCTTCACAAAATAAAAGGCCCGTTTTGGCAGTTCACACATAAAGTTTTAACCCATGAAGTTTTAACCCCTAACGCGTAGGGTAATAGAAGCGGTTTTTAGGTGCAACTTGTACGCTTTGCTTGTACGCAACAGTTGGCTTTTATTACCTACGCGTTAGGGGTTAAAACTTCATGGGCGTGAACTGTCAAAACGGGCCCTTTATTTTGTGAAGACTTTAAGCAGCATTGGCTGGAGATAGGAGTACGGCCCTGTTGGTTTATCTGAAATTAGAACCAAGCCGCCCTGTACTCGCCAGAACACCCTGTATACGAGCTAATGCACCGAGTTACGAGCACTCTGTATTTATGACGGACGTAAACCGTCGAGCGCTCTGTCACACCTAGATACCTCCCTGTGCAGTCGTGATGAGTTGCCCCCCATATACTATGGTCATAGACCCAGCTATGATGTACAGCTGACCGCTGAAATCTCTCCAGGGTTTCCTACTCAAGAATCTTTTATTATTTTGTACAATAAATTATTATTATTCTAACACATAAAATAACATTACATAACGTCCGCCTTTTCCCATACGGGGTGGCACAGACACAGAGTGCTCACTTTATGCCAGTTTTTCATTCCACCATTTTGCGTGACAGGGGGCTAGCCAATCGCCGCAGCCACGGAGTAATGAAGCCTTTTTAACCGACTTCCCAAAGGAGGAGGTTTACAATTCGTCCGGATGTTTTTTTTTATTTTTATTTTTTATGTACTATGTGATATGCCCCGATAGCGCCTAGACGGATGGACCGATTTGAGTTTTTTTTTGTTTTAAAGGGTTTACCTTCCCATTGGTCCCATTGTACACCAGGTCAAGATCTGATGATGGGATCCTGGAGAAATCGAGGGAACTTTGCAAATATTATAGGCAGACCTATAGTGTTTTTTTTTCATAATAACTCGTGCAAATGCACATGGTAAGCATACTATTTTGGTGCGGAACTGATGATGAAGACCACACATGGCCACCAGAACTGCTCAATACTAGGACAAAAACTATGTATACATAGTATGCGTGGCTGACGGGCAACGCATTGCCTAAATCGGTGGACCTAGAGCCATGAAACTTTGTACAGAGATTCCTTAGTAGCGTGGGGTAGCACTGAGATGGGATTTGACAAAATTAAGTCCCCAAGGGGGGGGGGGATAAGGGGTTACAGTTTGTATTAAACTCAATCTAATCAAATAGGGTTTGTGGAAGTCGGTTTTTTCTAAAGTTTACTTTTTGTTTCAATTATCTCATTCCAATTCTATTCTATTTTGATGATGATGAGTTTCGCCATACTGTACCTCTGAGCCCGCAAAACCCTTAATCCCTTAAGATTGCGCGTATCGATCGAGCGATTCAGGTAGCTAATGCCGGTAATAAAACCGAACGCTTCAGTTGTTCCAGACACAATAAAATAAATAACTTCCCAGTACTTGTTGATTCTGTAAATTTCAAAGAACAACTCAACGACCAAGTCACAAGCCATGATACTAGGAACCAGGCACTCGCTTTCCCTCTTACAAAAACCAATTGTTCCTGTATCTTATAATGCCATCATAATAGACTACGCTGACAAAGCGATAAACCTCGGGGTTATTTTCGACAACCACCTGTCCTGGTCCCCACATGTCAGCGAGGTCAGCAGACGGGTCTTTGCGTCTTTCTACTCCCTCAGGCGACTGCAGTACTTCTTGCCCCGGCAGACCAAAATCACCCTTGCTCAGTCCATTCTCCTGCCACTAATCGACTACGCTGATGTCTGTTGGGCGAGTGCGAACGAAGAGCTACTGAACAAACTCGAGCGACTTCAAAATCTCGGGATTCGGTTTATCTTCGGGCTGCGCAAATTTGACCATGTTTCTCAATATCGCAAAGAACTTTTCAGGCGATCGGCATCGGAGATCTCACATAATCTCAGTCTTAGCCACTCCAAGGCATAACACTTCGGCATATGAGCACTCGTTCAGGCTGCAGGCAATCCGACTGTGGAACGCACTTCCTTCCCCATAAGAGACAGTCCCACTCTTTTCACATTTAAAAACCGGGTAAAAGAACACTTCCTCTGTCTTTCGTGATAGATATTGTATGTATGTATTTTTGTTTGTAAGTATTTGTGTTTGTTTGTTTTGTTAGTATTTAGTATTATACTGTTTTATAAGAAGAAATCTATATTTATTCATACTTGTCATTAGTTTTAGTCATTTGTGCACTGACTTCCCTCTCTTTATCTGTTTTTTCCTGTCATCCCTAAGTTTGCTGGAAGAAATCTCTTTTTAGAGATAAGCTCGCCTTTGTATGAATCTTTCTGTAAATGTTACGTGCTTTTTATGTTTTTTGAAGTAAAACTTCTTGGGGCACGGGGGTAAAATTTATTTAACCTCTCAACTGTGGGTTATTCATATATTTGCTTTTCCATTGCTACTAGCCGGGTGCTATCACGAGTGGCTAAGAAATGTAACGGAAATTGGAATCGGTGACGTCAGGGTCGGCTGAAGACTTTTAACACCGCAACTATTTTCAATACGGTTTTTAACTAATCAGATAAGATAATAATACATTCGTACAATAAAGAATGTTAATTAGTGAGAGAAAAACCTGATGAAACGTTAAGAAATAAAAATTATTTTAAGCATTCTTCCACGAGTTCTTGATTTCCGGTATGGCCAAGATGGCGCCGCCGCCGCCGCCGCCGCTGGCTGGGATAAACAAAACCAGTGACGTGACCAAAAACTACTTCGTTCAACCTCTTTGTTGGAACCGGAACTTATGTTTGACAGCTGTGCGATGCGATCCATACAGTTTGTAAGAAAAGAGTTTCATCAATGTCACACGGGTCGATATGGATTTCTAAAACAAGCAAAGCAATGCATACATTTGAGCGAGACGGCTAAAAGACGTGACGTCAGATGGTATATAATCTGAGCGAGATGCAAATAGTACACTATTGAATGAGTTAAGTATATCACCACGAGCGCGACAAATTGTAGATAAGGAATGGTGGGAAATAAATGACATGACGTATTAAAAGTAAGTACAAGTATAAAATAATTTCAAATAATCGGACGTCTGAAACTTAAAAGTAACTTGAAGCAGAGATTGGATCTCAAAATTGGAAATTTAAATCTCTTTTAGTATAGGTAGGTATAGGTGTATAGTATAGGTACCACTTAATGATCTAGCTACAGAAGTTTTACTTCTAACACGTGTACGGTGCTACACGCGTATCTTTTTTTGTGCATTAAAGTATAAATGAAAATGTAATGAAACTCGCATCTCCCATCACTCTCACCTCGCATTTTTTTGACACTTTGAGTGTGAAATGAGAATCGTATTCGAGTACGAAGTGAGCGTCGAATTGACGGGGAAATTACCATATGGCTGCATTATACGTTGGCCAAACCGCTCGGCCAACCGACATGACAAATTAAGTTGACGGTGTTCACACGCTCTGCGTTGGCCGTCAGACGTCATGGACGTCACTTACTCTATGCCAAATGATGATTTTTGTGTTTTGCATGCCAAATAAAAAATAAAAGTTTCATTTTGATAAAGATGACCCTACATATCTCCTCGTTTCTTCAAATACATTAATCGAGAGAAACACGGCTAAAACGAAAAACAAATGGTCGATTTCATTCGAATTTTGAGGTTAAGCGTTGGGCGAACGTCTGAACACCGTTTGCCGCCGTCACCAATTTGATTGGTCACGAAAAACCGACAAGAGATGGATTGCCGGCCAACGCCCGTGGCCAACCCCCAAACGAGGCAAATAGGGCCTTTACACGCTTGGCCAGCGCGTTGGCCGAGCGCCTTGGCCCAACGTGTATGCAGCTATTACCATGCTATTACCGAATGCCACTTGCCAAGTGGCACACATAAAAATCTTACTCTCAATTTAGTTCAACTCGCTGCCACTTACGCAAGGGTAGCGCTAGTGTAAATTCGAATTATCAGCTGAGTGTTTAGAATGCCAATCAAGAAACTCACAGTAAGTAGATTCAGATTGCAGAATCACACTTCTGCTGCTGCTGCAACCACAGATTCAACTAATAATTTGGGTTTCTGAATGGGCTATTTATTGTTGGCAACGTCATTTACATTTGATTTTGTTACTTTGAATCAAACAGGGCAAAAATTGTGGCCTAAAAGAGCTGAGTATATTTTGTCAAGAAATGCTAGACAAAAAAAAATGGCAACTTAGGTGTCATACGCTTTTTGACGGTTGGTGACCACTTCTGGTTTTGAACACTTCTTGTTTTGACCACTTCTGGTTTTGACCACTTCTGGATATGACCACTTCTTGTTTTAACCACTTCTTTGCTTTGACCACAAAAAAAATAATGGCAACTTAGGTGTCATACGGCATCACCGCGTGTTTTGAGAAAAAACGCAGAACTTATAGTCTTCAAATGTTGCCATCATTTCATTTAATGTCTGGCATTTCTTGACAAAGTATAATTGGTATTGATTTCACCTTGATAGACGTCTAGCTTATTTATACTATGTCTAGAGGAGACGCGTTCCTGAGAAATAATACGAACAATGAAGTCATTCAGGGGGGCAATTCTGGCGAGATCATGCCCATGGTCGACATATCGATTTTGAGATACCGAAATCTCTATCAAAAACAAGAAAAAGCTATTCTTACGACTAGCCTTTCGACCAACCGAGATATCTCAATCCGTTTCAGATCGAAATAAATATAAATCGAGATCGCTTTCGACGGATTTAGGCGGTATCAAAACCGATATCTCGACTGGGGAGATGATCTCGCTGGCGCGATAATCGGGGGCCAGGCCCCAATTCTCGCGCTATCGAGATCATCTTCATAGTTGAAATGTCGGTTACGAAACTGGCTTTTTCAAAACTATCTCAATTTATATTTATATCGATCGAAAACAGGTTGAGATATCTCGGTTGGTCGTAAAGGACGGTCGTGGGAATAGTTTTTGTGTTTTCGATGGAGATATTCGGTGTCTCGGTTCGATATCTCGACTATGGAGATTATCTCGATACCACGAGAATTTGTAGCAAGGAAAGGTTATTTTTTTTAGTTTACTGCAGCCTTGTTTTAGTAACAGGGCGCAAGCCCATCGCCGCAGCTTTGGATACATCCTCAGAACAATGATATATCAGTATGTTCACAGAGTAGAGTCACGCCAGGTTCACTTCAAACAAATCAGCGAGAACAGCCGCACACACACACACACAGCTACATTGCATTCCGTATAAGCACGCGCCGCCACACGCACACGCACGCGACGAATCTCGCGTCCTTCGCGTGCTACGAGACAGGGCTATGCAAGCAATGCATGCGACGAGACAACGTCATTCGTCCGGCCGCGGGCGGCACGTGTTAACTTAGCGGCGCTAAGCGACAACCCTAGCCGTTTGAGCAAGAGTAGGTAGTTATCATGCGAACAGGGGCCTAGTGGACTTACTATTTCTTATTTATACTATGGTAGAGTAGTAGAGCGGGGTTCACAGAGCAGAGGTTCACAACGCGTGAACACCGAAACATTGAACACTATGATCAGGGAGGGTAATTGCCCAATCGAAAATTCCATCTCAATGGACAACCCCACGGCAGGTAGGGTGGGCAGCGGCGGCGGCGACGGGAAATATTAAGCAGGGTTATTTTTGGACCCCTAGCCAAAAGTTACTATTATTTTATAAATACAGGTTATATATAAATACAGGTTATATATTATCAAGATATTATCCTAGTTATGGCAGCAGACACCACTATTTTTAAGCCTGAAATGTACATTTTTTCCATGAATAAATACTATTACTACTAGTTACTACTATTTTAGAGTTATCTTTCTGAGCAACTTTCACTAAGAAACTGATTTGATCAGAGCAACTTTATTTTTCACTTCTCCATACAAATAAGCTGACCCACTCAGGCCAAAACGTACTGGGAAGTTAAAAATAAAGTTGCTCTGATCAAATCGGTTTCTTAGTAAAAGTTGCTCAGAATGATGTCACTAAAATAATAGTAGATAAATTTTGGCTAGGGGTCCAAAAATAACCCTTTATGTCACAGTTGAATCTGAAACCTGCCGTACTAACCCCCGGTTTATGAGGCATTGATCAAAGGTTAGGATTAACTAATCGGTAATTAATTCAAAGTAGCGACACGTGATTGGCTCAAATTAGTTGATTGCTCTGTTAGCTAGTCGTAACCTTTGATCAGTATCTCAGAAACCGGCCGTAAAAGTCATACAAAATTTACAATCAAAATTGTTTACTTAATTATCCATAATGAATCATTCGGCTACTAGTGATGGGAAAAGTTCAATATTTGAAGATATGTATGTTCCGTCCAAAAACTATCTTCCATCTAAAAGCCTTTGGAATCGGCTATCAAATCTACAAATATGTTATTTTTTTTATTAAAAATTACAGCCGGAAAGAAAGCTTTTAACTTAGTCACGACTTAAACTCTGTTCATTCCTTTAATTAACTTTAGACGGATTCTTTTGTGTATGGCTTTCCAATGATCTTTAATTACGGTGACAAGTAGAACTAACGCTTTTTGACGTTGCATTTAGTTGCGTAGAACAGGCGCGCCTCGATAACTTTTTTCAGTTTTTTTTAAATCATTGCCACTCAAATCAAGAGATCTTTTCTTTTCACCCTAATAGGAGAAAAAAAGTGTCCCAACTTAATTTTTCTTTTTTATAACCATTCTCCGTATCATTTGTATGTGGTAACAAAAATGGAAGTCTGATAACTGAAAAATGTATGGAAATTTTGGGACACTTATTTCATCCTTTTGGGGTGAAAAGAGCTCGTGATTTTGAGTGTTTTTTTTTTTAATTTCAAAAAATAAGTCATAAAAAAGTGGCCAAGTGCGAGTCGGATTCGCTCATGAATGGTTCCGTATTAGCAAGTAATTATAAGACTGGATGTTTCTTGTAACTTTGTTTTTCATAGTGTTGGTATGAATGACAAAGTTATCTTTGCGGTTTTTAATAAATATTTTATATCTTAAAAACTCCTTATTATATTTTGTTTAAACCAATTTTCATTGAAAGTTTATATTGAGATACACAGCATATATTTTTTATAGATTTATCACTCCCTTACTTTAGAAGTTAGAGGGGGGGACACAATTTTTTCCACTTTGGATTGGTTTGTCTCTTTAAAAATTGAATTTGAGGAAAAATGGTTTTAGAAACCTCTACTTTATTTTTGAAGACCTATCTATAGACCCCACACATGTAGGTTTGATGTTTTTTTTTGTTTCAGTTTCATGTATGGGGAGTCCCCCTTAAATTTTTATTTTTTTCAGTTTTTGTATAAAAATCGTAAAGTGGTTCGTAGAATACATCTACGTACCAAGTTTCAACTGTGTAGTCCTAATAGTTTTGGAATAAAGTTGCTGTGACATACGGACGGACGGACGGACGGACAGACTTGACGAAACTATAAGGGTTCCTTGTTTCTCTACGGAACCTTAAAAATGACAAAAAAACGAAACCATCAATAAATTTGTATTGCTATCGCTACAGTGTCGCCGCGGCCTAAACGCATGCAGCGTGTGATAGCAGCCAGGCGCCCGCGAACACATCCCTTTGAACTAGGGCCCGTAGGTACTCCGTAGTTTTCAGGGCACAGCACTTCTATTCTACTATTTTTGAACCCTGACGAAAAAAGCGGGTTCAATTTTGGGGCTTCTGTCTGTCTTCTGAGTCTGAGGGCCTTACTACTAACTAGTGGCTCTGTGAGCTGTAGACCTCGCGAGTATGTCGGTGGGAAAGCTGAACTGCTAACACACATAAAAAAAATAACCCAAATAATTTTCTTTCATTAACACATACAAACTTATGAATGTACCTGGTTACGTACATGCAGTATGAAAGTAGCCGCACCAATAACTTTGTAAACTACATTTCGCGATCTTTTATACAACCTATTGACTTTTTACTAAAATTATATAATCTGTTTCACTCTCATGGTCTTTACGAATCCAACGACACCTCATTTGTTTATATCCATCGAGCCATTTGGGTTGTAGCGATTTTTTTACATTTTAAAACCCCATATCTCCGCCATTTTGAAAAAAATCTAAAAACTGGCTCGAGTAAAAAATTCTATTTATTTTTCCAACCTGCTCACAAAATTTCACGAGAATCGGTTCATAAATGCGACCTGTAGAGGAGAACAACCGGACATACGAAAGCATTTTTGCCCAAACCTGAAACGGAGACGCTTTCGCTCGCTTCGCTCGCTCGGTCAAAAAAAAATGTGTGGGATTTGACGTTTATTTTGAGGTTAAACTAAGTTTTATATTTTTTGTCGTAACAGGGTGAATGTCCATTCGGATGGACAGATACCGGGGGATAATAATTTATAAGTCATAGGTCAAATAAATAGGTTCATTGGTCAAATTACTATCTATATCTCTAATCACTATCAGTATATTTTATGTTACTTTATATAAATAATATATATTCTTAAAGTATACTTACTAGTAAATTTAAGAAATTTCATAATATTTTGGTAGAATTGTTTGCTTTTTTTCATTGTTTATTACATAAACAATATAAAAGCCAATGTCTATGCCAATAAGTTAATTAATTATGCATGAAAATTAAATTAAATTTATATAGTACTTACAGTATTTTTAGGTACCTACTTTTTATGTTACGCACTAAACTATAATGTATTAACGGAAGAGCGGGTTCTCCTGGCGCAGGTATTTTTTACTTAATAGAAGGACTCCACGTATATGATTGAAATAGTGTGTTAAAGAAAAAAAAAAAAAAAAAAAAATATTTTTTTTCTTTAATATGTATATAATTAGTAGAATTTGGCCCTGTAAACTCGAGTGGTTACTTGCAGTAGGTCAATATATTCATACTACGTAGGTAATGGGCTGAATACTGCCCTTCTGCCCTAAAAACTAACCCCGTATAGTGACACTCAATAGAAAAGTAAACTCAGTTTTTAAAAATCACATTGATGAGGATTTTCCTCAGTCGAGTGCCGTGTGAGTTTTTAAGGAAAAGACTATTCGTGATAAGAATGCAGTAAACTCATCACTGTCCGGCGGCCTAGCCACGCCCCGTAACCAATCAAATCCTTTCCGATTATCAAGCCAAGTTCACAGTGACCAGTTGAAGGCAAACTTTCGAACGCGAAGTTTCCTGTCCCCTGAGAGTGTGTTATCAGATTTAAATTTAAATTTTACTGCATTCTTATTACGAATAGACTTGTATGCCAGACATTTAATTTTCACCAACAGTTAGGGGATACTTAGCTCTTTTTTCGCTGTCCAGCAATTGTTTTGGAGGCCGGAATACTGCTTTGGGGGAGAGCGGCAGATATAAACACAATATTTGTCTTACAAAAAAGGGCCATTCGGGCTATCTATCAACTAGATGCTAGGCAGTCACTGAGGGACAAATTCAAAAATATCAATATACTTACTGTTATATCATGTACACCAGAATAAACATAGGTTTATTTAAGACTTTAGCTCATAATCATAGTATAAGCACTAGAAATAGAAATAAGATTGCTATGCCCGCGTTCAGACTCAGTAAGGTTGTTCACTCTTTTATGGGAGTATGTGTTAGTTTTATAATAAAATACCTAATGATAATGAAGCAACGGACCTACCAGAAAGGAGGTTCAAAAACTATGTCAAAAACGGCCTATCGAAGAAGTCTTATTACAGTGTAAAGGAATATTTAGATGACAAAACTGCATGGTCTTTACCATCTCAGCGCACAGAAATCCAAAGAGGGGCGATGGACTGAGTCAGTACGTCTCTTCTCGGTGTATTTCCTTAGACTTAAGTAGAAATACATAACATTGTATTTTTAAGGCTCTGATATTTTAAAAGAGGTACGGGGGAGTTTCTTGCCCTTCTTTGCTCCATCCCTAAGCCCACAACTTCCGAACGGGCGGTAGTATACAAAAATATTAATATTATATTGATGTTGACTAAGTAATATGTTCGATTTTATGGTTAATAAAAAATTTGAATTGAATTGAATTGCCGGCCTATTAAATAGGTCCGATATTGACTCTGTCCTAAGCTTAGGCCAAAACAAAATAAGCGCTAGGTGGGCCCTGAAAGGAAATAAAGTGTCCCCTAAAATAAAGAGATTGTTGGTGAAATCGGCCATAATCCTATACCCTTATTATTATAACAACGAAGTAAAATGACAGTTCCGATGTTACCGCTTTTTGGTAGAAAATAAATAGTGATAGGGTCAAGAATGACTTAGTTCATTCTAATGTCTCAATATAGAATGATATTGATAGAAATGATAAGAGAGTAGATAGAGTGCTTGTGCATATAGATTGTTCAAACTGAAATGACAATCCCACTCCTTTATTTGCGAATAAAAAGTAAGAAAAATTAAGAATTTGCAATAGAATACCTCTTAAGAAGTGGGCACAATTTGCTTCTAGCGCCTCAAACGGGGGTATTGCTTTCAATGTCATATTAAATTGTGACAAATATTTAATATAAAGGGCTTTGCTGGAAATGTATGGGCACCTGGTGCCTTTTTTTTTTTATGGCACACTAACGCCACCTTGTTAGTTGTGTAGAGTACCTCCATACAAACAATAGTTACTATGGCAGCTCAGCTCTAAAGTACATCCATCTTTAGTTATGCGTCCTAATCTATAACGCTTATCTATATATGAAAGCTGAGAATATGAGTTACTTTGAATAGTCGTATACTATTTATTTCATAGTACATACTCTGTTGGACTCAAGTGACATCATAGTGGCGTAAATGGAATAGTGTGACATCAAGTTACACTTCACCGTAACAATGTCATGAGTTTATTATTAACAAAACTCAAAATATTTGTGCTTTTTACGCCCTTATCTTGTCCGTTTTATAGTTTGAACACTATCTGTACTCGTGACGTTAGCGTAATAAGAGGCATAACGCAACACAAAGTCACACTTCACCATGGCAATCCTTCGAGTATTTTATTAACAACAGCCTCACACTAGAAAAATCCAGTATCGTGGGTACCGGACACACACAAAGACACGGAATCGAACCCGGAACCTTCTGCGCAGCAACAAAACTTAAAATATGACTTCTTACGATCTTATTTGTTTATTTTATAGCTTAAACACTATTTGGACACAACTCACGACACAACAAGATAAGGGCGTAAGAAGCACTAATATTTTGAGTTTTGTTAATAATAAACTCATGACATTGTTACGGTGAAGTGTAACTTGATGTCACACTATGCCATTTACGCCAATATGACGTCACTTGAGTCCAACAAAGTATGTACTATGGAATAAATAGTATACGACCATTAAAAGTAACTCATATACTCAGTTTACATAATTAGATAAGCGTTATAGATTAGGACGCATAACTCAAGACGGATGTACTTTAGAGCTGAGCTGCCATATTAATTATTGTTTGTATGGAAGTACTCTACACAACTAACAAGGTGGCGTTAGTGTGCCATCAAAAAAAAAAGGCACCAATTTTGAGCAAAGCCCTTTGAATGTAAAGAATTACTCTATTCGTTTTCATTCTATTTAGAATGAATGAGAACATCACTATCAAACTGAACATGGCAACATTATTTCAAGAAGTGAAGTTTGATGTTGTCAGTTTACTTCGTCTTTATATAGTAATTAGGGTATCGTGTAACACCATAAAATATTACTTTATGCAACTCAAAAGACAATGAACTTAATTTGTCTGTCCCGGTACTAACGGGCCACCTGTATAATAAAGACTATTTCCTCCCACGAAACCTTATACTCATAAACGAACCGTTACTTCCGACTATCCAAATGTCAAGTACGGAACCTAATTGTTATAAACAAACAAGAATTCACATCTGCTCCAGGTGGATAAAAATTGTGCTTACCAAACGGTTATGGACTGTACCACGTCGTGTTAAGGGCGGGCCCAAGGCAATCAGAATTAGAATTAGAATTTTATCTTTAACTTATTTTTAGAGGAAATTAAATAAAAAAAAATATACGCGTGTAGCACCGTACACGTGTTAGAAGTAAAACTTCTGTAGCTAGATCATTAAGTGGTACCTATACTATACACCTATACCTACCTATACTAAAAGAGATTTAAATTTCCAATTTTGAGATCCAATCTCTGCTTCAAGTTACTTTTAAGTTTCAGACGTCCGATTATTTGAAATTATTTTATACTTGTACTTACTTTTAATACGTCATGTCATTTATTTCCCACCATTCCTTATCTACAATTTGTCGCGCTCGTGGTGATATACTTAACTCATTCAATAGTGTCACTACTATTTGCATCTCGCTCAGATTATATACCATTCTCGCTCAAATGTATGCATTGCTTTGCTTGTTTTAGAAATCCATATCGACCCGTGTGACATTGATGAAACTCTTTTCTTACAAACTGTATGGATCGCATCGCACAGCTGTCAAACATAAGTTCCGGTTCCAACAAAGAGGTTGAACGAAGTAGTTTGAGTCATGCTAGTTGGTTTTGTTGTTTGGCCATACCGGAAATCAAGAACTCGTGGAAGAATGCTTAAAATAATTTTTATTTTTTAACGTTTCATCAGGTTTTTCTCTCACTAATTAACATTCTTTATTGTACGAATGTATTATTATCTTATCTGATTAGTTAAAAACCGTATTAAAAATAGTTGCGGTTTTAAAAGTCTTCAGCCGACCCTGACGTCACCGATTCCAATTCTTAGCCACTCGTGATAGCACCCGGCTAGTAGCAATTGAAAAGCAAATATATGAATAACCCACAGTTGAAAGGTTAAATAAATTTTACCCCCGTGCCCTAAGAAGTTTTACTTCAATAAAAAAGGTTAAAGCCAAGCTAAGCAAGTCTTACTGAGGAACATACTGTGCCATTTTTATAATGATTAGACAAATAACAAGAATACAAATTCAGATGCGGTGCGAAATTGTAAAAATAAACATTGTGACAGAGAGATTTTCTGGCAACTTCAGGAGACTTTTCTATCGAGCAAAATTAATATAAAATTACGTTTATGGGAAAGCGAAGTCACGCTGACACTAGTGATAAACAAGCTAGTGAATAAACGCACAGCAATAATACTCATTCCCATGACAGAATGTCAGTCTGTAGTGAAGGGATATTGCTTAAAACCATCGGATATAGTGCGTCTCTGATTAGAATGCACCTGAAGGGTGGCGCGCGTGACGGTCGGTGGCGGCGTGCGAGTCGTTCTATAAATACTGGCAATACCATAGAACGACAAAATGGCTACCTATTATATTAGTTTCTGCTTCTCGCCGCGCGCATTCTTATCGAAAACGCACTAAAGAGCAGTTAATGACGATGACAACTCGGTACAACAGCAAAAGTAGATTTTATTACAGCCCTTCACGTCTTCCCCGGGTAGTGCTAATGAGCGACAAATCAAAATCATCATCTTATATAGTCATCAGATCATCTCAAGACATTATAATTTCCAGGTTCCCAAATGAGAACCTGACCACTTGACACTGGCAAAATTAACCTCGAAAAAGGTTAGGACGCCATTAATAAAAAGAAGAAAGAAGATTTAGGTTATATGTCATGTGGCTTCTAAGCTAGAATAGACTGTAGTTCCCAATGTAGCATAGTAAAAGTTAGCAGAGACACAGTTGTGCCTCTGTCTGCAACTCCATATGGGAAAAGTCGTTACACTTTGTTAGTTTCATTAGTGTACGAATTATGACTCTCATTAATCTTATCATGGAATGCGACTCATCCAAATTGGTGCTCAAAACAAGGACAGTGTCAAATTCACAGTAACACAACCTACACCAACGTTATTAGCGTTGACGAAAAAACCGTGTCAATGTTCGCAAGTTCATACACAGCAGACATACGAACACACAGACACACGAATACACAGACACAATCAAAAACGGGATCTTCGGCGAAGGAAGTGCTGCTACGGTAGTCTTGCCGATGATAATTGTTAATTAACAGTCACGGCTTTGCACACACACTACACTCACACTACACTCACACTACACTTACACACACTGCATACTTCACACTCTTCTTCCTTTTAATGATGGCATGCGAATGCGAACCTTTTTGAGGTTAATTTTGTTAATATACAGGGTGTAACAGAAAGGGGTGTACAAGCCGAAAGAGGGTTGTTAGGGACATCATTCTGGGACCGACTTGATCAGAGCAACTTTATTTTTCACTCCCCCGTACAGAATCAGCTGGGCGCTAGGCCCGAAATGTACTGTACTGTAAAGTTGCTCTGATCAAGTCGGTCCCATAGTGGAAGTTGTTCAGAATGATGTCCCTAACAACCGTCTTTCAGCTTGTACACACCTTTCTGATATACCCTGTATGTTATTCAACAAGATGCACGTGTTCATCATTGCGACATTGTTTGCGAAGTGACATACTTGACACATTATATAACCATATACTTTTAACAATTCTCGACAAATTTTGCATTTGAAAGATCACAATTTGATAAGGGTTCTGTATTAATTCAATTCAATTCAATTTCTTTATTTCGGACTTCTAGGTCCATAATACATAACAGTACAGTAGGTTACATATAAAGAACACAAACATAAAAAAGTGCCGGCCAAGTGCGAGTCGGACTCGCGCACGAAGGGTTCCGTGCCATTATCTATAAAAAACCGCAAAAAAAAATGTATGGGAGCCCCCCCTAAATATTAATTTAATTTTAATTTAATTATTTATTTTTTAAGTAAATAATATACTCAATATATTGTGAACATTTTAAGCGTCTACCTGCTACCATTATCAATATCGAGCAAAAATGAGCAAAAAAATCACGTTTGTTGTATGGGAACCCCCCTTAATATTAAATTTCATAATTTTCATCATCTGTGAAAATTTCAACTGTCTAGCTACCACGGTTCATGAGATACAGCCTGGTGACAGACAGACGGACGGACGGACGGACGGACAGACAGCGAAGTCTCAGTAATAGGGTCCCGTTTGGCACCCTTCGGGTACGGAACCCTAAAAAGAAAGAAACCGAAAATGAACGTCTTGAGGTTGGTTTGCTGCTCGTAAGCACTACCCGTGACAATTGTCCAGCAAAATACTTCCCGAATCCACAAAAAAATATTTGTTATGAAACCGCCCCTTGGCTAAAAATTTAGTGTTTGAAAACATCAGCCCCCGTAGACAAGATGCAAAACGCTATTACCGTTCGCACGAAACGCTAAGAATATGTACCTATGCGATTTGACGTTTGGTCACGCTACGCTAGCGTCACCAAATTAATGTCAAGCCAAGTCAAGTAAAAAAAAAAATATTGACCATAAAATCATACAGATTGCTTAGTCAACGTCAAATCGCATACATTTTGAGTTTTGTTTCGTTTTTGTAGCGTTACCTATTAACTTTATCTAGGCCTACAGAATGCCATTGGAAACTATGTTTTTTTTTAAATTTAATAGTTGTTTTTTACTTAAAACGAGTTATTCCAGGAGTTTTACAAAGAACGCTGGTATGGAAATTTACCGTGTTATTACAAAAAATTGTAAACGCAGTTTAACCTCAAAACAAACGTCAAATCCCATACAATTTCGTTTTTAAACAGGCTTTGAACGGGAGTTTATTTTTTTGTAATAACACCCTTAGTGTTTAACATTTTAGAAATCATCAGCGGTTTTGGTGTAATTTGCAAAAAACACACTTTTTTTGCACTTTTCGCACTTTTTGCGCGGACGTAGGTGTCGCGCTGCAGTTTACGCCATTACATACTTTATTTTATAATTTTTCTTTATGATTTGTGAAAATTTCCAACAACAAAAACCCAGTTGCTAATTTTAGCGTTACCAGGCGCATTAATGAATGTAAGTGAAAAGTTATATCATGCGGGAATGGGCTAGTAGTTTTTTACTTCTCCATACAAATCAGCTGACCCACTCAGCCCAAAATATTTTGGTCTGAGTGGGTCAGCTGATGGATACATAATGTACTGGGAAGTGAAAAATAAAGTTAATCTGATCAAATCGGTCTCATAATGAAAGTAGCTTTGCTCAGAACGATGTCCCTAACAAAGTAGTTTCTCATTTTGCGTGAATTCATTTACGCCTTGTATATGTTATACAAAAACGTCGTAGCCGGACTGTAGCATCGTATCATGTAATGTACGTACAGTCGGCATCAAATTTAGAGATAGGATGACTTTTGGGTCGTGACTCTAACATATTGTTTCTAACTCGGTAAATGATTGCGGTTTCAGCTATTTAAATAATCACATCTATGCGTTAGTAATTTAATAAATTATTGTCCTTATTAATTCTGAATGTTTGGTCACCTTCATGTTAAAACCTTTTTCAAATAAACTAATCAGAGGAGTAAGAATTGTCAAAATCAAAGGCATAAACAAGTAGGTATGACAAACTCAAAAGACAGTTACGCTTGTAAAGGGTGTAGGGTGACCAACTGACCCTGAACCAAAATAGGACATACATTTTTTTTTTCTAACCAATGGGCAAATATAAGGTTACTTTATTACTACACGACCCCACAGTCACCCTGTATACTGTATAATATGTATAAGGTATAAGTGCATGCAAGCTACTCAAAAAAATATCCTAAATTACCATAAACAACACAGTGAAAGTGCCAAAATGATGTCAATATCCATGTGTCACTTTGGCAATGTTATTTCTGGTTGTTTAAATTGTGTAGATTTATTTATGTATATGTTACGCGATAACATACAGTGAACAACAAGGTGAATATAATTTTAGTTAGTGCTAGGAAAAAGTTGGTGAAAAAAAAAAAATTTTTTTTTTTAATTTCATAATTAGATTGTACTTACTCCTGATACAGTATGATGTAAAGATTACAGGCTACGGGTCCGAAAATAACCCTGTATATCTGACGCTGACGTGCTCACTAAACGTGTTCAGCTACACATGGTCTGCAGGTGTATTTAATAAGATACAAATAGGAAGAAAAATGCTAGGAATTAGAATATTTAGTAGCTGTCAAGAGAGCTACGAGGATATTAATCGACTTGTGGCGATAACTTGTATACCTATCTCGGCGATAATAAGACTTTCCACCCACTGGTTATCACCGCACCGTGGACTTAAAATATGCTTAAAATTGACATACCTAGTATTTTAACCTTAACAAAAACGTATAGTTTATCATTCACCAAGTTAAAAACTTAAAAGAAACCGACTTCTAGGCCTATCACTATCACTTATAGAGTCCTCTCCGCTCGGTACAAAAATGTCGTCTATAGACCCGAAAACGAGCCAACGAAGACTGCCTCCTGACAGTGAAGTCCACCCGTATTACATAATACAGGGTGTACAAGCCGAAAGAGGGTTGTTAGGGACATCATTCTGAACAACTTTCACTATAGGACCGACTTGATCAGAGCAACTCGGACGTCGGACTCGCACACGAAGGTTTCCGCATCATCGTCGTCTGTGCCTAAAACGGCAATACCTTCAATCTCGTCGTCAGTCGTCTTTTGCTATTAAAAATGTCAGGCGCTATTGTATTGAATATGATTTAGTACCTACTATTTAATTCTCAACACCCATTTTTACACAGTTCAGAGTGAAATAAGCAGAGTTGACGAATCTATAAGGGTTCCGTATTTTTTGTTGTTGCGGCAATAGAAATGTACACATTCTGTAAAAAATTTCAACTCTCTAGCTATTACGGTTCGTGCTGCAGGAACCGATGACGGACAGACAGACGGACAGACGGACAGTGGAGCCTTAGTAATAGGGTCCCGTTTGGCACCCTTCGGGTATGGAACTCTAAAAGGTTGTTTTTATTACATTCAACTCATTCCAGGATATAGCAAATTTGTCTACAGATATGTCTCATGTGAGCTCGACGACGACCGACGAAGACACGGGCCAAATATCGTCTCATGCGCATGTGATGTGAGTAACCCGACAGACGACACAGAGGTAGGGGCTGTCTCGGTAACGGGGGGTACTAAAATAAAATGCAAGTTATGTTAAACTGTAGTCAGATGACGCTAGTGAAAGTCACAATGCCAATGACGTGTCGTCTGATATTTCTGTAATCTCTTTCGCTTTGATCAATAATAATTGCTATAACATTAATTGCCAAAAAATATTTCTCCAAAAAGTAAAAGCTTGTAAGTTAGTCAGTGGGACATTGTTAGCCCGCTTACATGTATTTTGCGGTCAATCCCACACATTGATTGACCAAGTTATACAGTGTTCACAAGTTTTGGGTCCACGACCGATCGAAGGCCAAGTTGAAAATAATTTTATGACGGCGAGGCAGCTTTTTAAAAGCTCACAATCCCGTTTTCCGTAGTCCATGGAACAATTTATTTGTGGGTTTTTGACTTGGGTTTTAACAAGACTAGTAATATTTAAGTACATAAATACTACAAAAGGATAAATAATGTTTCATTTGAAAAGTTACTGCTCACGTTACTTCAAGAAAAGATACCTAAATAATAACATTGACAATTACTTTTCTTTCAGTTCTCCTACATATAAATGAGCATGATCAATTCAAGTTCTTATTAAAAACTTAAGAAACTAAAGGAATCATATATTCCTTTTTACGAAAAAGACACTACGTAACTTATATTCTAGGTGAAGCACTCGTTTTGACAAATCTAGATCGTCATCGTCGACATGGACAAAAATCGTCCTAAGTTGCATTTAACTCCAAACCAACAAAGAAATAGAGCTAGATCAAGAGAAATCTTACTTAGTCGTATAGCATAAAAGCGTATGCATTGTATTAAAGCATAGCATTACATATAATCAAAAGGACCGAACACACAAAGAATGATCCAACTATTCTGTAATTAATTATATATAAAATACTCATATTTAATAGAGTAAGGACAAAATGAGCATTCGTTCGTTTCGGCCTTAACGTTATCAAAGTCCACCACAAAAAACCTATGCATCGAATATTCTACAGTGCGTGTAAAAATAACAACAAAATGTAATCCACCGTCCGTTGTCATGTCACACGGACTCGGAACGAATCGTGGGCTTGCACCTTTTGCAGCGACGAAAATTGCACGAGCGATTGCGAGCGCGCAGTAAAATGCTGCTGAAATATGCTGCGGTTTATTTATTTATTTATTTTTAACTTCTTCTTCTTCTTCTTCTTCTGTCAGGGGGATGTTGTGCCTGCACCTGGCCCACGAGAGCGGGGCCTTTGTGCATGTCCCCTGCACCTGCACTCTAGTTCAGCCATCCCAACTCCAGCACAAACTGGAGTAGAAGGCCTGGATGTTCGAGGAGGGTCGACGCTCTGCTATTTTCTCCCAGAATTGCGATTCTGGTCTCTATGGTGGACGGGCATGCAAGCAACATGTGCTCCACGGTCTCATCCACTTCCATGCATCCCCTGCAAAGGGAACTGTCTGTTGCACCTGTAATTTTCAGGTGTTTATTAAGTGTACAATGGCCTGTTATGAGGCCTATTAGTATTTTTATTTTGCTGCGCGGCAGCCTCATCAAGTAATTAAATATTTTTAACTTACACGTGGCTGGTTTGTTGTCGTAAGTATTTTGTTTCATTTGCAAAAATTACTAATTTCAATCTTCTCATTATGTCTGTCAAAAGACAGATTTCGTAGGTTCATTTTTATGTTTATAGGCGACAATATAGTAGCGTATAATTGAAACAAAAAGTAAACTTTAGAAAAAACCGACTTACACAAACCCTATTTGATTAGATTGAGTTTAATACTAACTGTAACCCCTTATCCCCCCCTCTCTTGGGGAATTAATTTTGTCAAATGCTATATCAGTGCTACCCCACGCGACTAAGGAACCCCTGTACAAAGTTTCATGGCTCTAGGTCCACCGGTTTAGGCTATGCGTTGCCTGCCCGTCAGCCACGCATTGTATTTGTACCTAGTACTGAGCAGATCTGGTGGCCATATGTGGTCTTCATCAGCAGTTCCGCATCACAATATTATGCTTACCATGTGCATTTGCACGAGTTATTATGAAAAACACAAAAATCACTATAGGTCTGCCTATAATATTTGAAGAGTTCTCTCGATTTTTCCAGGATTCCATCATCAGATCCTGACCTGGTGTCAATGGGACCACCCTTGAGGTATTACCTATACGCCGAAAAAAGATTTGTTCAAATCGGTTCATAATTGGCGGAGCAATCGCGTAACAAACATAGAAAAAAAAAAAAAAAAAAAAAAAAAAAAAAAAAAAAAAAAAAAAAAAAAAAAAAAAAAAAAAAAAAACATACGGGTCGAATTGAGAACCTCCTCCTTTTTTTGAAGTCGGTTGAAAATCAACTTAATTCAATTTCTTCGGGATGTATTGTGATAATCTTTTCTATTAATATGTATAGAGAGAAAATTGCACTATCGATTGGCATAAGATTTATATGTGGAGGTTCTTGCACCACTTTTACCCATTGTCCTTTCAACATGTAACACCTCTGCCACCCTAGTTTTGGTTTATGGGAATCGAATCGTCCACATTGTTTTGTGCTCAAATTGACAATTAAGATTATTGCAATTATCATTTTAATTAACTTTCAGTCGATTGTATTACAATTATAAATTTTTAAATTTCCTGGTACTTTTCCGAAAGTTTTTTATGCTTGATTTGATTAGTTCTCGAGCTAACAAATATTTAACATACTTAGCTTGATTAAGGGCTATTTGGGAGGTGTCAAAACCACTAAACAAAAGCAACTAAAGGCACTAAACTGACAACCTCAAATCCGTCCGACAGCTCTTGCGCGGTGGCCACAGATTCATTTTCAAACACACCATTTAAATTATAGTTTGCTTAGTGTATAGCCCAAATCGCAGGCCTTGGCTTAAACAAGGTGACATTTAAAAAGTCGATTGACCACATTATGTTATTATAAGATACCTATTATAAACACCAAAACTTTTTTTTCGTATGCGATGCGACCATATTGCGGAAAGTGTTCATATTGATGTCTAGGTAGGTACTATCATTCCTCAAAAGGATGAAAATAGATAAAAAATCGAAAATCGAATCTTTAAATTGTGCTGCATTTTAGCGACCCAATCCAAACTGAAAGAGCGCTTCTCATTTGCGCGGGCGCGGGCGAATTCGTCGCGGCCTTGTCGCCGGTCGTCGACTCGCGCGACAGAGTTTTTATCCTCGAAACAGACCAAACTGATATGAGTCTGTGCGCGGAAATAATGAGCGGAGAGAGGACACATGCCGGAGATAGAGAGGGATGGTGAAATTGTAAGTTTGTTTTATGTGCCGAAAGATTTCAAGGTCTTTTGATAAGTATGTGGAAGTTATTTTTATTGTTTTAAGTGAATGTTTTCCTCTAATTACAGCCAGTTAAAGCATTTTTTGATAATTTATTATTATAACTCACCTATGATAAAATTAATGAAATTTACCTACAGGGTTTAACATAAAAACGTATCTAACTTGTTGCTATTAGATAAGATATCAGGGCAATAGGCCCATTACATTAATATTATAAAATGCCGAAATCAATACAAAATTCTCCAAGAGTATTTTAAGGTCTTACAAAACCCTATCATAAAATTAAAATAAACAAAAAACAAAATATCTTCGTCGTCCAAACCACACCAACTCCCTCAGGGTCAACAACCTTAAAAGAGTCATTCTTATATTGGCCGCATTTGGGCCGGACGAAACTGACGAAACTATTTTTGTCTCTTTCCAACCTCTATAGAGCCCAATGCATTTTTGCGTGCATGATGAATACCGACCCATTCAATGTTCTCTTTTTGAATTTATCGTCAGTGTGTGTGTGTGCCATGCGCTTGAAATTCGAAATGTTAAGCGGTGGGCGAACCGAGCCCTCAATCCGGATTGATTCGATTCCATTTCCATACGAGCCGAACCGAATCGTCTTTCTTACAGAATCGGATCAACTCGCATTACGCGACGCGCGAGACGCTTCGTTCGTTCACCACAGAGCGAACAGACCCGCCTCACATCGATACGAGTCGGTAGACCCTCCTCACACCGATACGAGTCGGTGACTCGGATCGATCGATCTATCGATGGCGGCTGAGCGAGGAAACGGAAACCGACGCGCGAGCGCGCGCGCTTTCGAACCGGACGGAAGTTAGTTCCCTCGGAAGTTAGTTCCTTCAGATCAGACTTCTTTCTAGCACTTTCTCACTCAGTCAAATTAAAACAATGGCTCCTCCTCGAAGAAGTGTAGCATGGGAGTTTTTCTCAAAAAACACGGAGGACACCAGTAAAGTGTCCTGCAAGATATGTGGTTGCAGTTACAAGTATCTTGGCAATACTACCTCAACGCTGATGAAACACCTAAAGCACAAACATTTATTTATTTATTTATTTATTTCTCCACTTTACATCTAACTTTACAGGATTTACCTAATGCGATAGATGAACATATCCATACTTTTCTATTAAAAAAACATATAGTGCAATATAGCGAAGCCATTGGACTACTAGCCAAACTCCGCATTACGTACTTTTTTTTACCTCCTTCCTTATGAATATTCAAGAATATGACTTTTATTAACATCATGCATTGCAAAAAAGTACTTTATAGGTAATGTCATCCATCAGTTTACTAAAAAAAATATCACTTGATTAGGCACTACTACCTAGTTATACTCTTTGAACCGGCAAGCATAGCCAGGGGTCGTCGACCCGTTTCGTCGTCGTCGTCGATGATGGTTCGACTCGCATCGCGACGAGCCTTACCACCCCCCGCCCGCCGCCTGCTCCCGCGTGTTCGCATCGCATCGGCTCGTAACGCAAACCGCGAACTCGTATGGGCGTATGGGTGATACGAGCCCGAGCCGACTCGTATCACGATCCGAGTCGGCTTCAAATACGATCCGGGTGATTCGAGTCGAGCATAATCGCGACTCGTATCATCGCTATATGTCTTGGGTTCTCTGCAGCATACGAATTGACGGATTGGTTTCAAAAATTCATTCTAAATTCAAAATCGTTCTTACTCCTCTAATGTATTCTAGATTCTTCCTGCGAAGGCGGGTTTTTTACCACGGCTGTATTTATAATGCGTTTTTTGCTGATGTGCGTTCGATGTGTGCGTCATTTTTATGTAATGGCTGTTATTTCATTTTTGTTACAACACGTTCGATAAGGAATGGCCGGTTGCGTTAGGTTATGGTTGTTTTGTTTTGGTCGGGAATTTATTTATGAATCGGAGTCGTTTTTTGGTAGGTAGTACCTACTGAACTGGCTTTTTCCGGTTTAATTTCGGTACTTAGTCTGGCTGGGTTGATATTAAAAATCTAATAGTAACTTTTATTCACTTATACTGTAAAAGTGCCAATTTGTTTTATAATAAATATATTTAAGTAAACTAATGCTTCTTATTGGCTTTTTAATTTTGGAGTGCCTGAGATACAGTTTATAACAGCAAATAATACTTTAAAGGGTTCGTCTATCGCTGCATCTCGTAATAAAATAATAGGGTATCTACTAATGGGGTATTAATCTTAAGTGATAAGTCCCTCAGATTCATCTGTCATTCTAGTTACCTACAACATAATAATATAATAATATGATTTATCTGTTCAATAAGACGACTGCTTGAGTGAGACAGGCCCTTAAAGAGGACTTCAACCCTTTAAAACAAGTCTACCTAACTACACTTTTTCGTAACAACCTGTATAAAATAATTCCACGGAAAAGGTCCGTCCACACGATATTATTTGTGTAACGCGGCATAAAGGCATAAGTACACATAATTACAAGTGGAAAGAAGCGAGCGGCCATCAGATTGGATGGCATTAAAACTTAGGAGCTTGGTCATCAGCTAGACTGAATCTGTTCTTAGGGTTACCATGATTAGTATTGTATGTGAGACGCTGACATCATAATGTTAGCACCAAATCTCTCGCTCCGGATAAATGTAACCCGGCTTTCTGACCTTTATTTATAAATGAATCGCTTGACGTGTTATTTGTAAAAAGGCTGTCCCAAATCTCAAGAAGGTATATGGAAGCTATGGAAGTTATGGTACGAAAATGTGACCGACGATGGACGTCTGTCGGGTCAGCTAGTAAGCAGGTATTATAATAATATTAATGATAAATGTTCCCACCGAGAGGTTAAGCCTACCCGGATACGACTAAGAGTAACAAACATAGCGTCACGCCTTTTCCCGTGTCAAAAAACATTTTTTCTTTACATATTTTTTTCCCAACGCATGGTGACCCCTCCGCAACTAGTTCCAGATATCAAGTTTTGGTTTTTGCGCCGGCAGGTGGCGGGATGCAGTCTTCTTATTGTGCGGGTCGACGACCCCGCGCTACACCCGCCGATTTACACTGAGAACACCCTGTAGCTGTGGTGGCTATGGGGTACCTATTATTGGAGTAATTTATGTTTTTAGGGTTCCGATCCTTAAAAGGAAAAAAAGGAACCTTTATAGGATAATTTTGTTGTCTGTCTGTCCGTCCGTCCGTCCGTCCGTCCGTCCGTCCGTCCGTCCGTCCGTCCGTCCGTCCGTCCGTCCGTCCGTCCGTCCGTCCGTCCGTCTGTCTGTCTGTCTGTCTGTCTGCCACCAGGCTGTATCTCATAAACCGTTGTAGCTAGACAGTTGAAATTTTCACAGATGATGTATTTCTGTTGCCGCTATAACAACAAATACTAAAAAACAAAAGAAATTTAATATTAAGGGGGGCTCCCATACAACTAACGTGTTTTTTTGGGGATTTTTTGTAGATAATAGTACGGAACCCTTCGTGCGCGAGTCCAACTCGCACTTGGCAGGTTATTTTTT
Source organism: Argyresthia albistria (assembly GCA_963457715.1). Taxonomy (NCBI): domain Eukaryota; kingdom Metazoa; phylum Arthropoda; class Insecta; order Lepidoptera; family Argyresthiidae; genus Argyresthia; species Argyresthia albistria. The sequence continues at coordinate 6,487,414 of OY735273.1, forward strand.
AGTTTTTAACTTGGTAAATTATCTAAGCATTAATGATGGAGGGGTAACGAGGTGATTGTATGAAATCATAACAAACACTAGTCTTCAAATCTAGCTCTCATTTTGACATGAAATTGCTTAAAAAAATAGCAACAAAAATATACCTTCTTAGCCATTTCACCTGCCTCTTACGCATCACCAACTGTCCCACCGGCGGCCTATAAAACACCCTAACTGATCCACCGCGAACCATTACGCTGGAATTAGCTGAAAAAACCTGACCGAAGTTGAATGTACTCCATAAAAAGCGCTTTTATGATCGCTAGCCAACTTTGCGATTCATCAAACTGCAATAATAGGGCTAAACAAACGAACGGAAGGCACAGGTAAGGGGGGCTAGATACGGCCTAGGTTAGGGGAGTGAAGGGCAAAAAAGCGGCAAGCGGTGGATAGAAAAATTCAGTGGCTGTTTTTTTTTAAGGCATAGATCGGATGAATGAACCTCTTTGCTTATTTACTCTTATGAGTTATTAGGCTGTTTACAGTTTGACATGTATTAGGTCTATTTTGAGCTCGATTTCGAGGCAATGATCTTCGGTTAGATAGAACCACTCTCAGCAACCACTATCTACACTCTGTTAACCCTAGCTGACCATAGACATAATGTCCAACGGTGGATAAAGTCATGCTGTAGAAGAGTGCAGTTTGGTTATGGATGGATTTGTGTTTAACATTATTTTAGAAATGTCTTAACGGATTTAGTATGATGACACGAACTATACTAAGTAATTAAGTAAAATGGCGTGTTTGAAAATGGATTCTGTGGCCACCGCGCAAGAGCGTTCGGATTTGAGGTTGTCAGTTTAGTGTCTTTAGTTTAGTTAGTGGTTTTGACGCCTCTGAAATAGCCCTCACTGTTAATAAATAACAAATTCTTAGCTCATCGCCTGCCTTAGTTCAAGAAAAAAAAAAAACAGAAAATCAAGTTTTTTTTCTTGTTTAGGCTACGATAAGCGCTTTCCGCTACTGCACCGTTTGTCTATTAAGCGCTTTACGCTGCTGAGGGCTGGCAACATCCCCTATCTATCGCAAAGTGGGGAGACTCCAACCATTGGTCGTCAGGCACCCCGCTCGTAGGAACAGGGCTAAAATCACGGACCCTTGCTTACTTCCTAATACAGCGGATATGCGGCATCTATGCAGCTTTAGGGCCAAATCTAACCCCTAAAAGTTTCAATCGCAAAATTTTCAAAGTTGCAGATATGTATGACTATTTATTTATAAAGTTAATAACTGTGTGGATTTGGTTGCAGCGGTGTCAACACTTTGCACTGAAAAATGTTACCACCTTTGCCATACTGGCTGACGCACAACCGTGATGAACCGCACCGCAAACAAATGATTGAAGATTTTCACACGTAAAATTAATCCCCAATTTTATTTTCAATTTCAATTTATTTATTTATTTAATGAAGGCACATACAAATATACTTACAGTATAGTAGATTAGTGTCCCATACTAGAGTTACTCCGTATCATTTTATTTTTAAGGTCGCACCTGTTTTGCAAAAACGCTGTAGATTCCGTGTACAAAAACATTAAAATGTGCTATGGCAGCCATTTTGTTCTAGAGCTAGATGAGGCTGATTAGGGTCAATGACTCGAGAGGGTTAATGGGTGATTATTTTTGTTTTCGTATCTATGGCAAAGGGCTTGCCCCCTATCGCGTGGGGATATCTACAAATGTTGGCTTGGATTATTACCATTTACCATTACCATAGAGCAACTAGTATTTGCTCCATGCCATTACCTACCCCTGTGGGATATCTAGTGGGAAAACAAATCATATTGGAAGAATTAAATCTATGGAGTTTCCGTTTTGTATCCGAGTAAAAGCCCATGCCCCTCGGTGGGGTGACATTAATGGGCTACAGAATTATTATACCTAAGTAATTACCTATGATTTAAGATTCTGTTAAAATTTTACAATGTGTAATGTACGGTCGCCTGCGCCTAAATGTACACTTAGAGCGAATTTTACCAACGAAAGAGTAAATTTTACTCGAGAGTATCTATATCTTCTACTTTTTCATAGACCAGTGGCTATGATTCTTGCGCCTTCGAAATACGGATATCGAGACCTATATTGACAGATTCCCATACAGAATCACTCGATATAGGTGTAGATATCGTATATCGATTGCGCGAGAATCATGCCACAGATTACCTTAGTTTGAACTGTCATTGTCATACAAATTTTCCCCGGGATAGTTATTCTCGTATAACTTTTTTTTGGTAAAATCCAGCCTAAGCAGTATAAGCGGTAATCACTTGTTAATATTAACTGCCCGTATAACTTTAGACGCAGGCGACCGTAAATGTATTTCCATACGGAAAACTGAATAACTTCCACATACATTTTTAACGGAATCTTAAATCATAATAAAAAAATATGTAGGTACCTAGCCAATTTGTCGCCCCACCAAGGCTTTTGCAAATAACAAACTAAACTTGGGCCAGCCCGGCTAATTCCATTCACTACGTTTAACCCCTCCACTCTCAGAAGCACACCGCTCGAACGACCGAACAATAGCGAACTTGTTATACAAGATCTGTCGGCGAACCGGTTTAATTTCCTATACAGGCTGGCAGAGGCGCCAAAGTTGCACATAAAAATGCAGGAACACACACAAATAACTGACAACAATCGCAACAGGGAGACACGTCCGGAACGGAAGCTACAGACAGACGGACGAACGGATATTGGAACGAGACGGGATTTTATGTTATGCAAAATAAATAATAATTGTTTTTCTTAAGTAGGAAACCTTCGTTGCTCCACAGCGGCGGCAATGGGATACCCTCCTGTCACGCAAAATGGAGTATTGAATATTGCTAAAAGAATGGAGTATTGCTATAATTGAAACAAAAAGTAAACTTTAGAAAAAACCGACTTCCACAAACCCTATTTGATTAGATTGAGTTTAATACAAACTGTAACCCCTTATCCCCCTCCCCCCTTGGGGAATTAATTTTGTCAAATCCTATATCAGTGCTACCCCACGCGACTAAGGAACCCCTGTACAAAGTTTCATGGCTCTAGGTCCACCGGTTTAGGCTATGCGTTGCCTGCCCGTCAGCCACGCATTGTATTTGTACCTAGTATTGAGCAGATCTGGTGGCCATATGTGGTCTTCATCAGCAGTTCCGCATCACAATATTATGCTATGTGCATTTGCACGAGTTATTATGAAAAACACAAAAATCACTATAGGTCTGCCTATAATATTTGAAGAGTTCTCTCGATTTCTCCAGGATCCCATCATCAGATCCTGACCTGGTGTCAATGGGACCACCCTTGAAGTATTACCTATACGCCGAAAAAAGATTTGTTCAAATCGGTTCATAATTGGCGGAGTTATCGCGTAACAATCATAGAAAAAAAAAAACATACGGGTCGAATTGAGAACCTCCTCCTTTTTTTGAAGTCGGTTGAAAAGTGGGCACAGTTGTGCCTCTGCCACCCCGTATGGGAAAACGCGTGACGCTATGTTGTAGTAGATTTATTTATAGATTGTAAAGAGGCGCAGATATGGGTCAAGCATTATTTTATATTAGCGTTAAATCTAATTAACTGGTTCGCCGACACATCATATACAAGGTGTAAATGAATTAACGCAAAATGAGAAACTGCTTTGTTAGGAACTACATTCTGAGCAACTTTCATTATGAAACCGATTTGATCAGGGCAACTTCATTTTTCACTTCTCCATGCCAAATCAGCTGACCCACTCAGGCCAAAATGTACTGGGAAGTGAGAAATAAAGTTGCTCTGGTCAAATCGGTTTAGTAATGAAAGTTGCTCAGAATGATGTCCCTAATAAAGTAGTTTCTCATTTTGCCTTAATTCATTTACACCTTGTATAACAATAGTTCGCCATTGTTCGGTCGTTCCAGCGAGCGGTGTGCTTCTGCGAGTGAAGGGGCTATACAAATTAACATGCGTCACTTTTACCCGTTCGGGATGGCAGAAGCTCATTCGCGGTCACGTCTAGCCAGTTCTTCATATAAGTAACAGGGGGCGCTATCCCGTCGCTGTAACCAATACAAAATGATGTTAATTTAACAAAAATTGCTCAAATCAAACTACCCTTCCATAAATATCCGTTATTAATTCAAAATGATAGTTATTACGTTTCACCAAAAAACCGCAAATTCAAAGCGCATCTCCGAAATCGTTCACGCACGGAACTGACGTCGCGGCGTGTTTACGCACACGCACGCACATGTGCGTACACAACACGTGCGCTGTGCGTGTGTGTGCGGAGTGCAGTTTTAAGTGCGTGCGTCGCAAAAATGCAACGCCGCGACTTGGTTAAATATCGGGCGGACTGCGGCGGCGATGGAGCGGTCGCTGAATTATTTTTATGTCTTTTTGTCACTTGAACTTGTTGTTGGCTTCAGAACTTTCTTTAAGAAATCAATATAGGTAGCCGTATAGATTCGTAGTTAATAAAATAAAACAAGATCTTACCTTGTATCCATTTTTATCAATCAATCAATTTACTGTATTGCACACAAATCAATACGTTATGACAATTTAAAATGGAAATAACATGCAAAAAGGCAAGCTTATTGACCGAGCGAGAGAAGCGTCTCCGTTTCAGGATTGGCCAAAAATGCTTTTGTTTGTTTGTTTGTTTATTTGTTTGGATGTTTGTTTGTTTGTTTGTTTGTTTGTATGTTCTGTAGATTTTTTGTCGAGCCAGTTTGTTTGGATTTTTTTCAAAATAGCGGAGATATGGGGTTTTAATATGTAAAAAAATCGCTACAACCCAAACGGCTCTATGGATATTAACAAATGAGGTGTCGTTGGATTCGTAAAGACCATGAGAGTGAAACAGACTATATTATTTTAGTAAAAAGTCAATAGGTTGTATTTTAGATCGCAAAATGTAGTTTACAAAGTTATTGGTTCATACTGCATGTACGTAACCAGGTACGGTCGCCTGCGTCTAAAAGTATACGGGCAGGTCATATTAACGAATGATCCCGCTTATACTGCTTGTATACTTTTAGGCGCAGGCGACCGTACATTCATAAGTTTGTATGTGTAATTGAAAGAAATTATTTGGGTTATTTATTTGACCGAGCGAGCGAAGCGTCTCCGTTTCAGTAAATAGAGCTAATAACCAAGTGCATTCATAAGTTTGTGTGTTAGCAGTTCAGCTGTCCCACCGACATACTCGCGAGGTCTACAGCTCACAGAGCCACTAGTCACAAATCTTTTCTGAGATGACGCATAAGGTAAGATGGGACCTGAGAAACGGAGACCAAGGATTGGGTACTTTTAAAAATCTTAAAATCTATTATGTGTGTCTTATGCCCGATTTCACCAACAATCCATTACTTTTGAGGGACACTTTAATTCCTTTCAGGGGCCACCTAGCGGTTTATTCGCTTTGACTTAAGTTTAAGGACCATCTAGGCTACAGGGGACCCCCTAAATTTAAGAGTCCAGCCTCCAAACCAAAACAATTGCCAGACAGTTCTGATAAAGAGCTAAGTGGCCCCTGAAATCGGGCATTACTGTCATAGTATAAATAAGAAATTATAGTCTTTAACTAAAGTAAGTATTGATATGATTATCTATGTTAAATTGTTTTGTGTGTAAGTGGGCAATCTCTTTTCAACCGACTTCAAAGGCTTCCGGGTTATCAATTCAGTTATACAGGGTGTAACAGAAAAAGGTGTACAAGCCGAAAGAGGGTTGTTAGGGACATCATTCTGAACAACTTTCACTATGGGACCGACTTGAACAGAGCAACTTTATTTTTATTAACTCAGTACATTTCGGGCCTAGCCCTCAGCTGACCTGTATGGTGGAGTGAAAAATAAAGTTGCTCTGATCAAGTCGGTCCCATAGTGAAAGTTCTTCAGAATGATGTCCACAACAACCCTCTTTCGGCTTGTACACCCCTTTCTGTTACACCCTGTATATTGTATTTTTTTAAATGTGTGTTACCTCAAAAACGGTATTATGAACAGATTTCGAAAATTATTTTTTTGTAAGAAAAGGTAATCCTTCAGGTTTGTCCGGTATCGGTCCAAGTAATTATGTTTCTACCTAGAAAAGACTGTCATCCAGGTAACCAAAATTACGGATTTTAGCCTTTATGTGACTTTGCGTGTACGCTCATTGTCATTGAGATGTATGTTGTGTAGTATTGTGAAGACAGATTTCATTATCGTGTTCATAGACGACATTTGCATCCCGGGCAGACAGGTTTAAGTGCTAGTCATAGTTGTTTTTTTTTTAACTTGGTGAATTATTAGCGATAAGCTCGTCTTTGAACCTTAAATTTATTTTCGTGTTCTCAATAATTTTCAAGTGACAATCTCCATAGATTGCCCTGTCCAGAACTCCCCAACTGGCGAGGTGAATGAACTGACGAAACGCACGCATACATACAAACCAACGCACTCCACGACCTAACAATACATACACTGTTGTCGTAGGTTATGTAGGTGTGCACATGTGTGCACCATTACAAGGTTTTTCGAAGAGGTCTTTTTCGGGCACATTTTTGACACTCATACGAAAGCGATTTGAATTTTTGGAGGGTGGATCGCTTTAGTACTATTCTGGCTTTTGACACGATCTTGTGGGGCTTAAGCACTTTTTGTTTATTTTAATTGGGTGCTCTCAGTTTTAGTATTTCCCCGGGGTGAAAGGGGAATGCGAAGAAACGAACTTCTTCTCTGGTCGTCTTTTGGACTAGGTTTTTAACATGAGACCTATTAGATAGGATGTGTGTTAAATAACATCTACAAGAAATTGAAAAATGAAAATGAAAAATCGTTTATTGCCATAAGGAAATACAATTCACAGGTATGCTGACCCTCACACTAGGCATAGCCTGTCTTGTGAGGGAGGAAATAAACATTTGACAATCCTTATTTGCGGCTATAACATGAAAATTGAATAAAATTGAATTTGAATTTAAGTTTAACAATGAGATCACTGTTATTATTTAAATTTATATTATAATATGTTATGTTAAAATAATTAATAAATATCTGCAATATATCAATTATAAGTAAGTATAACACATGCTACAAATACTAATGCAAATAAGTATAGCTGACCAACAAATATATTTTTACCAACAAGAATTTTACAGTTTTTATCTTTTTTACCATAATATCATAGGTACCACCTACATCGGAAATAAATGTAGATATAGTTAGGGTAAACTTAAATACTAAGGCTCGATTTTACCAACAAAAAGTTATGCGAAAATTACTATCCCGGGGATAATTTGTATGACAATGACAGTTCAAAATGAGGTGATGGAAAAAGGATAGGATAGGATCTGGTGTCTATGAAAAAGTAGAAGATAATCTCGAGTAAAAGTTACTCTTTCGATGGTAAAATTTGCTCTAAGTGTAATCCGGGTAAATACATATCTATATAAAAATTAGTAAAGTTTTATATACTTATATTCATTAAGAGAATTTTTTTTTGGTAATATAGAATTTAAAGTGTTGAATAAACCTACTACACCCTGTATATAGACATCGGAAGTTCAGTGAACCAGCATTTTTGCACCATTTTGACTTCCCTTGACATTTAGTCTGAAATTATCATTCAAAAGTCATGATAATTTCAGACAAACAATGCAACCGGTCAATTTAAATTTTTAATAACTCGTGCCGGGCAACTATCAGGATAATTTTATTTACGATTTCCGCAAACACTTATGCATGATCACCACAAAACAAATACAACTGATTTAAACCGATTTTACATACTTAATGTACCTATTGTATATGTGTAAGTCAGTCACTGAAAAAGGTTTTTCGGCATTTTTCTGAATTTAAATAGGTAATTGATTCGTATGATGATTATAGGTAGGGTAGTACCGGAGTCCAATTCTCACCACATAATTAAAACCGTAGACATTTTTGCATAACATGTCGTAGACAAAATTTGGTGTCTCGTTCCAAAGAGGCAATTTGATATTCCGTGGCTTGAAACAGTTTTGACTAGGTATGTACCTACCATCCACTGGGTAAGATGTACTTAAGTTATAATCAAGTAAACGTAAAGTAAAACTTAAAAATATTACTTTAATCTTACTCCATATAATAAGAAATCATATACCAAATCCCGAACCCAACCCATTTTAACCTACCTAGAATTGAGCAGTACCTTTTGTAGGTACCTGTTTTCTATTAATTTAATAAAACGTATATCGTCTATCAACAAAAAATCCATTTTACAACATCACAAGTTCATCAGACTACTGAAAAGTGAAATTTACACCATAATACGCGACGTAAATAAAAAAAGTCTGCCATTAATTAAGGGTGTTCCAAGTGAGCTCTCACTTTACAAGTGGGGCGTCTGGATTTCGGAGCCTCCTGTGTTTTAGGCACCAATTAGTACCGAAAGTGCCAAACGATGGCAGTTGACGCGTTAACATGAATTAGTGCGAAGAACTATTATTTAAAAGACGGCTTTTACTCCTTCTGTGCGGTAAGATCAGCGGTTCGATTCTCGCGCCTTCGATATACGGAAATCGAGACCAAAATTGACAGATTCCCATACGAAATCACTCGATATAGGTGTAGATATTGTATATCGAATGCGCGAGAATAATGCTCCAGTGGCATGATTCTCGCGCCTTCGATATACGGATATCGAGACCTAAATTGACAGATTCCCATACGAATTCACTCGATATAGGTGTAGATATTGTATATCGAATGCGCGAGAATCATGCTCCAGTGGCATGATTCTCGCGCCTTCGATATACGGATATCGAGACCTATATTGACAGATTCCCATACAAAATCACTCGATATTGGCGTAGATTGAATGCGCGAGAATCGAGCGTCACATTTTAGGGTTTCGTATCTCAGGAGTAACCCTTAAAAGATCACTCGTGCGTCTGTCCGTCCGCCGCCGCCGCTGTGGGACGGATTTGGAATAAATTAAAAGTAAAAAAACATTTTAAACAAAGCTTTTATTTAATGCCCTAAAAAGAAGAAAATAAAATTTCGATTCAATCAAATGCGTTATTTTATTAAATTACACAATTAATACGATAACAAAGCTTGTTGCGAGATTTACTTGTGTAGACTTAATCAGGTGGTAGGGACTATTTGCACAGACTTGGAGATAAATCCCGCAACAAGCTTTTATATCGTATTAATTGTGTAATTTAATAAAATAACAAATAACGCATTTGATTGAATCGAAATTTTATTTTCTTCTTTTTAGGGCATTAAATAAAAGCTTTGTTTAAAATGTTTTTTTACTTTTAATTTATTTTTAACTTTTTAGTCTTTATCATTACAGCGAGACAATTCTGGCGCTGGCGAGATCATGTCCATGGTCGAAATATCGATTTTGAGATACCGAAATCTCTATCAAAAACAAGAAAAAGCTATTCTTACGACTAGCCTTTCGACCAACCGAGATATCTCGACCCGTTTTCGATCATAATAAATATAAATCGAGATAATTTTCGACGGATTTAGGCGGTATCAAAACAGATATCTTGACTGGGGAGATGATCTCGATAGCGCGAGAATCGGGGGCCTGGACAAAAAATCTAATCTAGAATCAGAGTGCTTGTGAAGACGAATCAAATGAGACCAAACACGATAGGATTGCGTCGTTTGGTAACAGAGTTCCCATGGCCACCTTCCGGCTCCAGCATCAGATCAGCTCCATGTCAAAAAAAATATTCTAGGATCAAAGTACTTGTCAATATAAATCAAATGAGCCCAAACACAATAGGATTGTGTCGTGTGGTAACAGGGTTCCCATGGCCAGCTTCAGGCTGCAGCATCAGATCAGCTCCATGTCATAAAAAATATTCTAGGATCAAAGTACTTGTCAATATAAATCAAATGAGCCCAAACACAATAGGATTGCGTCGTTTGGTAACAGGGTTCCCATGGCCACCTTCCGGCTCCAGCATCAGATCAGCTCCATGTCATAAAAAAATATTCTAGAATCAAAGTACTTGTCAATATAAATCAAATCAGCCTAAACACAATAGGATTGCGTCGTTTGGTAACAGGGTTCCCATGGCCACCTTCCGGCTCCAGCATCAGATCAGCTCCATGTCATAAAAAATATTCTAGAATCAAAGTACTTGTCAATATAAATCAAATCAGCCTAAACACAATAGGATTGCGTCGTTTGGTAACAGGGTTCCCATGGCCACCTTCCGGCTCCAGCATCAGATCAGCTCCATGTCATAAAAAATATTCTAGGATCAAAGTACTTGTCAATATAAATCAAATCAGCCTAAACACAATAGGATTGCGTCGTTTGGTAACAGGGTTCCCATGGCCACCTTCCGGCTCCAGCATCAGATCAGCTCCATGTCATAAAAAATATTCTAGGATCAAAGTACTTGTCAATATAAATCAAATGAGCCCAAACACAATAGGATTGCGTCGTTTGGTAACAGGGTTCCCATGGCCACCTTCCGGCTCCAGCATCAGATCAGCTCCATGTCATAAAAAATATTCTAGAATCAAAGTACTTGTCAATATAAATCAAATCAGCCTAAACACAATAGGATTGCGTCGTTTGGTAACAGGGTTCCCATGGCCACCTTCCGGCTCCAGCATCAGATCAGCTCCATGTCATAAAAAATATTCTAGGATCAAAGTACTTGTCAATATAAATCAAATCAGCCTAAACACAATAGGATTGCGTCGTTTGGTAACAGGGTTCCCATGGCCACCATCCGGCTCCAGCATCAGATCAGCTCCATGTCATAAAAAATATTCTAGGATCAAAGTACTTGTCAATATAAATCAAATCAGCCTAAACACAATAGGATTGCGTCGTTTGGTAACAGGGTTCCCATGGCCACCTTCCGGCTCCAGCATCAGATCAGCTCCATGTCATAAAAAATATTCTAGGATCAAAGTACTTGTCAATATAAATCAAATGAGCCCAAACACAATAGGATTGCGTCGTTTGGTAACAGGGTTCCCATGGCCACCTTCCGGCTCCAGCATCAGATCAGCTCCATGTCATAAAAAATATTCTAGAATCAAAGTACTTGTCAATATAAATCAAATCAGCCTAAACACAATAGGATTGCGTCGTTTGGTAACAGGGTTCCCATGGCCACCTTCCGGCTCCAGCATCAGATCAGCTCCATGTCATAAAAAATATTCTAGAATCAAAGTACTTGTCAATATAAATCAAATCAGCCTAAACACAATAGGATTGCGTCGTTTGGTAACAGGGTTCCCATGGCCACCTTCCGGCTCCAGCATCAGATCAGCTCCATGTCATAAAAAATATTCTAAGATCAAAGTACTTGTCAATATAAATCAAATGAGCCCAAACACAATAGGATTGCGTCGTTTGGTAACAGGGTTCCCATGGCCACCTTCCGGCTCCAGCATCAGATCAGCTCCAAGTCAAAAAAATATTGCATTGTCATCCAACTTACATACGTATGCAAAATTTCAGCTCAATCGGATAACGGGAAGTGGGTCAAATTCAAGCCGACATTTTTGACGCGAACCGTGATACCCACAAACAAACAAACAAACAAACAAACAAACAAACAAACATACATACAGTGCAAGTTAAATAAAAGCTTTTAATAAAAAGCAGACATTTTTTTTTTTAAGATATCATTATTCCCTTTTAGCAATCGATAGTCCTAATTAAGACGATACGATGTTTTCGCTTTTTCCAAATCCGTCCCACAGTGTGCCGCTGCGGCGGACGCCGCCGCCGGGCTGCACGCCGCGCGCCCAGACTATGTACATATACGGCCGGTCCCAATAACCTATCTTCTATCCATAATCTGCAGATTTGAGATTGCTAGTGTCAATTTTGACATAAATCCTAGCTCAAATGTAACGCGTAATCTACAGATCACGGATAAAGATAGGTTATTGGGATCGGCCGTTAGGGATCCGCGCGTCTGCCTGACTGCGGGAGGACCGCGGCATCAAAGCCTTTCGTCAACGTTTCTATAGTTCTCCATACTAAAATTGTTCGACCGGACTGCTCATGAGCGCGAACCTGATACCATCCAACCTCATTGTATAATGCCATGTGGAATCTCCTTGGAACCTCCGTGTTTAACTTTAGCTGTGTGTGGCTGATGTCTGTCAACTTTGTCAACTTAGGTAATCCCTATATAGTCTGTGATCGTAAAGCACGTAAGTGATTACTTTATCTGTGCGTAAAGCCTCTCAAAAGGTAAAGAATGGCTAAAGATGGGTTATAAAACAATCTAACAAGTGTCTAGATTACTTACACGTAGCTACTTACCCACAGAAGTACAACATTTCAAGTCGCTCTCATTTCTTATCGCATCATCCAAACCCCACGTCCTCCCTCCATCATGTCGTCACGAAGAGTGGAAGACAGGCACCTGCAGAACCTGGATAAACTGCTGGCTGACAGCGAGGTGGAGTGCATCAAACCACCACGAGAGGATCTGCTAGAGGAAGTTGTGTCGGTGGTGGAAGAGCAAGAAGGTATATAGGTAGAATTATAGGTAGTATGTTATATAGTATTTATTAGTTTATTTATATAAGTATTTCATATTTATTTATATAAGTATGCACTATTTTATGTAGTCTATTGATTGTAAGTAATAATTATATGTATTGTACACATGGGTCTACTCCTACTCAGCAATCCACCTGTCTCATCCCTATTTGGTTTGCTGGAAGAGATCTCTTATTATAGATAAGCTCGCCTTTGTACAAGTTTTCTATGTTTTTTATTGTCCTATGTAACTGTTTGTGTGAAATAAAGAAATTATCAAATTATGAATTATGAAGGTACTTAGATCTGATGAAGAGGCAGGCCGCGCAATGTCTGTTTGGTTCTGAGCGGGCTGTTACCTCTATTTTCCGAAACCCTGTCCCGAGGAAGATGGAAGATTAGACGTCACAATTCACTCACAGTCCTCTCGCTCCGACGTCTATTGTTCTTCATCAAGTTTGTTCGGCATATGTCCTTAAGAGAGTATACCGATACTGACTATTAGCACTTAGGCGCACACTATACAGGGTGACATTTAATTAGCTGACCATATTTCGGAGTATGATAGTACCCATCATTGTGAACAACTTTCCCTATGAAACATATGGTCGCAAACGAAAAAAGTTTTTGGGTCTCTCATAGTAACTTGAAATCAGCTGATAGGGGCAATGTACTGGGGGACGAAAAATGTTTTTCATTTGCGACCATATGTTTCATAGGGAAAGTTGTTCACAATGATGGGTACTATCATTCCTCAAAATATGGTCAGCTAATTTAATTTCACCCTGTATATCTGTGCATTCGATTTATCAAAATCAATTGTTGAATTATACTGGTTATAAATAACAATAACAGATGTTTTTGCCTCCCAGTCCCGTATCGAGAATAACTTGAGGTTGTGTAGGTTTGTATGTATGTATGTACATTGTCTCCGGCCCCACACTACAACACTGGAATACCTTGTCGTTGGTGTCTATTGGTTTATATTACTGTGAGATATCACCGTGAGATCTCAGTATAATAATATGTTCAACACGTATCCAAAATTATGTAACTACCTACTTCAATAATTTCAACAAACTCCCCCCAGCACCAGAAGAAGAAGAAGAACACAAAGAAGAGCAGGTACCAGAAGAAGAATACCCAGAAGAATCCGTAGAAGAGGAAGAAGAACTAATCTTTCCCTTCCCAACTCCATCTCTCCGAAAAGTCCTTCCTGACAAAGTGAGAAACATCCAGAAACATAACAGAATCCACGTTCTACCAGATGAACTAAATACGGCTATAGACCCTGAAGAAATACCGTGGATAGCCAAGACTCCCCCGCAGAAGTATATAGATATCTTGGCGCAATTGGTTGGGTGTCACAAGTACAAGAGTAGTTTAGCAGAGTACTGGTTTTTGGATACACTGGCAAATTTGCTGAGGAGGGCTCAGGAGGATCAATTGGATAAGCGTAAGTATTTCCTCTTATCAACAAATATTAAAATTGACAATAATTGTAGTATGATATTATATTTATATGTATTTCAAATACAACTCACTCACCACATTATATGGCGCGCTTTATGTTGTATATATTCATATCTATTTATTTCCCATCAACCGCAATCTATTCTATTAACTATCTCAGTACAATATTCTATCTTATTTATATCTGGTAGATTAAGTCAACACCCACCACCTATATAAATATCTCTAGACTTTTGCATGGGCAAGAATTGAGCCCCTCTGTGCTACCCGCGTCCATAGTTTTTATGCTATCCTATATCGTAAAAATAGCTATCCTTAGTCTCTAATCATCATCATCATAGGTGTATGAGCCTGAGGCCTACCACTAATGCCGGCGTTCCACTGCGAGCGGAACGGACTCCGTACGGAGTCCGCTTAGCTCGCAATGGCGAACTGCTAATAATAACTGCTTGCACTGAGAAAGGTTTTTGTATGCGGCCCGGTCCGCTCAGCTCGCTTGCTCCGCTCCCGCTCATTTCTCTTTTTAGGGTTCCGTTAGAGAAACAAGTAACCATTATAGTTTCGTCAAGTCTGTCTGTCTGTCTGTCTGTCCATATGTCACAGCAACATTATTCCAAAACTATTAGGACGACACAATTGAAACTTGTATGATGTATTCTGTGAACCGCTTTACGTTTTTTATACAAAAATTAAAACAATAAAATATCAAGGGGGGACTCCCCATACATGGTACTGACACCAAAATTATTATTTTATCAAACCTATATGTGTGGGGTATTTATAGATAGATCTTTGAAAATTACCTCAAGGTTTCTACAACCATTCTTCCTCAAAGTTAATCGTTAAAGAGACAGACCCTTCCAAAGTGGAAAAATTTGTGTCCCCCCTCTTTTAAAGTATACGTATCTTAATACAAACTTTCAATTGAAATTGGTTTGAAAAAAATATAATAAGCAATGTACAACATTTCAAAAAAAAATAGCAGCTGGTTTTATTATCCCATACGAAAATAGATGGGAAACGATGGGACCCGTATTTTTATTTTAGTGTTTATTCTTATTTTTAAGTTATAATTCAAGATTTTTAGAGTTACTCATTCTAAAAGGGCGTAAGTACAATGTCAGGATTATAAAACGTTGAACTTTTGCCCGTCATTGCATCAATAAAAAATTAAAATGTCATTATTCTGTCATAATATCACCCCCTGTTCCGAGTCACGCCAAAATCGATTACAGCGTCTACGAAGCCGTTCCGTCCGAGTCAGTTTTGGGCTTTTGGCTATACAAAACGATGGCATCTTAGACGCTGTAATCGATTATGGCGCTGACGGCGATGTCGCGGAACGCACTGTCAATATGTCAACTTCGTGACAAGTTGACAACCAGCAGTGACAAAATTTAGATGACAGATGATGACTGACAGTTGCTTTTTTATTTATATCTAGCCTGTGGAACACATGCCATAAATCCTGACATGGATAATTTGGACAAAATTTCAGTTTTTATTATTTAACTCTTAAATTACTGATCTAAAAATTCTGAAAAAAATATCTAAGAGCTCAGAACACTTAAATCTCGAAATGGTTTTCTAATTTTAGTACCTTATCAAAATGAAAGGTTGTCCATTTGTAAGACATAAAACATTTATTAAAAATGAAAAGATAACTTTGTCATTCATGCAACACCATGAAAAACAAAGTTACAACACAAACATCCAGTCTTATAATTACTTGCTAGTACGGAACTCTTCATGGGCGAGTCCGACTCGCACTTGGCCACTTTTTTTAGTGGAAGGCCGGCGTAAGGGCCTCATTTCTATAGTGACAATCCTCACGGCCCCGCGAACCATGTCCATTGAGATCCTACCTGTCGACTTAATGATAATGTGCAATACTTATACTGAACTGTCGGACCGATGGCCTACCCACTGTGTCCTTGTCCTGTACGACAAGGTGTATAGGCACATGAAGACAAACCCGAAATCATTTTTACGGAGCACGATGGACGGAATGGAACGACGCTAACTGCCAATTTCTTTCTAGCTACTCAAGCGATTTTGATGCTTTGGTTCTGCGAGTGGATGAAAGAGATGGAACACTTCGACGCTGCTGACAGGCAGCGGATGATGAAGAGATTTCAGGTTACTATCCAACCCCGTATTTTTAACCGACTTCAAAAAAGGAGGGGTTATCAATTCGCTTGTATGTTTTTTTTCAATGTTTGTTACATCGAAACTGGTACTATTTATGAACCGATTAAAAAAATTGTTTCTTCTTTCGAATGGACATTCCAATAGTCTGGTCCCATTTTTTGAAAATCAGGAATCGGTCCAGTAGTCAGTTTCCTACATGAAAAAACTGTGAAGTTTAATTTGGTTTTACCTGGATGACATTATTCAGCATTTTTGTGACATTTCGGTGTATAGTCATTGTCACGAGATAAATACTGGCTGTTAGGATCGTACATTCGTTTATATTATGTAATACGTTTGGACTTCACCGTTATGAGACAGATTTTGTAGGTCGTTTTCGGGTTCATAGACGACATTTGTATACCGAGCGGGGAGGACTAAGTAATAGTCATGAAGTCGGTTTTTTTTTTAGTTTTTAACTTGGTGAATTATGTTTTCTCCTTCTAATCGTGGTTCTCAATCTCAACTGGAGGTTGGCTCTCCATACTCTTTTCTTCCGCAAGCGCATCGGATATTCTCGTAGACAGAGAAATGAATAGACGGAGTGCATGCGTACACCTTTGAGATGGAGATAGAGTGGGTTCTCATCAAGCATAAGGTTCAAAATCAGAGATTTTTCTGCCACACATCTGTCAAAACAAGGACAAAACAAGTTTTTGACAATACTGTGGCTCGATAAAAACGCGCGTATGCGGTACGGGACAGGTGATCGTTATTGTTTCTCGCTTAGACAATAATGATTCGTATTGTGTCATCTCTTTCTTTTCTTTTTTTTTTCTGACGATGTGTCATCTCTATACTATACTCCCCCTACGGATATTCTACTGGCGACATCCTTCTATTCTGTGATCTTACGGAGCCAAGTCTTATTCCTTCTGCTCAAAAACAAACAATCAAGCACCGTCTCGTCTTTTCTCAGACGGGGCTGCAAAGCCAATTTTAGCCACCATCATAAAGGGGACAAGCTAGACTAGTTCATCACCTATGGAGTTTGAAGGATTTCTCACGATATTTTCAATCACCGTAAGATTGTCCGTTTAATGATGAGCTTAGAATAAAATCTCACTAACTCTGTGAAAAATTATGGATGTGTGGCAGTTTACACAAAACGTTGCCAAACGCTGCGTCGGTTTTATCGTGTCGTGGTCGTGGTTAGGAACTGCAAAAAGGCAGTCAGTTCTTGACTCTACAAAAAAGTGGTCCAGAAAACTAAATAACATTATGAATGGTTTTCAGGACACCATGTTATCGGCTGCCACGTTCATAGGCAACGAGGGGTATATCCCCACTCCTGCAGATGTCGGTAAGTAGAACTACTTACCGACAGTATTGATACTTAGCACTAGTTTTATTAGACCATGACGCGACTTGATGTTAGATGGAGTTTCCTGACCGAGGGAAAAAAGAGGGAAAGAGAAGCGCGCGTCGACCAGCTGATAGATGGGTCGATGAGATCATCAATATTGCGGGGAAAACCTGGATTAAATTGATACAGAACCAGGTTAATTGAATTGGCACAAAAAGAAGGAGGCTTATCTAGCAGTGGGCGGAAACAAACTACCGATGATGATGACTGACCACTGACTGAGATACTGAGAACGTAGTGTGTCACATGCCATGTTCACTTGGTTATAAAAATATATCAGAAGTATTTATTCAAATTAAATTGTATAGCATTACAGACTAAAGGTAAGACCGCACTAGGCGGAACTGCACCGCAGCGGAACTGAGCGACACGACGCCACAAAATATTATTTCAAGGCAAACATATGGAGCAAACCGCACTACGCGGCAACGGGACTGCACTGCAGCGGAACTGCGCGGCAAAGTTGGGCAACTAGGCAAAACTGGCGCTACCTCACGCCCCCGCCCCTCTCTCCTCATTCTATCTCTTTCGTTCTTTGTTCAAATGGCGGGTGAAACTGTCGCGTCGCTGCAGTTCAAGTGCGGTTTACCAAAAAATGACGCGCCGTGTCGCGCAGTTCCGCCTAGTGCGGTCTTACCTTAATCCAATGCGCTAGACAAATACAATACCCACCATAAAATTTTAATTTTATCAACCGTGAAATGTAATTAGATAAGACCTTTTGCTAAATATAAGTATTTGTATACATAAAACTCTTTCTCTGTTCCATTTGCCTCTCTAGATGTATACTACAAAGCTCGAGAAGATACCACAACGAAGGCCATCAAGAGGAAAAGTTATGACAAAGGCGCCACCAAAACATCCTCTCGAATGACCGTCACATTCGGGGAAACGACTTATCAATGCTCCTTGTACGACCAGAGCAAGATCATTCATTACATTTTTGATCTGTAGGTACCTACTTACAAACGAAAAAATTTGGGTCTCCCATAGTAACTCGAAATCAGCTGATCGGGGCAATGTACTGGGAACGTTTTTTTTTTCATTTGCAACTATTATGTTTTGAGGAAAGTCGTTCACAAATGGGTAGTATCATTCCCGAAAATATGGCCAGCTATAATTAAATCTCACCCGTATAGCTGATGCTGTACCAACCTTAGTTCCCGAGGACGCTTTTGATATCACCAGATTCAGCACCGATTACCAATACGCCCTCGTGCGGTGCATCTTCACCTTCACGCCAGACTATACCTCCATCGACGCACCATACCAGCTGCGCATACCAAAGCGTTTGTATGCCCCGCTCAAAGCGAGGAGAGAAAAGACGCCACGGAAGGAGAAGAAACCAGATAAAGGTAAAGGCAAGAAGGTGAAAAAAGAAAAAGAAGAAGAACTTCCGACGAAAGACTTCTTGGTTTTAATGGAGGTTTGTGGTATTTCCGTTCCATCATCACTAATGTAGAATAGAATAGAATGTTTATTTACCATTTGCTGTGTCAGCATACACACCCAAAATATAAAATAAATACAAGGCAACACAGAGTACAGTTTAAAACAATTACAGACAATCAACAATATCATTTATTGGGTATGAGCCTATTTGCAGAGTTAAGATTTAGAGAAACGACGGTTTAGTAGTTTAACTGAATTCCTTATATTAGCGGGAATTTAATGTACTTGGAAGGCTATACGACTATGTCCTATCAGCTTGAGAACACACCAGAAACAAGGAGGGTCTGGGCGGTTGCAACGCCTTTTATAACACAGCTATGAACTAACTTTTTAAATACAGTGTGGCGGTTTCACAGATTAGTTTTTGTACAATCGATTCTCAATCGAATAATCCAACACGCCCCCTCAAAAACTGATCATGATTTTGAAATCATTTTATAATTAAGGTATACATATTGCAATACCTACACAGAACATATTTCCTTCCAAGTAACTGCTGGGAGTAAGTAATTACATATTTTTTATGATCCAACATTCGTTGCAAGGACTAGGGAAAACCCAGAAAAACCTAGTCAGATCATGTCATAATAATTTAACTTAATATTATCATTTTTAAACAATGATTTTGTTAATGTACATATTTGTAACACAATAAACATTTATTGTAGACCCATTTCCACTCTTAATTTTTGAAAACTGATTGTAGGTAGCGGCTTCGTCATCAGATGTGCCAGTTGTGCACCTGTTGGTATGTAATTTAATTTCATTACATTTTTCTCTACTTTTTCACGGGTCAAGTAATATTTAATATCTATATGCTTGGACCTTTTGTGGCTTGTAGGATTCTTCGCAACACTGATACAGCCGTTATTGCTTCAAAAATGGTAATGGGTGTTACAATTTGTATGTTATTGCTTAACATTAGTGATTTTAACCATGAAGCTTCCTTTACAGCCTCATACAGTGCCATATTCCGCTTCTGTCGAAGAAGCTGCAACGGAGGACTGTTTCTTACACATTCTGTACACTTTCTGTACACCATTTTATTGTACAATTATGGAAAGACTAAAATATATATCCTGTTGTACTATGTCTATCACTTTTATCTCCACCTCAATCGGAATCTGCATACCCACACAGTACATTCTCAAAATTACCTCTTTTATACACTAATTTTAAATCAATTGTGCCCTTCAGGTATATAAGCATTCTTTTCAAACATTGCCACAACTCCTTATTATTCTTATTTGTGTATCTGCTCAATATATTGACACTCGCACTTAGATCTGGCCGAGTACATAGCATAAAATACATCAAACAGCCTATAAGGTTTTTACAGGGCGCATCATATTTAACGTCTGAATTCAGGGCCTCATAATTAGGTTTACTTTCTAGAGGAGTACTTGCTGGATTGCAGTCCTGCATATTATATTTACACAGTATTGGTTTTATATACTAACTTTGATCTAATGTTAGTGTACAATTTTTTTTATTTTTTTTTTTTAGTTATTCTTATTTCTTATACCTAGAAATAATTTTATCTCATTCATATGACTCATTTTAAATTTGCTCATTAAATATATTTTAAAATTATTCATTGTTTGGACATCGCACACGCAACGACTAAATCATCGACGTATAGTACTATATATATGTTTTTATGAATTTCACCTTTATCTAATACATATAAACACTTATCAACATCCGAATTTAGAAACCTTTCTCTTTTAGGGATTGCTCAAAGACTTCAAACCAACATCTTGCAGCCTGCTTGCATACTTTGTTGCCTGTATAAATTACCCTTCAGGAATTTCCATTTAGTTTTTTTTTTTTTTAACTTACCATTTAAAAAGGCAGTTTTAACATCTAAATGATGAACCAGTAAGTTATTTTGATTTGCAAAAAGTAATTATCAATCTAAAACTAGCAATCCTAGCTACAGGCGCAAATGTTTCATTGTAGTCTACTAGATATTCTTGACTAAAGCCTCTAGCTATAAGTCGAGCTTTATATCTTAAAGGTTTTTCATATTCGTTATGTTTGATAGTGAAAATCCATTTACAATTGGTATTGTATTGACCAAGTATTATTTTTCTTAATGGAGTTTAATTCATATTTTATTGCGCTATCCCAATGAATTCTATCATCTCTAGTTTTTATCTTTTCAAATGAACTAGGTACTTTACAAATCAATGATTGAGCACACTGGTAAATATTCATCATCAGTTTCATCATAAGATCATGACATACACCGACCTCTGATTCTATCGCTCCTCCTCAATTAATTACTTTTACCTTTTTATTAATCTGTGCTTTTACTCTCATCTGTGATTTTAATAGGTATGTCATTGTTTTGCGTTTTTTGGGTCTGGGTCACTACATAATTTACGAATTTTGTTTGGACTGTGATCAGATTTCACCTGATCTGCATCAGAGTTATTTCTACGCTGAGACTTTGACACTGATTTAGATAGACCATCATTATTATCAGTTTTGTCATGAGAATTTTGAACATTCTCTTCAGGCTTAAACTTAGGCCTGGATTCCTTGGTTGGAAATTTGTCTCATTTATTATAACTTTTATCACAGTCACAAACCTTTCGCATTCTACACTCCAAACTTTATATCCGTTTGGTTCATAGCCCACCAGTTTTTTTTTTTTTTTAACGATTTGTCGTCATACTTTGCCTTACTGGTTTTATTATGGACATAGACCCTTAGGTATTTTAGAACCGGCTTTTACCATGCCATAACTCATATGGTGTCTGAGATTGTTTCAATGCCCTCGTTGGTGTTAGATTTATTAAATGCACTGCAGTTAAAACTGCTTCGCCCCAAAATACTTTATCTAACTTTGCCTCATGAATCATAGCGCGGGCTTTCTCAGTTATCGTTTTTACCATACGATCTGAAACACCATTGAGTTGAGGCGTTCGTGGAACCGTTAAATGATACTTATATATACCTTTTTGCACGCAATTTTTTTTTTTTTTTATCTCGGTGGATAAATACTCGCCACCGTTATCACAGTAGAGATTTACTAATTTTGAATTGAATTTAGCTTCACACTTTGCAAAAAGTCTTTGAAACAAGCGAACACATCTGATTTATAAGTTATTTATCAGGTAAGTTACGCAATAGTATGTGAATTGATCGACAAACAATATAAAGTAATTTTTGTTATCAATTGTTGGAGGAGTGATAGGCGCGCACACATCTGAATGCACAATATACAATGGTTGCTTTACTGGCTAGTTATCCTTACTCTCTGTTACTACCGATCGCTAAAACGACCAATTTTGTTTCATTGGATTTCAAAATTACATTACATTAACAGAGCGATGCGCTATCACAGATAACATTAAAACAAATAAGTTGTTTCAACACATACCATTCATGAGCTTCTTACCACCTCAGTCAGTGATGTGGGCTCCATGTTGGTCGAAAACAACGCTCAGGCTGGCTCGCTGCATTTTGGACACCGACAGCAGGTTGTACGGCACTTTGGGGCAGAAAAGCACCTGTGTCGCTCACAACTTGAATTGATCCCTTCTTCGTAGCTGAAATAAATTGTCCAGTTTTAGCAATTAAAATTTTAACTGGTGTGTACGGTCACGCTGCACAATATTGTGATCAGCAACCTAGTTTAAGTCACGCGTCATGCGAACTTACTTGTATGATATTTAACTATAGCTTAGCCGAGTCTTTATACAACTGTATACCTAGTAACATCAATAAATAGTAATCCAGCAATAATTCTGGTTTAACTCATAACTTCAACAACTACTTCGTGTGTGTGGGATAATCTCGTAAACTACGGGTTAGACTATACATGGTGTGGTTAGGTTTGAGCAGATGTAGAAGAAAACTTCCCTGTTTATGATGTGGTCGGACGCTCCAGAGTCCAACAGGAACGTTATCCTGTTCTCCAATCGCTCGTCCTCTTGTTGGTAGTCGCCCGTCATGAATGCGAAGCCTGAGAACTCATCTGGCGCGGGCGTCGATTCTTCGTTCAGCTGCGCCGCCGCATGAACTTGTCAGTCTCATCAAGTTTTGCGCCGGCCGCCAACAACTCCGAAATCAGCTCGTCGAATGTGGTGAAGTGGCTCACGAGGGGAATATCACTTTGAAGTTTCAGCGCAAGTAACGTCTTACGTAATGCTAACTGCGTTGCAATACTTTTTCGCTCGTACAGCGCGTCGAGACTTTTTATGCTGCGTATTTTTCACCAGCAAAAGGTTGGATGTTACGTTTTGGTCTTTTCGTTTCCATTTTTGAAATTTAGTTAATATTTGCACAGTAGATTCATTTCGCGGCACCTGGGCACATAACCTATTGGGTATGAGCCTATTTGCAGAGTTAAGATTTAGAGAAACGACGGTTTAGTAGTTTAACTCAATTCCTTATATTGGCGGGAATTTACGTACTTGGAAGGCTATACGACTATGTCCTATCAGCTTGAGAACACACCAGAAACAAGGAGGGTCTGGGCGGTTGCAACGCCTTTTATAACACAGCTATGAACTAACTTTTTAAATACAGTGTGGCGGTTTCACAGATTAGTTTTTGTACAATCGATTCTCAATCGAATAATCCAACATCATTCACCATACCCGCACAAACTGCGAGTGGTTTCACTGCTATACGCACATGCTGCGACAGCAAAAAACAATTACAGACAATTAACAATATCATTCACCATTATTCAATAAAAATATAAAAGAAATATAAATTTACCCGCACAAACTGCGAGTGATTTCACTGCTATATGCACATGATGCGACAGCAAAAGGGTTCAGACTCAGCATGTCTCAGGAGGACCTGTGACGCTGCTTTTCAGTCTGGGACCCAGAAAGTGCATGTATTGTACACATGGGTCTACTCCTGCTCAGCAATCCACCTATCTGATCTGATATGCTGGAAGAGATCTCTTATTAGAGATAAGCTCGCCTTTGTACACGTTTTCTATGTTTTTTACTGTCCTATGTAACTTTTTATGTGCAATAAAGAAATTATGAAATTATGAAAGTACAGGTGTATTTAGACTCTTTATTGTCGCCAGGTGGTAGGCGTAGGTATCCAACGAGGGGCACGAGCCTGAATACGAGTAAGCTTGAGCCATACTCCACCATGCTGGCTCAGGGCGGGTTGATGAAGGGGTGTTGAGCTAGTGGCCAACCCTACTGTCAAGGTCAAGCTGTAAGCCAGCTGACACAGCTTTTACGACTACTACCACCGAGTAGCGATTGCGGCTGTGGAAAACATTTAAACGGCTGAGATCACGCGTCGGAGGCACCAGAGACAACATGCGACGCTGGGGCATTTTGCCTGCGGACGCAAGTACAAGCTGCTGTTGCGGTGCCCCCCACACTTCCAGCCACCTGCTGTCGTGCCCGCTGTGCCCGACTTCCGGCACACACGCCGACCTAATGCAGGCTAATCACAAAGCCATCGCGGTGGCTGACTAATGGAAGGATCTTCTATGATTATTCCTACGTCAACTTAAGTTTCCACACGAAGATGATGATGATGATGATGATGATGATGACCGAGTAGCGATTGTAGCAGCTTAACGTGCCCGAAAGAAATGGCACATAGAAACGGGTCCTGGCCATATTTTGGGGATAGTATCCATAATTATGAAGAACTTTCCCCAAGGAACATAATTATGGTCGCAAAAGAAAAAAAAATTGGGTCTTCCATAGTAACTTGAAATCAACGGATCGGGGCAATGTACTGGGGGACGAAATTTTTTTTTTATTTCCTGTTCATAATGATGGGTACTCTCATTCCCCAAAATATGGTCAGCTAGTTAAATGTCACCCTGTATATTTAATTTCCAGCTGAAAGAACGAGAAACGCGCGAACTGGAAGCGCTGGAAGACCTGGAGAACGAGGACTGGAACCTAAGGAGTCACATCCTGCCACTCAACATGGCGATCCCGGAAAACTACATGGACACTTACTGGCCGCCGCCGCCGCCGGAACCGGAAGTCGTGGTATTAGCTCCGGAGCCGAAGACTAAGGGAAAAAAAGGGAAGAAATAGATCGAGTAACTACGCTTTGGTGATCACTTTGACTTGTATTTTTAGCTTTGTTTATCCTTCCATCATTCACACAAGATTCACACCCTGCCAATAACATTTTCGGAAAAATTCTCATCCTGCCAGTCACATTCACGGAAGACTTTCATCCAGCCAGTATCATTCACGGAAGATTTTCATCCAGGCAGTATCATTCACGGAAGATTTTCATCCAGCCAGTATCATTCACGGAAGATTCTCATCCTGCCAGTAATATACACGGAAGAATTTCATCCAGCCAGTAACATTCGCGGAAAAAATCTCATCCTGCCAGTAACATTAATGGCAGATTCTCATCCTGCCAGTATCATTCACGGAAGATTCTCATCCTGACAGTAACATTCACGGAAGATTCTCATCCTGACAGTATCATTCGCGGAATCCTTCCTGTTACGCACTTAGGAGTTTGAGAGATGAAGTGTCCCAAAAACATATTATGTCTGTTAATTTTGCTCTGGTTGAGTCTAGACTGCGCTACAGCATACTTTTACGCCCAGGTTTACTTTTTGTGCATCCAGACGACTTCCCCTTTTTCCAGATGTTGCGAGTCCAATGAAAATAGCACCGTCGCAATAATATCTGGGCATACTTTTAAAATTGCATTCATCGCACCTTCGTAGTCAGTGTGAACTTTACGTGGATTCCATTGTGGAAGTTGCGATTTTATCATATTGAATAAAATGATATAACTTTTTTCAGTTCGATCCGACATAAGTGCGAAGATCAAGGGTCTTACTTTTACTGTTTCCACACCACTCCCTGTGTCGCCGGGAATGTTATATAATTGTGAAAAGGGTTTTGAACAAGAGTAAAATTTACCATCAAAAAAGTATTCTTTTATATTCGGAATTAGTAATCGAGATTATTTTGAGCAAAAAACCATGATACGGGTTTGTTTGCCGGCTTCGTCATAGTAATAATCAGCTAATATGAAATTATGATACTGAATGGGCACCTCGACTTCTTTCAAATCCCGATATATAGTTTGTATAATGTCATCCAGGTAAAACCAAATTAAACTTCACAGTTTTTTCATGTAGGAACCTAACTAAAGGACCGATATCTGAGTTTAAAAAAATGGGACCAAACTATTGGATTGGCCATTCGAAAGAAGAAAGATTTTTTGAAATCGGTTCATAAATAGTACCAGTTTCGATGTAACAAACATAAAGGGAAAAAAACAGAACCGAATTGATAAGATTTTTTTTAAGTCGGTTAAATGAAATGAAATGTTTTATTTGCCTGAAATGTGGTACAGTAAGGTGGTAATCGTAATGAGCTCTACACATTTCACCTGTCCAGGTATTAAAAATTCCTGCCTGTATGCCCAGAATTATAGTTATATATTTTGGACCATATTGCCATAATATGTATAATAGAGAGCTCCGTGGTCTAGTGGGTTTCATGCTTGCCTCTCACGCAAGAGGTGCAGGTTCGAATCCCGGTTTTCTGTTTTCCCTCTGGGGCAGTAGTACAACCAAGTAGTTCAACTGGTTGTACAAATTTCTATTACTTACCTAATTACCCATTTAACATACGGGAGATAGCTAGGTCAACACACCACCAGGGCCACTCACTCGGTGGTACCGTTTTACTTTAAAAGACCTACGGTACCACCAGGGGGTATGGTCAGGGGTACCGTGGGTCCGAAGCGCCCGATTTGATGCAAGTGAAGACCCCTTTTATGGTACGATTTCCATGGACTAATATTTATTAGAAAACTGCTTTTATTCTGTGAATGAATTTTATAATCGACATTAATTATGATTTTTGAACTCGTGGACCTTGATGGCATTTAATTTTAAATTTTTGAACATTTTAAATATATGTATATCAATCACTAGACTTTTTAACATAATAATTTTAGTTCCACTAATAGATTCAATTTAAGTGTTGTAAGCAGTATTAATGTTCACATACAACTATGTTGTTTAATGAATAAATGATTATGATTATGAATATTTGAATCCTGACAGTATCGTTCACGGAAGATTTTCATCCTGCCAGTACCATTCACAAGATTTAAATCCTACCAGTAACACTTACGGAAGATTTATATCTTTTCAGTAACATTCACGCAAGATTTACTTCCTGCCAGTTTCATTAAACAAAAGCAAACAGCGTCAGGACTTTAGGGGTTAAATGTTAATAATGAATAATAATAACAAATAAATAGTTTGATATTTATCTATTTGTATGAATATTTATTAACATTCCAATGGTTTCGTGACAATCACCTTATTCAATTTGTAAAAGAATAGCTTTCTTTATAAATATTAATGGAATTGTGCAAGATCATAACATTAAATGCAAAACCATGCAATGAAGAATTTTCTGGCATTTGATTTAAAAATTACATAGGTAGTCTGCAAATAGTCCGCTAGAGGGCCTGGGAGAAATTGAGATCCGAAATTATGAAAATGTGTTAGCGCGAGCTTGAGATTTTAATAAGTCAGACCACAGCACTAATATGAAACGAATTATTGTCTTTACGTCGCTCGGTCACCACGGCGCTCCTACGTCACTTTTGTCAACGACGCCTCGTTACACGGATATAGTTACTATGTCTGGTATAACGCACTCTACAATTTTCAACAACGCCACCTAGCGAGCTGCTTGTTGATTGTGCTGTCAGGAAAGCACTCGTTTAACAATACTGATTTTCAATAATTAATTGCATGATTTTGCTCTTAATTCGTAATCATAATTAATAAGTATTTTCTTAATAGCTACCTACCGTTAAAATACATGTACATACAGTAACTGCTATTTTTACATTCAATTAAAACTACATTATTTCAAGTAAACAATTATGTATTTGGTATTGTGTATGCATTTGTTAATATTACACTTACATGCAAATTTTAATGATACGAGATTAAATACATGGCAGTAATTAATAATATCAATTGATGGCTTCGGCTGGTTTTATAATTAATGCCTTTGACAGTAATATTCGAAGGAAAGTGAGAGAGGTCAATATATAGCGAACTCTGTTATCCCTCACTTTCCTGCGACTTTACAACCCACTATGAAAAACCAGCCTATGGTTTTCTAAAAACACCGCAGGCCGCCTATAGAGTCACGGTCCGTTTATATCTTAGTTTAGTTGGTTGGTTAGCTTTGTCGACTCCAGAATCAGAATTCCATCGAGCGGACGCTGCAGTCAATACATGTGTCTACTCACAAAAATACTGGCACAAATCTTTTGGCATATTTTTTTTATAATTGTTATTTTGTTAATTAACAATATGGAATTGCAAAAGGAATGCATTCGCTTGTACTAGGAGATCATTTTAAATGCGGATTGTACAGTGTTTGTGACGCATGATACAAAAAGATACTTCACTTTCTTAGATGTACGGTCGCCTGCGCCTAAAAGTATACAAGCAGTATAAGCGGGATTCACTCGTTATTATGACCGCCCGTATACTTTTAGACGCAGGCGACCGTACATCCTACACTCTGTCCAATATAGCTTGATCGATGACAGCTTGTCACTTTGACGGGGATAAGGTCGATATAAGTTTATCGATATTCCAACTTAACTGAATGTTTCAAACAAAAGTAAGTTGAACACGTTTTTATTCTTGTTCAAATGACTCAAAGCCCAAATTATCATCATCAAAGTATGATTCGGACTCACTGGAGCTTCTTCTCACACTATTCAATTGTCAACATTTATTTTCAATTCGATATCTTGTCTTGTACGATAAGTATAGCACGTCACTATTTGCCAATAAAGTATGATAATTATTGTCTCTATACATTTCACCGTCGCCAAATACGGTAGGTACTTCATAGGCGTGTTTTGCAACGCTCATCGATCAAGCTGTGCTGGAAAAACCGTATGCAACTATTAACATTTAAACAGCTAGGAAAGTGACAGATTGATCAATGATCATCCACATTAACGGCTCGATTTGACGAATTTTTGTGCCACACGAATGAGATGAAATCGACGAACGGCGGCGGCGTTACGCGCGCTTCAAATAGCGTTGCAAGCGTTTCGAATCTGCTACGAATGTTGTTTTACGCACGCTGCAAAATATTGCGTTACGAATCTTCTACGAGGGTCGATTTCACGAATATTGGTGTCACACGAATGAGATTCGTCTCACACGAATGAGACTCACTACTGTATGTCAACGTTCCAACGTTCTTTTGGCACTTGAGTGTCGTTTACAGGCGCTAGTTCTACCCAACCCTCCCTACCCTACCTGTCAAAAGCGTTAGTTCCAGCTGCCACCACATGACAAAATATCGCTGTGATTTTGACACTTTCGCAGTGTAGATGTTTCTGGTTTTATAGGGTGTGTAGAGCTATTTCAGTTTTGAATACCTAACTTTCGTGCTCGCATATCTAGAATGCAAATACTACAAGTACGTTTAAAAGTATAACGAACACTTAAAGTTACTGTCACTAAGCAACACTTTATTTGAGCGGCGTT
Organism: Argyresthia albistria; assembly: GCA_963457715.1. Taxonomy (NCBI): domain Eukaryota; kingdom Metazoa; phylum Arthropoda; class Insecta; order Lepidoptera; family Argyresthiidae; genus Argyresthia; species Argyresthia albistria. The sequence continues at coordinate 6,516,961 of OY735273.1, forward strand.
CTGTGCATTCGGCATTTATTTCCTATTGATTTATCTGTACATAATTGTTCCGTCAAGAGAGCCGAATTGAGCAAGGAAATAAGCTAATTAATACCTAAATTAAGATAACATTTGTAAGTATGTTTACAGGCCGAAGAAAGTTGTTAAGACTGCGTCTTCGCTTCGCATGCGCGCGGCGAGAAGTCGAACTAATTTGATGGGTAGCCATTTTGTCGTCAATGTCCTCACTGGCAATACCAATAAACGACTCGAACGCCACCGTCACGCCACCCTTCAGGTGCAAAGTGATACGCAGTCTAATAACAGCTTCTGCTGTAGAAAATTTTGAAGAATGTATTTCAGTATGCACGGACTCGCAGCTAAGTCGCACTCGCTAGGAGACGCTCAAAAATGTAACCGATAAAACATTTGCCGCGAAAATTATCACGTGACTGCGCATTGACAGACGTCAAATTGTTGGATCTATAGGTGTCTTTACACCAACGTTCTATCGCGCAGGGAAAGCGCGTCCTCGCAATCGTCGTGCGTGATTGTTTTTTTCGTAACTTTTGTGCAAAAGGGAAAGCGCGCGCGATTGAGGGTTTTATCTTGACAGCACGTGAAAGAATCTGCGAGCAGGTACAGTGCCACCACTTTAGCTAGACTCTAGAGAGAGCAAGGTGCTGCCATCTACGCTAACTGAACAGCAAAAGTTTCATGATCTGAAATACACTACGACAACTCTGATACCCTTTCAGTCGAGAGATTGTCATTCTCCTGGCCGAAAAGAAAAAAAAATGACATTAAAATTAGGGGAAATTAAGTTCTCATCCCCCTGCAATAAACATTAATTGACAGCTTGGTAGTCACTGTCAAAGTCAAGCACTATTTTATGCTTCTGTGAGCAATAGAGGTAACTCCGCCATGTTACACACGAAAGAACACCGGAAACTAATAAACTGCACGCGACAGGATTGCTCGCGTGACTGAGATGCCGCTCGTACGCTCTTCCCTCTTTTCCTTGCCACCATTCTTTCGCACGGGATTGCTTTCCCACGCGCAATCCTGCGAGATAGAACGTTGGTGTAAAAGGCACCTATTGCAGTTGTCTGATACCAGCTGCCGTATAGTACGTCATTATCGCGAATATATTTCGAATCGAGGCCAGAATATAACGCATTAAATTTTATAATTGAATAGCATAGTTTAACTTATAATTAACTTGTTAGATTGAAGACAGTCTTGTAACATTATTTACAAATGGCTTACAATACACAACCATATGGGTTACTTGACAGGTTATACATAGCTTTAGCATTAAATAAACCCCCGCATAAAACCAGTCTTCCAGTTTCATCACCAGGGCCCGAATTCTACTGTACACAAGCATACCACAAGCCTGGCACTGCCCGACAGTAGAATACGAAATAGGCTGGCGTCAGGCTGGCGCTTGTGAATTGCGATTCCGGTTTCAGTAGAATACCAAATGCGTCGTATTGAAGCTTGTGCCAGGCTTGTGGTATGCTTGTGTACAGTAGAATTCGGGCCCAGGTCTCAAGAATCTAATGAGCCTAAACCCGATTGTTTTACTAGTAAGCATCGCAGGGTTTCAGGGTCAGTGGGCAGCCGCTAACACGCCACTGGATATTTTCATAATTTCATTCGGAATTAGGTCCTTTTTTTTCGACGTGAAAAATGGTAATTTTGGTTTAACTTTGCCCTAAACTAATCGATTTTAAAAGCACATAAAATTACTCGTAGTTATCTATTTTGTTACTTAGGAATGAAGTAAAGACCGAATGAATGGAATCATCACATTAGTCTGAGTAATACAATACAGCTATTTCGAATATACACTTAAGAAATAGAGATGTGGGTAGAGCTCGTCTAAGCTGAAATGACGCGCCCCACTCCTTGGTTTCGTATTTACTTGTCATACAAAACCAAGGAGTGGGGCGCGTCATTGCAGCTTAGACGAGCTCTACAACATAGGAATTAATGAAAGATTGAATGGCATTGAGTCTTATTTCTATCACCGCTAGATCGAATATCTATACACTTATGAACTAGTGATGTGGTTATAGTTTAAATATTACACTATTATTTGTATAGCACACAGATAGCTATCACTTTTTAGAGAGAGTTTTTCGAAGGGTTTTTGTTGCATCATTTCTATTTCGGCGGCTTTTAGGCATCTTGTTGTCGCCAACATTAAACGCCAACGTTAATATGGTACAAACAAGGAACGGAATTAGCTGAGCCTCTCATACAAATTCAGAATTCAGGCAAGCCCAGCTAATGACTTTCTTATTTGTATCGCAGGCCGGTTTCCGAGACGCCAGAGGTTACGATCAGCTAACATAGCAATTAACTAATTTTAGCCAATCACGAGCCGATATCAGCCAATCACGTGCCGCCATTTTGAATTAATCATCGATTAGTTAATCGTAACCTTTGAACTGCATCTCGGGAAAAGGAAGGTAGGTGAAATAAGAGCCAATTAGCAGCACTTTTTCACCTGTTCGACAGTTTTGTAAACAAACCCGAATTGACCTTGCCAGCCATGCGATGTCAAGCTTTAAGCCCCTTCCAGACAGTGGGGGCCAGGTTTGCTACCGGGTCACCTTGGTGGATGGGGATGTGGATGTTTCCTTCCACACAGTGTCTCGGTCTCGACTTTGTGTGTGCGTCGACAGCACACTACGACACATGTCGACTCACACACGCGCACAAGCACACACAGAAGTGAAGGCCTAGTAGGTAGATACATTGAGGATCCACTGTGTGCACGGAAATCAACATCCACATTCACGAAGGTTGTAAACCTAGACTCCACTGTGTGGAAGGTCCTTTAAAATCACAGATTTACAATATTTTTAAATTCCCTGTTTACTCTATCTCCAATAAGATCCCGACTCTTTTGAAAATAATATTTAAAAAATCATTCTAGCAATATATTAACATCACCATGGCAACCATTTCCATACTAAACCAGGGGGGTGTCACTCCGCTGAAAAGTTTTAACCGGCCGGCGTGCCGCGCCACGGGGAATTAGTCAGTAGGTCGTCACTCGGCTATCGGAGCGCGCGCTAGCCGCGTGAAAACAATGACGCCGAAAACAACTGAGTGCGAGTCGCAACCCTGCGTGATCGGCATCGTGTCATACGATATGTTTCAATCTCGCATGCGAGCAAATTAAGGTCTTTCAGTAGGCATATTTTTTTAACCTTAACTTGACTTTTGTTCGGGAGTGAACCTTCTGTACGTAGTACTATTAGTTATTCTGTGCTAATACTCCATAATCGGATTTATTTTAATATCAAGACTTGTGTTATGACATGACGGTCATGGTAATTTGACTGACTTGTTTAGGATCCTGAACTTAATCACTATAAATCTATTTGTCTATATATATATTGAACGCGCGATGACTTGCGCGCAAATTGTTTTGCAAAAATAGTAGTTTATGAAACTGTTGCATAATGAGGGGTAATAAAACACGAGTGACGGCTCGGTTTTTAATAGTATCCCACGAGAGTTTTAATACCTAGTTATGTGCAGTTTCATACACTACTTTATCTACTCTCATACTTAAGTGTCTCTCCTACAAAAATCAAAGTTAAAACACAACAATATTTCCACATAAATCAGTGCTTAGACACAACAAAACGTTGTCACGTCACGTTGTCGTTTTGTTGCCGCCAAAACCCAGCATATCACAGCGCATGCGCGGAGCATGGTCCACAGTATGAAACCACAGATCAATGAACCTCTTTGTTTAAATCCTCCTGCCTCCAAGTAATTATCAAACACTGAGTGGCTGGCTGGTTGTCAACTATAATTTAAAAAAAAAAAAACTTTCCAAGGGTACAGACTATCAAACACCTTGGCTGAACGGTTTCAAGACCCTTGCCTTGCCCAAAAAAAGTAGAACCGTATCGTTATGGAAAAAAAGTTTAATATTAACATTAGGTTTGTTCGAGAAGTAGTGTTATTATAAAAAAAAATGATTACTGTATTGCGTTTATAAAGTACGTCATTATGAATACGATTTCAAGATTGTAATTCGAGCTTTATGACATGAGAGTAGATAAAAAAATATTGACTCAGAAAGCGATTATATCACACAAGCTGTCGATTGAAATTCGAATTTGACAGATCGGGTTTGATTTTACTGATAAGTACATAATTACACTACAGTGGCATGATTCTCGCGCGTTCGATATCTACACCTATATCGAGTGAATTTATATGAAAATCTGTCAATAAATCACTGTGGAATATGCACATGTATAGTTTCTTATATATATTTAAGTTTTGTAAGGATCTTTATTGTATTTGTGTGTATTCTTACAGTGAATAAATGGATTATCTATCTATCTATATAATATAGGTCTCGATATCCGTATATCGAAGGCGCGAGAATCCTGCCGCAGAACACGATTATCTGACAGAAGGAAGATAACATCTATTACTATGAAAAGGATCGCGATCGATTTTTGGAGATAGAAGATACGTGAACTCAAGGTACCTTATGAAAATGATACAGCTCCATATAAATGAAACTATGGATAGTTTCCACAGCTCGAATGGCATATCAATAATTGTTATTGGGAACTCAAAAGTTCTTGATACTTGAGACCTCGCTGACAAGCAATTGCACTAGCGCCGTAACGACGTCACGATTCGGGTCTCAAGTTACGTCGACCGGGATAATAATGTACTTTCAAACTGTACTGCCAAAAAGTGATGCAGAGACTCGCAACGAATGCTGCGCGTACGCAGGTAATAGCTTACACATGCACGTGGCTTAAATCATGTCGGAGTCACAGCTACTGTATGCCACGATGAGACTGCCTCATGTTTGCCATCTTGATTTCTGGAAAGTCAGGAATTAAGGTTAGACGACCAAAAAACGACTTCGTAATCACGAGAGTTGCGAGGGATTCTACACAGTAATCACTTACTTGTAGCTATATCCGCTACTCGAGCGTGTTGGTGAGGTATATAATCACGAGTGCAGCGATGTACCTATATAATCACGAGTGCAGCGAGTGATTCAACATTGTAACCACTTACTTGTAGCTCTATCTGCCCCTCGAGCGTCTTGGCGAGGTATATAACAAACAGCTGCGACAGGGCGCCCCCTAGCGCCGCGGTGGCTATCGTGTAGAGATTGCGCTCCGCCCAGTACCGCACGATCTCTATGCAGCCGGACGTCCAGATCCGTTTGCTGGCTTCTGCCACCTGGAGCGGGAAATGCAGGTGTTAGCAGCGCCGTTGCCCTCTACTCAAATACAACTTTCTAGCTGTTACGGTTCGTGCGATTCATCCCGCTGACGGACAGACAGACAGGCAGACGGACAGCGGAGGCTAGTAATAGCACAGATACTATAATATTATACTTATACAGATAGACCACCTAGAACAAAATATGAGACCGGCGTAAACTGAGATGCTTCGGAAGCTTCTTTAGTTCGAGGCCATTATCGCTTGGTGCAGCAACATCTAAAAATTGCAAATACCACGAGATGGCGCTAAGATGTATAGGATTTATTCTAAGATTAGCGCCACCTAGAAGTATGTCAACTGAAACCATGGCATTTAAAGTACAAATCTTACTCCTCACGCCATCTTTTTTACGAAGGGTTACTAATTCTAATTTGTATGGGATAAGCACGCTTGGTGCACAAGCGATAATGGCCTTGAACTAAAGAAGCTTCCGCAGCATCTCAGATTACGCCGGTGTCATATTTTGTTCTAGGTGGTCTATCTGTATTAGTATAATATTATAGTATCTGTGCTATTACTAAGCCTCCGCTGTCCGTCTGCCTGTCTGTCTGTCCGTCAGCGGGATGAATCGCACGAACCATAACAGCTTGAATGGAAGCCAAAATGGAGTATTGAATATCATAATCATAATCTTTTATTTTCAGAAAGACATGTACATTAGAAACTTGTTTAGCAAGGTAAACAAGGGATGCATCGCTACTCCCTAAAAAAGGGGCGAACCCTGTGTTTTTAGTATAAGTTGCTGCTACTTCCAAATATCAGGTTAAAAGTTGGCACGGTTGTGCCTCTGCCACCCCGTATGGAAAAGGCGTGACGCCATAATAGAGAAACCCAGAAACAGTGACATCAACAACATGTAAATATCCAAGACCTGGGGAATATTTTTCTCTTCGTGCCCAGCCGGGTGTCGAACCCGGGACCTCGACTGCAGCCACAGCAGCGGTCGCCTATACTCTTTCCATGCTTAGAAGCAACTTGACAGCTAACCTAAAACTTCATAAAATCCACTTTTTAAACACTACGGATGTTACCAAAACAATCGAAAAGAATCGAAATTGTTTATTCAGTTGAACTAACAGAAGAGTTGTCATCGTCATCACTGCTATCCACACTTAGGGATAAAATTAGTTAATTTTCAACTATATTGTCTATTCTAATGTCTCTTTGCAAATCTTGTAAAATTATTCCCGATTCACAAATGTTCAAAGGGTGTTTCGATTCCTTTGACCAATCAATTTTTATGAGCAATATCCCCTCACTAACAGGCTAAGATTGACATATGTCAAGTATATGTATTAGATACACTATAGCTATGTCATGTTATGTTACCGGGTAGTTTTGTACGCCGTATCCGCACATGATGTTGACAAGTCCGGACGTGATGTCCGTCGCGTTGATACAACACGAGAACGGAACGCCGCACCTGGAATACGACGGGTTACATACACTCACATACATCGGGTTCCAATAGATGGGGGTTAATATATGTGACTCACAACCTCTCACGCACACGCATACACACTGCACATATTACTGTGCACTGTACGCCACCTACATATGCATATAGATTTTTACGGTTTCTTAGTTACTTGCCTACCTGTCTCTTTGAATGTGCTCTCAACTGTTCTTTTTTGACTATTTACATACCTAGTGAAATCCTTAATTAGCCTAGTTATTTAATCTATATTCTTGTTTTTTTTTTGTATGGTTATAAATAAATTGTGAAAATCGGACAAGGTTTCTTCTTCTTCGAGTGCCCTCTCCTATCGGAGGTCGGCTATCATTATGGCTGTCTGTGACCGTGATGTGGCGGCTCGAAATATGTCTTCGAAGTTGGTTTATGGGGTGGAAAACGTTACCGCTTTTTGTATGGAAGCTCGCGAGTACACTATCCTCTTAACCGCCACCGGGCAGCCGGCGCCGGCCGTCCGGGAAACGGTTTGTGTGAAAAGGCACATAGAATGTGCGCTTACCGGACCAACATAGAGTGCGTTCCCACTATTTATTTATTTATTTATTTACTTTATATGGACAAACAACAGTAATAAACTTTACAAAACATAAATTACAAACACAAAATACAAAGTAAGCTACTACCTTAAACGTTCATCACTAAAACTGGAACTTGGAACTTATATTTTTATATGGACTGGGTTATGTTCTTATATTTCCTAAAATATCTAATATTTCAAAAAAAACAAAACGTACGAGCATAGTTTTCCATAGTATCTCAAACATGTAAAAAAATTGTGAAAATCGGACAAGGTTTAGGGGGTGAAAAACGTTAACGCTTTTTGTATGGAAGCTTGCGAGTACACGATCCTCTTAATCTTGTGGTCCCAATAGGAACACCTCCATTTAAATATACAAGCCACGAATCACGGAACGACTAGTTGTGTCATGGTGGGAGCAGGTCCTTAAAATCTTTTGATTCGTTCAGAACTTACTTCTCAACTGAGGGTGATGAGCAGTTGAAGTATTCGTTCTTGGACCAATCCATATATCCGTCTGATGTCAGCCCGCAGCAGTGGAACTGAAATACCATCATTATTTGTATAATTAATTACGTAGACCGAACAATGGCGAACTATTGTTACATAAGATGTGTCGGCGAACCAGTTAAGAAAATATATTAGCTGGGCCGAGTTTGTAGCCTAGTTCTTACTTAAAAAGAGATTTACTTACATCACTTTGAGCGAAATCGATGAAATTCTGCAAGTCTGGGTCGTCTCTGAAAATAAGAAAATTATACTTGTATTGTACAGGATGTAACAGAAAGGTATAGTCATATTTTAGGGGGTTGTTAGGGACATCATTCTGAGCAACTTTCACTATGAAACCGATTTGATCAGAGCAACTTTCATTTTCATTTTCTTTACAAATCAGCTGACTGTACGGACCAAAACGTATAGAGCAATGAAAAATAAAGTTGCTCTGATCAAATCCCTAAAGTGCTGCGATATTTGTGCTCGTGTGGAGTTCGTTGAAGTGTATGCGTTGCAGCTTACACCGTGTGTGTTTATCACTTCACCAGAAATGTCGTTTCTATAGTCCTCCAAAGATCTTTTGGCGCGTGAGTGACATTTACAGGTGGGCGCCACTTCTACGCAACTTAATGCAACGAACCTGTCAAAAAGCGTTAGTCACAATAACCAAAATATTGTTGGATTGGAAAGCTGTAACTTTTGCCTCACGCCCCATAATCAGCAGTAAAAGGGAAGGCGGACGGCAGCAAAACAAAATGACCGAAACAGCTGTGTGGGGGAGCACAGCTAAGCTGCGGGTAACAAGCATAAACCTAACCTAAATAACCGGCCAAGTGCGAGTAGGACTCGCGCACCAAGGGTTCCGATCACACTTAGGAGAGCGTAATTAGGTGTAATTAGGTTTCCACATACAAAACTAAAGTGTGATGTCATCCATGTAAACCAAATTGAATATTTTTTTAGAAAGACAGAAATTTGCAGTTTTCTGATTTTTCCCTTTACTTGTGCTATAAGACCTTCCTTCATTCCAAATTTCATGACCCTAGGCCAACCGGAAGTACCCTATAGGTTTTGATTCCCTTGCGAGTTCCACGCGAGTTCATACAAATTCAGCAAAATTTTGACATAATATCGCGGTATCTTTTGATTGCATGGACCTAGAAGTTTAATTTTTTCACAGCTCCAAGGGACCATAGACCTGAGTAATCGATATTAATTTCAACATGACACCTCCACGCGTTCCTGAGAAAAGGGGTCGTGACAGACAGACAGACAGACAGACAGACAGACAGACAGACAGACAGACAGACAGACAGACAGACAGACAGACAGACAGGCAGACAGACAGACAGACAGGCAGACAGACAGACAGACGGACAACAAAGTGATCCTATAAGGGTTCCTTTTTTCCTTTTAAGGATCGGAACCCTAAAAATAACCTAATTTTTTAGCCTGTTAGCTTGCTCCCCCGCGTTTGCCTTATTATGACATGAAGTCGGAATGAGATCGGGTGGAGGTGGGATATTTCCTGCATCTGTAGCATGCCTATGTCTATCACGACGTGGTGGGAGAGAGAAGGACATGTACGTACGTGTCTCTGTTACGATACCTTCCGTGACTAAACCTCGACATGCTACGGCTGCTGGTAAGTTACCTGTATGCATGCACGACCCGCTCCGTGAAGCTCTGCTCCAGGATGCCGTGCAGCGAGCGCGGGAACACGAAGCCACAGACCGCGCCGCCCATCTCCACCAGGAAGAGAATGAGCAGGCACAGCGAGTACTGCGGGCGAGGGTGGCCGGTTAGTGTGGGCAGGTTGAATCACTCGCTGCGCTCGGGAGTTTATTGGCAATGGATTAAATCTATCGCTGCGCTCGGGAGTTTTTTTTTGGCAATTTGGGGGGGGGGGGGTTAATGTGGGCGGGTTGAATCTATGGCTGTGCTCGTGAGTTTATTAGCAACGTGGGCAAGCGGGGGGTAATATGGGCGGGTTGAATCTATCGCTGCGCTCGGGAGTATATTGACATCAGGACTGCGGGGAGCGACAAGGCTGGATGGTCCGACGATATCATCAAGTCGACAGGATTTCAATGGATACGGTTGGCACAAGACCGTTCGTGTTGAGGGTGTAGTAATATTTTAGGGGTTTTTTAGGGAGACCATTCTGAGCAACTTTCACTATGAAACCGATTTGATCAGAGCAACTTAATTTTTCATTGCTCCATATGATTTGGTCCGAGTCAGCTGATTATTTATTTATCTAATGGACAAATTATATTATAAGGTTAATGACATATTTAATACTAATAGATTTTAATTATTTTATTTTATTTTAATGAGTACCTAGGCATAATAAAATATTTGCACACCAACTTTTAGATGGTGAATATGTTGATACTCATGTTACACTGCTTAGTTAAGATCTTATGTACACATATTTTTAAAAGCTTTTATTAAACTTGCACTGTATGTATGTTTGTTTGTTTGTTTGTTTGTGGGTATCACGGTTCGCGTCAAAAATGTCGGCTTGAATTTGACCCACTTCCCGTTATCCGATTGAGCTGAAATTTCGCATACGTGTATAAGTCGGATGACAATGCAATATATTTCTGACTTAAAGCTGATCTGATGATGGAGACGGAAGACGGTCATGGGAACTCTGTCATAAAACATCGCAAGCCCGTCGAATTTGGGCTCGTTCGATTCGTCTTGACGAATACTTTGGTCCTAAAATATTTTTTTATGACATGGAGCTGATCTGATGCTGGAGACGGAAGACGGTCATGGGAACTCTGTCATAAAACATCGCAAGCCTGTCGAATTTGGGCTCGTTCGATTCGTCTTGACGAATACTTTGGTCCTAGAATATTTTTTTATGACATGGAGCTGATCTGATGCTGGAGACGGAAGACGGTCATGGGAACTCTGTCATAAAACATCGCAAGCCCGTCGAATTTGGGCTCGTTCGATTCGTCTTGACGAATACTTTGGTCCTAGAATATTTTTTTATGACATGGAGCTGATCTGATGCTGGAGACGGAAGACGGTCATGGGAACTCTGTCATAAAACATCGCAAGCCCGTCGAATTTGGGCTCGTTCGATTCGTCTTGACGAATACTTTAGTCCTAGAATATTTTTTATGACATGGAGCTGAGCTGATGCTGAGACTAAAAAGTTAAAAATAAATTAAAAGTAAAAAAACATTTTTAAACAAAGCTTTTATTTAATGCCCTAAAAAGAAGAAAATAAAATTTCAATTCAATCAAATGCGTCATTTTATTACATTACACAATTTATACGATATAAAAGCTTGTTGCGAGATTTACTTGTGTAGACTTAATTAGGTGGGTAGGCACCTATTTGCACAGACTTGGAGATAAATCCCGCAACAAGCTTTTATATCGTATAAATTGTGTAATGTAATAAAATGACGCATTTGATTGAATTGAAATTTTATTTTCTTCTTTTTAGGGCATTAAATAAAAGCTTTGTTTAAAAATGTTTTTTTACTTTTAATTTTTGAGCAAATAAACGTTTTGATTGATTGATTTGTATAGAGAAGTGAAAATTAAAGTTGCTCTGATCAAATCGGATTCATAGTAAAAGATGCTCAGAATGCTGTCCCTAACAACCCCCTAAAATATGACTACACCTTTCTGTTACACCCTGTAGAGAAGAGGCTTATACCCAGCAGTGGGTTGATGTGGGCCGAGTATCATGATTACGGACGAACAATGCAAAATTAAATATAGGCAACGCCATCCACGACGACGCGTGACGTAGCTATTTGCATCTTTCTATTTCATCGAGGCACGCTGCTGAAAGACAAAGATGCAAATAGCTACGTCACGCGTCATCGTGGATGGCGGTACCAATATAGCGTCACGGCTTTTCCCATACGGGTTAGCAGAGGTACAGTTACGACCAAATTGTTCATAGAAGCCTAAGTGAGAACACTAGGCCAACCTGTGTCCTGTATATGGGATGCAAAAGCATTACCTTCACTTGAGTGAGTCGAAAACTCGACCGTTCGTTATGCCACTAATGTGTGTCTTACATACGAAAGTCAAAAATGCAGTTCTTATAGTGTCGCCAATCCTCGTCGCCAATTGTTATGTATGCGGACTGTGGGAGTGACACGAATGAAACGACAGTCTTGCTCGATAGCTGAATAAGCACTAAGTATTTAGAATAAAGAGGCGGTGGGCGCAGCCACCCTGCATACCCAACAAAAACAAACAGAAAAAATATGTACGAGTAAGTAAATTAATTGATTTCATTAGCTAAGATTGTAATTTCCCGTATAAACACATATCGGGGTGTAGCTTTTTTTAGTCTGATTGCAATGGCCGACTTTTATTATTGTTTGTAAGGAATACGGTCACTTCTATCTAACTGACGATGACAGACCAAATAGAAAAAGATAGTCATCATCATGAGCAACTTTCCTCAAGGAACTTTGGTTACTTGGGTTTTCCTTAGTTACTTGATATCTAATAAATCTAATCTATCTTAAATATAAAATAATGATGACTCCAAAAATCACCCTTTGATGATGAATATGGGATCGTTTTTATCATCTCGGGTCGCAACATACCTACATATTTATCAGTCATCGTTTTCCTGTTATCATGCCGGTAAACAACATTTCTGTGGTGGGAGAAATAATATAAAAACACGCCTTTAGTTGACAAATTATCAAACGTATTACAATGCAGTTGATACGCTGTGTCCGTGGTCAGCGCGCGGAAAATCGACCTCAGCGAAGACCACCCGATTCGATCGATCGAAACGAGTTATGGCCAAGGCGACCATGAGCGGGTGACACTGATCGTAGCACAGATACGACCCCCGCATGTGACCACGAACCAACGCATCGATTTCCCCAGAAACGGACACCGGAACGAGTATTTCCAAGAGGCTATGCCGCCTGGAGATGAGCGTGGTCATTTGGTAGCCTCGCAATTCTCTGGTCCGGCGACTTGGTATAATTTGTCGCCTCAAAACGCCAGGGTTAACAGGAATTTGGGGTACCAGTCGATTACGGCGGATCGGTTCGGTGCGGAGTGTGAAGTCAGGAGGTTTCTTGATGGCGCTACTGATAAATAGGTGAATGAACATGTAAAATTTTTGGCATAGGTAATTAGGTATCTAACTGTCCGCCATTATGTTAAATATTTTGCGGCCAGAAACGGAAATCGTACAAAATGTGTCCGTACGACCACAAATTTAAAATATTCTTTTGCTTTTATTTTGATGTTCTAATGCACACAATTAAAGTATGTTAGTTGGAGTGGTGGCCAAGAGGATCGATACTGCTAGCGGGCAGAGCACCTGCCGATAACTCTCGAATCTCGTTTGGTGGCAACAGCCAGAAGTGGCTACATGAGCAAAGCAACAAATTCTTAGCAACAGTCAAATGATCTCGCCAATCAAATGATCATTGCCCGCATTTAACAAAGAATTTTCAGTGAAATCATATTTATTATTATTATTATTTTGAGCCCGTGGCCCTCACTCCTGGGCAAAAAGGCCTCTCTCCACTTTTCCACTCCTGGCAATTCGAGCAGTTATCCATCATCTACACCTAGCTCATCCCCGTTAGGCCTCCGTCACTGAATGTACTCGCGCGCTATAATTACCTACCGCCCGCCCGAGCTCTCGGGCAGCCCGGCTATGGCCCGGCTGCCCAAGTCAGTATGGTTGTCGCAAGCCAAGCGCACGCACGTTTTGAACTGTGTTCGTATCGTACGAGTATCTGCGAAGAGGCAGCCCTGCGATTAGTGTGAGGCGATCACAACTGTACGCTTGAGCATTTAGGCCCATTTTAGCATGCAGCGGTTGCTGACGCTACGGAGTAGGCTATTATAGCAGTAGGTATTGGAAATTTCCTACTGAGTGAAGTATCTGTTACGTAGTAACTATTTAGTAATCTGTGTCCCCGTCGAACTAACTTTGTAACATTTCCAGATACGTGGACTGGATCGTCAGCATGACCTACGTCGGCGATTCCAACCGGCCCCACTTGCAAGTGCGCTAAGTTGATGGGAACGGGGACTCCGTCACGTCGATAGTAACACACATCCACAACCCCTTCCTAATGGAGGACAGAACATTCTGGCTCTGCAGGCAGTGCCGCAGCAGCAATCATGAGCAGGGTCACGACGAGCCGGGGCGACGTGCTATGTCGCAACAATGTGATAGACAGCAGACTATCGATGTTATCTAAGTTGTTTAGTAATGTTTTGTGTAATGAATCTGCTTAGATAATAGTTTGTCTTTACATGTTGGAAGAAATCTCTTTTTAGAGATAAGCTTGCCTTTGTTCATGCCTTTTCTGTTTTGTTTGTGTTTTTTTTCTGATATAAATATATACGAAAAAAGGTTTTTATGCTTAATTCTACTATGCGTTGTACCTATGCAAATAAATCTATTCAATCGGACTGCTCCAATATTCGCAGTATTACAAGACTCAGTTATAAGACAGACTTGGATATATGGGACAGGGCAATGTTTTTTATGCACTCGTGCGTAAAGTAAAATTTTCGTCTAAATCTCAGACTCTGACAAGGGTTGTCAGGTAAACAGCCACACACACTTATGCTACTCGTATGTAAGTGCCACTGCCACGTATTAAAAAAATATTATATCGGCGGGAAGTACTACCATTTATTTCTTTGCGTTGCATTTTGCAACTCTTTTTGCAATATTGCTGTTAATTTCCAAACAATCGAAGTGAAAAGCAGAGAACAGCAGAACTTGTACATAAAACCCACTTGCATTTAAGCACTTCTCGTACAATCTACTATTCATTGATCATGATCAGGACCAACTGTTTTTTAGCTCTATTGATCTTAGGTTAGACAAAGAAGTGACAGATGTTACATTATTTGAAGGTCCGTACAAAGCCAACAGATTTTTTTTTTGATACTAAAATAGTTCGAAGGTTAGTTCGAGAATGTGTATGCTTACATACTCTCCCATAGAGGCACAAAGTAGAGACGAGGCAAAAAATAAAAAATAAATTTTGTTCTCTGTATTTTGAACTTTGAACTTTATATCAATGGTTCAAAGGTTAACTTAACAAGGATCAACTCACAAACTTTAGCAGGCAAGTGTTCTCCCTTAGTGCACCAACGCAGCCGGCGAAGCTGACGATGAAGACCACTCCTCCGAGCAGAGCGATCAGCAGACTAATGTTCAGGATCAGGTCGTAGATTGTGTCCAGCTGGGAAACAGATAAACATTCACTTGATTTAGTTTTTTTTTTTGTGTGTGTCACTATACATAACTTTACTTTGATTTCGTTTCTCTTGACATATCTTTGTAATTGGTACTCTCATAAGGACATAGGCCGAACAAACTTACAATGAAGAACAGTAGACATTCGAGCGAGAGGGTCAAATACCTTTAGGAAATAGGAATTAGCAAATTTATATTTAAAAATCAAGGCTTGTTCGTAAGATTTATTTTATTTACCTTGATAAGACCAGTAGCTTGCCATTTGTCGATGAATGCATAGAGTCCAACAGCTACCAATAAGCCACCAAGCAGCTGCAAAAAAATAAAAAATGTACATTATATACAGAGTGAAAGAAACAAATGGGCCCTGGAGGGAAAGTACCTAAAATCCTTTTAACATTCTTTTACTAAACATTTTTCTATGCAAGTTCTTTCGTTTAATGAAAAGTTCAAAAATGGAACATTAAAGGCGTGAATACACATGCAAGGAAAACAGACAAGTAGCTTGCATGCAAGTTGAATGACAAATGCAAGTTACTAGCCCACAGTGATACATTTGCAAGTTAAATTTGCATGCAAGTTGCGTACTTGCATGCCTGTTTTTCCTAGACGTATACACATGACTGTAGCTTGCACACTCTATGCATATTCTCTGTACAACTGAATAAACTGTATACTCTTCTCATCTACCCACCGCGACAACATATTTATACAGAGAAACAGAAAAAACTTGAACTCAAAACCACAGAATAATTAATAGACAAAGCCAAAAAAAAAACCGGTGAAGTCTCAGACAGTTACTTGCATGCCCAATACTTTTGCGTCTGTTTACACATGCCAGTTTTGCAGCCCTCCGCGTCCCCACCCTCAGCTTGCATGCAAGAAAATCAAATGGTGTGCAATCTACATGCATGCAAGTTAGCATATATACACATAAAAGTAGCTTGCACGTGCAAGGAGCTTGTATGCAAGTACTATGCAAGTGTGCAAGCTACATGCATGTGTATTCCCGGCTTTAGGTAATGTTGATTTGATCTAAGAACTTTGTGTACTAAATACTCGATTTTATTGATGTCGCGTACGACAGACGATTGTAAGACCTCATGTTTCATTGAAATTTTATCTTTATCACTGACTGCATCGACTAGTGCAAAAAAATTGAATTTTTTTATTTTCTTTTTTTGCTGGTTCGACTCCCGGCAAATTAACCTCCAGGGCCCACGCAAATGGTTGTTTGTTCCATCCTGTATATTCATCCGCTCTCTGTGGCTGTGAGGTTCACAGACCATATAGGGTGAGGTTAAAGAGTGTGTAGTAAGTAAGTAGTAGTGTAATGTTGTATTTTTTTTTTGAGATAAGTTCACGTTGTAAAGGACTTAAATATCTATATGAAAAAGGCCTAATTAGTACCAATACCACAGACTTTTGGTGGTAGGACGCCAAATCATCAGCTGAAAATTGTTTACATAATAAATATACAAACAAAGCTGGGTATTACATTTCCCTTCCAGTAAAAAGCAACAGTCGTAGATTACTTCTAACTAACAATGGTGAGAAATGATGATTCACACACAGTTCGGTTCATGGAGACCAGAAAAAATGTCAACAAACAAATCATTCCCAGCTGTTTTAGAGGGTTTCCTGCCATAAGTGTGAATAACAATCTGCGTATTTACCAATTGCATGGGCCACGAAGGGAGTGTACTTACCCAGAATATAAAATTTACGACGAAAATCATGTATTTCACACAGCCACTGACATAGGTAAAGTTTGGCCCTACTGGACCTCTGCGGCGATGCATCTTGATTCTATTTACCACAGATACTGATATGCAAAGACTAACTGAGATCGTAAATAGCTTTGGAGCAGAATTTATCTACACAACATTGTAGAAATATGATATTGTTTTCAGATAAATCAACAAAAACTAAACACTTGTGAGTAATTATATTCCTTGCTAAACACTAGGAGTGAGCGTTTCGAAGACGCACCGTTTAAAAATACCGTTTACGTTCCAGGAACGACAAACTAGTTCTTCGTTCTCAGGAAAAGCAGTTCTTCTAAACCAGTCGGACGGCACCAACCGGTTAAGCGCCGACCGCTTTGAGCTCATTTGTCTCGTCCGCGTCCGACTATTTTCGCGCCGACCTGTTCGGCATGGACCGGTTTAGCACCGACCGCTTTCGTTTCGTCCGCGCACCGACTGTTTTCGCTCCGACCGGTTTAGGCCGACCGCTTCGAGTTCGTTCTTCAAATCAAAACCAGTCGCCAACGAAACCGTTTTGAATACCCGTTTTCGAATCGGGAAAACTAGTTTCGTTTCGTCTTTGAAAAAATGGAAGACGACCCACTCCTACTAAACACGGAGCGGCCGCGCTTGCGCGAAATACTTTTTTTTTTTGGAGCTGTTCAGCTGTCAATGTCAATTGTCAAACATCCATCGCCCATAGACAAGTAAAGCATACACTGCTCTAAATTCGGGCCTAATTAGGGTCCTTATTAGGATCCTCGTTATTACAGTACATAGATAGGAGCCTAATTAGGCGGTAAATTTGGGTCTAGCAGAAAGCGCACTCATTCAGGGCAATGTAATAGCTACTATAGAATATCGCGTTGAATGTAGAGAGAAGGGAGGTGTAGAGCCATCTAGTGGCGAGTAGCAAGACTAACGGTAAATTAGGGTCAAGCAGAAAGCGCACTCATTCGGGCCATTTTAATAGCTACTTTAGAATATCGCGTTGAATGTAGAGAAGAGAAGGGAGGTGTAGAGCCATCTAGTGGCAAGTAGCAAGACTAACATAACAACCAAACTCACGATCACGCGCACGCGAGGTCACGCAGAAACTCAACGTCAAGCGGGCACCGTGAAAGCCCAGGTCCCAGCTCCACACACCACAGACATATGGAGAGTGTGTGTCGTTGAGAGATACTTGTGTATATTTAATTAGGTAGTATTTGCACAATTTTGTAGATAAATCCCGCAACAAGCTTTTATTATGTTATTATTATTATGAGCCTGTAATATCCCACTGCTGGGCAAAGGCCTCTCTCCCCCTCTTCCACTCCTTTCGTTCCTGAGCGGTCTCCTTCCACTCTTTATCCCATAGACCCAACTCATCACTCCATCTCTTCCTGGGTCGGCCACGCTTTCTCTTTGCATTTACTGGGAGCCAGTCTTTGGTTCTCTTATCCCAACGATTTGTCAGCATTCGAGCAACGTGACCGGCCCAGTCACATTTTAATTGGGCAGCCTTCTGACCTACATCTATAATCTTTGTCCGGGAGCGCAGCTCGGAATTCCGGATCCGGTCTAAAAGCCGAACACCGAGAATGCTGCGCTCCATGTTTCTCTGACAAACCCCGAGTCAGAACCTTTGCGCGTCAGTCAAAGACCAAGTCTGGACTCCGTAGGTAAGGATGGGGAGAATGCACATGTCCATGAGCTTTCGTTTCAGGGACAACGGAAGTTGTCCCTTCATGAGCTCCTTCATAGACCAAAAGCTCTTCCAGGCGTTTTCGACGCGTCTATCGACTTCCTTGTCTTGTCGTGCCTGGAAAGAGACTATTTGGCCTAGATAGATGTATTCTTGGACATGCAATTCTAACCCCATCCACGTCCACCGTATGCTCCTTGCTGTTAGACATGACCTTGGTCTTTGACATGTTCATGCTAAGTCCAACCTCGAGGCTTGCATGGCTGAGTTGTTGTAGCATAGTCTGTAGCTCAGAAGGCGAATGAGAAAACAGGACTATATCATCGGCGAAACGAAGGTTTGTTAGCTTCGCCCCGCCGACGTCTATTATGTAATGTAATAAAATTACGCATTTGATTGAATTCAGCTTTAGTATGCGTTTGGGCCCTGCGTTGCGGTGATGACTCTGGCTGGATTTTACGAACGAATAACTTTTACTCGAGAGTAGGTAACTTCTACTTTTTCATAGACACCAGTGACACCTAGATCAGATCACCCCATTTTGAACTGTCATTCATTTGTCATACAAGTTATCCCTGGGATCTGGGATAGTTTATTCTCGTATAACTTTTTGTTAGTGAAATCCAGTCTATGGTGATCTGATCTAGGTGGCACTGGTGTCTATGAAAAAGTTACAAGTTATCCCCGAGATAGTTATTCTCCGTATAACTTTTTGTTGGTAAAATCCATCCTTAGTCAGTCAGGCAGGCAGTCAGGACTACCTTCTTTTGAATGCTTTATGATGAATTCAATTTCGATTTCGTTTATTTTAAATTGCAACATTACAGATAAACCACTGCGCTACAAACAGGGAGCACTTATCCAGTGGAGAGCGCATACATTTTCCTATGAAATACAATTCACCAATTTACGGGTGGCGGGAGACGAGGTAAAGAGCTTATTACATTACGCTGTCGGCAGGGCACGATTTGTATAGACATCTCACTCATGATGGAACGACTAGAAAGAGACAGTGAGTCAGACAGGGCCCTGCCGACAGCGTAGTCTAAAAGCGGCTTCCCACGGTGCGCGATATCGCGGACGGACGCGGACCAGCACGCACGACGCTCCGTGGGAAGGGTCTCGTCCGATCCGAGCGCGTCCGTGGTAGCACAGACGACAGGTCAGAACCTCGTCAGATCCGTAGAATCGCGGACCGTGGGAAAGAACCCTGTCTGCGTGCGTTGCCGTCCGTGGTCGTCGGCTGTGCGTGATGATCCGTAGAATCGCGCACCGTGGGAAGCCGCTTTAATAGACCCATAAGAGAGCTGTGATTGGTCAGCCGCTGCGAAACTGTCTGGGGCGGCCCGTCTTCGTAATAGTAGGTTGCGTATGCAAACGATTGTTGAACACAACAAACGTTTGGCGGTTTGGCGAGCCGCATTCCCCGCAGCCGCAGGCGCAGTCAATTGGATGTATAGTCTCTGGTTACAAAGAATGTAATAAATATGCGTTACGTTCAACCGCGTATTGTGTTGTGTGAATGCTATATGACTTTTTTGTTGATTGTAATCAGTTTTCCCTACATTTTTTTTTTAAATTCTTTCTGTATAAGTAATAGTAACTACGATGTTGTAGGGACAGAAAATTCATTTGTCGCTAACCACAAACTATTGTGTAGTTTGTTGAGTAAATTATTTTCCTCCAAGATGTTTTTCATGGTGAGTTAACTGAAATATTATAAATGAACATAAACATAAACATTTAGGTACATACAGGCACATACATTGCTGTTGAGTATTTGCTCGAGAAAGGAGATTTCGAGTTTTTAACCGAGACTTCCCAAAGGAGGAGGTTTACAATTCTTTGTTTGAAAGGGTTTACCTTCCCATTAATTCCATGTACACCAGGTAAGGATGTGATGATGGGATCCTGGAGAAATCGAGGGAACTCTTCAAATATTATAGGCAGACCTATAGGAATTTTTGTGTTTTTAGTAATATCTCGTGCATTTACTCACGGTAAGCATAATATTGTGATGCGGAACTGCTGATGAAGAACACACATGGCCACCAGAACTGCTCAATACTAGGTACAAATACAATGCCTGGCTGACGGGCAGGCAACGCATAGCCTAAACCGGTGGACCTAGAGCTATGAAACTTTGTACAGGGGTTCCTTAGTAGCGTGGGGTAGCACTGAGATGGGATTTGACAAAATTAATTCCCCAAGGGGGGGGGGGATAAGGGGTTACAGATTGTATTAAACTCAATCTAATCAAATATCTAGGGTTTGTGGAAGTCGGTTTTTTCTAAAGTTTACTTTTTGTTTCAATTATACGCATATACGCACACATACTAAGATAATAAACCACCCTTCACCATACCTGATGCAAAAGTCCCCACCACGCTGGCGGTGTTGCCACGCTGCTCAACAAGGGACATCCTCTGCATGAGATACGATCCAGAGCGGCGGTCATAGCCTTGTACAATATGTCTTGATTTGTAGGGTTCCGTACCCGAAGGGTGCCAAACGGGACCTGAGACTTCGCTGTCTGTCCGTCCGTCCGTCCGTCCGTCCGTCCGTCCGTCCGTCTGTCTGTCACCAGGCTGTATCTCATGAACCGTGGTAGCTAGACAGTTGAAATTTTCACAGATGATGTATTTCTGTTGCCGCTATATCAACAAATACTAAAAATCAAAAGAAATTTAATATTAAGAGGGGCTCCCATACAACAAACGTGATTTTTTTGCTCATTTTTGCTAGACATTGATAATGGTAGCAGGTTATTGCAGATTGCAAATAGGTTACAATTGGTTAGTTTTGTCTATTAAAAATGTCCAGCTAAATAAAACGTAAAAGATGTGAATTTCGAAGTTTTTATTATATAAATACATTATTTTCCGCTTCTGCAACAACTGGCGACCGTACAGAGACGAAAAAAGGGTTACCGACTTGGACCGGGCAATACAGAAGATGTTAATAGAGGCAGATAGTGTAGAATCCCAAGAACTAGAAAATGAGATAGAAGAGAGCGGAAAATATTTTACTAGAGTGCGTGCTGTCAAAAAGAAACTAGAAATAAAAACAAGAAGCATAAAAGAGAGCACGTCAGACATGAAACGAGAAGATACAGAGGCCAAAAAATTATTCAAACTGCCGGTCCTAGAGCTGAAGAAATTTGACGGCAAGATTAAAAATTGGTTACCTTTTTGGGGACAATTTGAAAAGATAGATAAGGACGTGAAGATAGACGCAGTAGATAAGCTACAATATCTCGTCCAAGCAATGGAGGCGGAGACTGAGGTGAAAAAATTTGTAGAGAGCTTTCCGCCGTCCAGTCAAAGCTACATACAATGTGTAGAGGACTTGAAAGAAAGGTATGCGAGAGAGGATCTCCTAATCCAAGTATATGTAAGAGAGCTGCTGGCAATAATACTAAATAGAAATGAAGAGCTCAGTTTACACAGCTATATGATAAACTGAATGCACAGCTTAGAGCATTGGATACATTGGGAGTGACCAAAAATAAATATTCAGCCTTTCTTCTGCCAATGGTTGAATCAGCGCTACCGATTGACATATTGAAGGCATGGGAGCGAGCAAGACCGGCAAAGTTAGAAGATGAATTGAGTTCTCTCATCGGTTTTCTGAAACGCGAAGTAGAAGGTGAGCAAAGAATAAACATGGCACAGGCCACCTTCAAAGGAGAAGATATTACAGTAGCAGAGTCAACGGCCGGGTGTCTGGTAGCAGGGGTGAAGAGACCAGAACCAAAAACGTCATGCCTATGGTGTGATAAAAGCCATTCGAGTCTAGAGTGCTACAAACTACCAAACTTATCATTGGATAAGAGGCGTGAATATATAAAGCAGAAACGCGCTTGCAACCTGTGTCTAAAGATAGGGCATTCTGCGAAATTCTGCAAGTCACACGTTAAATGCCTTATTTGTATGAGAAGGCATTCCACAGTTCTATGCGAACAAAATTCTACACGAGAAAGCCTTCCAGAAACATCATCAACTGTATCGGCTCAGTCACAGCAGAAAAAATCGGTGACTCTGTTGCAAACGGCAAAAGTTTGGGTCATCAATGGAGACAAGAAGATAGCCGTGCGAGCAATGGTGGATTCGGGATCACAACGTTCCTACATACGAAAGGAGGTAGCAGAATGTTTGAACTTATCGGTATCCGGAAAAGAGGTTGTAAGTCTTGATCTCTTCGGTGGAGTTCAAATACCTAGGTGCGAAAACTCATAACATGTATGACTTGACAGTTCAAAATCTAAACAATACTTTCACCCTTTCTTAAATCTTGTTACGCGTCTCACATGTTTCGTCATCACATGACACTGGCATAAATTGTCTGGCATAAGACAGATTGCCATGAACTAAAATTGAAGTTGAGTTCGGGGAGGCAGTCGCTCACGTCCGAAGGAATTACTTGGAACCCACAGCCCTTCACGTCCTTCCCGGGTAGTGCTAACGAGCGACATATCATCATCATCATAGTCATCAAATCATCTCAAGACATTATAATTTCCAGGTTCTCAAATGAGAACCTGACCACTTGACACTGGCAAAATTAACCTCAAAAGAGGTTAGGACGCCATTAATAAAAAGAAGAAGAAGAAGAAGAAGTTGAGTTCAAATTGTCGGCATTAGAACAGGTTTGCATTTGTAAAAACGTGCCTAGATATGATAATAAAGATAAGTTAGTGAATGAGCTATTGAAAAAGCACAATATCGTGCTATCAGATGTGGGTGACATTGGAGAGGACATAGGATTATTAATTGGCGCAGACTACTCGGGGGCTATTATGATGAGCAACGCAATTGTAAATATGGGACAAATAGTGGCGATAAAAACTAGATTAGGTTGGATCCTTCAGGGTAAACAAGCAACAAATTCAAAGGCCTGTAATGTAAATGTTATAACATCATTATTCTGTGCATCAGACGTAACAGGTTTTTGGTCGTTGGAGCTACTGGGTATCAAGGACCCGGCAGAGTCAAAGTCCAGGATTCAAGCCGAGACGGATGCTGTTATGTCCTTTGAAGAGAGTGTTGCTATCAACCAGGAAGGCAGGATTCACTTGCCCTGCCACATTACCACCAAGGCTCATACTGCAAGAAACTTGGCGTCGCAATATGTCAACGGGACTAATTTCACCGGAACAAATAATTTACTTTCGAAGATTGATTGGATAGAAGTACAGAACCACTCAATGATTCAACGTGTAAAATGGAAGTTCAACGTTCCGTAAAAGTTTTAAGTTAGTTAATTATTTTTGTAGGTCTGGAGGATATTGCAGATTGCAAATAGGTTACAATTGGTTTGTTTTGTCTATTAAAAATGTCCGAGCTAAATAAAACGTAAAATATGTGAATTTCGAAGTTTTATTAAATAAATACATTATTTTCCGCTTCTGCAACACAGGTAGACGCTTAAAATGTTCACAATATATTGAGTATATTATTTACTTAAAAAATAAATAATTAAATTAAAATTAAATTAATATTTAGGGGGGTCCCATACATTTTTTTTTCTTTTTTGCGGTTTCTTATAGATAATGGTACGAAAGCCTTCGTGCGCGAGTCCGACTCGCACTTTGCCGGTTATTTTGACATATTGTAGAAACCACAGAGAAAGTAATCACTACGTAGAAACCAGACTATGCTCGCACTATATACATATTATTTTTTGTTTATGTTAAGTGCGAGCATAGTTTTCCATAATATTTGAGATATGTACGGTCGCCTGCGTCTAACAGTATACGGCCCGGCGGCGCCCGGTCATATTAACGAGTGAATCCCGCGTATACTGCTTGTACCTATACTTTTAGGCGCAGGCGAACGTACATGTAAAAAATATGAAAGTCGGAGAAGTTTTAAGGGGTGAAAAACGATACCGATTTTTGTATTGAAAGGTCGCGCACACACAACCCTCAAAAGTTTTCTGATTGACTAACCCTGTGTTTACAGACATGTGTATATTTTAGGTGTGCTTATTTCTAAGTGGTGCTTGGATCGCTACCGATGCAAATGTCAGGGTGTTGGACGTAAAGGCTGTTAATAAAGCATTATATGTACAGGAGTTTTGCAACATACCGTCTTGTCCAGACGGACAACACACAGTATGCTTGTACAATCCGGTATGTTTATTTTATTACGATTTTAGACACTGACTTGGATAGTAGGGTTATTGCACAGGGCACTCGAAATTGTCACTACTTTTTAGGGTTCCGTTAGAGAAACAAGGAACCCTTATAGTTTCGGCAAGTCTATTTGTCTGTCTGTCTGTCCGTCCGTATGTCACAGCAACTTAATTACAAAACTGTTAGGACAACACAGTTGAAACTTGGTATGTAGATGTATTCTGTAAACCGCTTTACGATTTTTACATAAAAATTGATAAAATAAAATATTAAGGGGGGCTCCCCATACATGGAACTGACACCGTTTTTTTTCCATCATTATTAGTATGTTTGTGGTGTCTAGAGGTATAGATAGGTCTTTGAAAATAACGTTGGGGTTTGAGGGTTCTATAACCATTTTTCCTCAAAGTCAATCGTTAAAGAGATAGACCCTTTCAAAGTGGAAAAAAATTTGAAAAACTTTTAAAGTAAGAGAGCGAAAAATCTAAAAAGAAAAGTATGCTGTGTATCTCGTCGATACAAACTTTCAACGAAAATTGGTTTGAACAAAATAAGAAATAAAACATTTATTTAAAAACCGCAAAGATAACTTTGTCATTCATACAAACACTATGAAAAACAAAGTTACAACACACACATCCAGTCTTATAATTAATTGCTACTACGGAACCCTTCATGGGCGAGTCCGACTCGCTCTTGGCCACTTTTTAGTACTAAAACTACGCACTGTTTTCACTGAGTCGCACGCAGACGACGAGGGTGAGTTTCAATTGTGTTGTGTCTTAAACATCTACCTTTTATACCCCACCCAACGAAGGAAAACTAGGGCAAGGGTTTATTGATGTAATCACTCGCCCATGCAAAAACTAGGGCAAGGGTTTATTCATGTAATCACTCGCCCATGCAAAAACTAGGGCAAGGGTTTATTCATGTAATCACTCACCCATGCAAAAATTAGAGCAAGGGTTTATTGATGTAATCACTCGCCCATGCAAAAACTAGAGCAAGGGTTTATTGATGTAATCACTCGCCCATGCAAAAACTAGGGCAAGGGTTTATTCATGTAATCACTCGCCCATGCAAAAACTAGAGCAAGGGTTTATTGATGTAATCACTCGCCCATGCAAAAACTAGGGCAAGGGTTTATTCATGTAATCACTCGCCCATGCAAAAACTAGGGCAAGGGTTTATTCATGTAATCACTCGCCCATGCAAAAACTAGGGCAAGGGTTTATTCATGTAATCACTCGCCCATGCAAAAACTAGGGCAAGGGTTTATTCATGTAATCACTCGCCCATGCAAAAACTAGAGCAAGGGTTTATTGATGTAATCACTCGCCCATGCAAAAACTAGAGCAAGGGTTTATTGATGTAATCACTCGCCCATGCAAAAACTAGGGCAAGGGTTTATTCATGTAATCACTCGCCCATGCAAAAACTAGAGCAAGGGTTTATTGATGTAATCACTCGCCCATGCAAAAACTAGAGCAAGGGTTTATTGATGTAATCACTCGCCCATGCAAAAACTAGGGCAAGGGTTTATTCATGTAATCACTCGCCCATGCAAAAACTAGAGCAAGGGTTTATTGATGTAATCACTCGCCCATGCAAAAACTAGAGCAAGGGTTTATTGATGTAATCACTCGCCCATGCAAAAACTAGGGCAAGGGTTTATTCATGTAATCACTCGCCCATGCAAAAACTAGAGCAAGGGTTTATTGATGTAATCACTCGCCCATGCAAAAACTAGAGCAAGGGTTTATTCATGTAATCACTCGCCCATGCAAAAACTAGGGCAAGGGTTTATTCATGTAATCACTCGCCCATGCAAAAACTAGGGCAAGGGTTTATTCATGTAATCACTCGCCCATGCAAAAACTAGGGCAAGGGTTTATTCATGTAATCACTCGCCCATGCAAAAACTAGGGCAAGGGTTTATTCATGTAATCACTCGCCCATGCAAAAACTAGGGCAAGGGTAAATTTATTCATGTAATCACTCGCCCATGCAAAAACTAGGGCAAGGGTTTATTCATGTAATCACTCGCCCATGCAAAAACTAGGGCAAGGGTTTATACATGTAATCACTCAACCATGCAAAAACTAGGGCAAGGGTTTATTCATGTAATCACTCGCCCATGCAAAAACTAGGGCAAGGGTAAATTTATTCATGTAATCACTCGCCCATGCAAAAACTAGGGCAAGGGTAAATTTATTCATGTAATCACTCGCCCATGCAAAAACTAGGGCAAGGGTTTATTCATGTAATCACTCGCCCATGCAAAAACTAGGGCAAGGGTAAATTTATTCATGTAATCACTCGCCCATGCAAAAACTAGGGCAAGGGTAAATTTATTCATGTAATCACTCGCCCATGCAAAAACTAGGGCAAGGGTAAATTTATTCATGTAATCACTCGCCCATGCAAAAACTAGGGCAAGGCTAAATTTATTCATGTAATCACTCGCCCATGCAAAAAACGAAGGCACGCGATTTTCAACCTTACGGCTTGCTAATAAAGTAAAAACAGAACAAAAGAATCTGTCCTTTGAAGGACATTGGACACTTCTGTACTTTCTCTTTCTGCACTTTTTGAGAATTTTGGCATAGTTGTAGAGGTCGGAGCCGGCGCCGGCGCGCACTAACATCCTCATCAACCTTTTTTTTTATAGGTGGTGCTGGGTGAAGCTGGCCCAGGTTGCACATTGAAAAATTTTCAAATTAAATTGACTGCAGAGGCGGCATTTAAATTTGTTGACGCTGTAAACATGTAAGTATAGATATATAGATAGTTTTACATTTCATGCTATTATATTAATTAATCCATAATTCATAATTCTTTTTGCACGGAAAACAATGTGATACATAGTGTACTATTATCTCTTTTGTGACATAGTCTTAAAACAAAGGAAAATAGGCAAAGGCGAGCTTATCTCTAAAAAGAGATTTCTTCCAGCAAACCTAGGCAAGATAGGACAGATTGTTCTGAGAGAATAGTCCAAGTGCACAATAAATAAAATGAAGCTAGATGAAACTACATATATCTACTATAATATATCTACACAATAAAAATGCTACATAAACCTAAATATGAATTAAATAGAGTAGAATACATAAACATACATATACATCCACTTATATAATAAAGATACCTATCACGAAAGAGAAAGGAAGTGTTCTTTCAAACTTTTCTTAAAAGTGAAAATTGAGGGACTGTCCCTTATAGCGCAGGGAAGTGCGTTCCACAACCGGATTGCCCTCAACCTGAAAGAGTTATCATAAGCAGCAGTGTAATGCCGAGGAGTCGAGAGAAGAGACATCGTGTGGGATCTCCTATTGCTATCCCTGGGAAAAAGAAACTCAAAGCGTTCACGAAGATAAGCGGGATAGCGGGGATTTATCAGAATATTAAACAGAAACGATAGATGTGCATATCACAGCGAAGACGAATCGGTAGCCATCCTAGTTCCCTGCGATGCTGGGAGACATGGTCATATTTGCGCAGTCTGAGACAACCCGAATCCCGAGGTTCTTAAGACGTTCGAGTTTGTTCAGTTGTTCTTCGTTCGCCCCCACCCAGCAAACATCCGCATAGTCGATTAAAGGGAGTAGAAGAGACTGAACAAGGGTGATTTTAGTCTGAAGAGGGAGGAAGTACTGCAACCGCCGGAGAGAGTGAAATGACGCAAAGACTCGTCTGCTGACCTCACAAACATGGGGCGACCAGGAAAATAGTTCATCGAATATAACGCCAAGATTCTTGGGTTTATTGCTGTATGCGATTATAGTACGATCATCCCTTGTTTACTTCGCTAAACAAGTTTATAATGTACATGTTTTTCTGAAAATAAACGATTATGATTATGATTATGATCATACAGTACAGGATCGACGAGCATTTTCTGCACTGAGTTAAGTGAGTGCCGTGTACCCATGATCATGGCTTGAGATTTACCTGGGTTGACTAGCAGCCGGTATGAAGCAGCCCAGTTCTTGATGTTATTGAGGTCAGCATTCAAAGCCTCTACGGCCAGATTCACATCACAAGGTGAGATGTGTCGGTAAACTTGTAAATCGTCTGCGTAAAGAAGATAAGAAGAAGTAAGTAAGTCAGAGATGGAGTTGATGAATACCGAGAAGAGAAGAGGAGAAATGATACCACCCTGAGGAACACCGGCGGAGAGATCACACCAGTCTATTGAGATCTCCTCAGACTTTATGCGCTGTTGGCGGTCTCTGAGGTAGGAGTCAAACCAGCGAGCCGAGTTTGATGAGACATTGAGCGACATAAGAATTTCAACAAGGATATCGAAACCGACGCAGTTGAAGGCGCTTCTGAAGTCTAGCAGTGCAAGGACCGTGAGCTGTTTCCCATCCATGGCCGCTTGAATATCATCAGTGGCTTTAAGCAGAGCCGTGGTAGTGCTATGACCTGGCCTAAAACCTGATTGATAAGGGTTTAAAAGGTTTCTTGAGGAAAGGTAAGAGGAGAGCTGGGAGTGAGCAATAGATTCCAGGCCTTTGGAGAGGATATGTAGGATGGATATGGGACGGAATTCCTTAAAGGAAGTAGGATTACAGGTCGTAGGTAGAGGAATAACAAGGGCTTTTATCCACTGAGCGGGGAAGACACATTGACCAATTGACACGTTAATAATATGGGTGATGTTAGGCAGCAGCTCATCTAAGATGCTTGTTAACATTTGAGAGCAGATCAATTAATTATTGTGACCTATATTTTATTACCAATATGTATTAATATATTTTATTCTTATATTATTATTATTTCTTACAGTTCATGCGATATTATTATATTTATTGTTTGTCTTATTTATATCCAAAACTCTGCTTGAGGGCAAAGGCCTCTCACTTGTTTTAACTTCCGAAGATCGCCGATAAAATCAAACCTACACTTTAGCTAACAATAGTTTATTCTCTGAATTCCACACAAATTCCACACAGTACTATGACCTAAGCTGTATAAACTTCAACACTATTTTAGACGTCTTGACTCCACAAGAACTGACGAACGACTGAGCGCGTTTACGTGATGTGCGTGCTTTTTATACTAATGGTTGAGTGAACGACTGAATGAACAACATCAGTCGTTTAGTTCGAAATGTCATCACGTAAGCGCGCCAATTGTATACAGTTATCTGTATCTATACTAATACTGATTAAAACATAAGTAAATATTCCTTTTAAAATATATGATTGCTAACACCTGCTTTTAACATGTAAATATATTAAGTTAATAATTTTTTTATCATAGTTCAGTTCAGTTCAGTTTAGTTCAAAATTTTTATTGACCATAAAATCATACATATTACTTAGTCAACGTCAATATAATATTAATATTTTTGTATACTACCGCCCGTTCGGAAGTTGTGGGCTTAGGGATGGAGCAAAGAAGGGTAAGAAACTCCCCCGTACCTCTTTTAAAATATCAGAGCCTTAAAAATACAATGTTATGTATTTCTACTTAAGTCTAAGGAAATACACCGAGGAGAGACGTACTGACTCAGTCCATCGCCCCTCTTTGGATTTTTGTGCGCTGAGATGGTAAAGACCATGCAGTTTTGTCATCGAAATATTCTTTTACACTGTAATATAATAAGACTTCATCAATAGGCCGTTTTTGACATAGTTTTTGAACCTCCTTTCTGGTAGGTCCGTTGCTTCATTAGGTATTTTATTATAAAAACTAACACATACTCCCATAAAAGAGTGAGCAACCGTACTGAGTCTGAACGCGGGCATAGCAATCTTATTTCTATTTCTAGTGCTAATACTATGATTATGACCTAAAGTCTTAAATAAACCTATGTTTTTTTCTGGTATACATGATATTTTTATAAATGTATTGACAGGTAACAGTAAGTCTATTGATATTTTTGAATTTGTCCCTTAGTGATTGCCTAGCATCTAGTTGATAGATAGCCCGAATGGCCCTTTTTTGTAAGACAAATATTGTGTTTATGGTTGCCGCTCTCCCCCAAAGCAGTATTCCGTAAGACATAATACTATGGAAATAACTAAAGTAAACCAATCTGGCAGTTCCTACATCTGTGATGTGTCTGATTTGCCTGACCGCATAAGCAGCAGAGCTAAGTCTTCGTGAGAGACTAGTTACATGAGGACCCCATTGAAGTTTCAAGTCTATAGTGATTCCAAGGAAAATTGTTTCTTCAACGAGGTCTAGTCTTTCCGTTCCAATGCTTACACTCGTTTCCACCTGCCGCACATGCGGAAAACAGAATTTGATACATTTTGTCTTCTTTTAGTTTAATAAAAGGTTGTTTACATTATACCAACTTAACACATGAGAGAGCGTACTATTTGCATCGTCTAGAATTTCATCTTGTCTTTTCACCTTAAAGATAATGGATGTGTCATCAGCAAATAGTACAATCTGAGTCATTTTCTCCACCATATACGGCAAGTCATTCACGTAAACTAAGAAAAGGAACGGACCTAGAGTAGAGCCTTGGGGGACACCAATATTCATATGCGTTCCGGTTGACTTATTTCTATTATATCTACTTTTAGTACTCTGTCTCCAAGATATGATTCCATTAATTTTAAAGCATTGTCTTTAATACCATAGTGTTGCAGTTTGAGCAGAAGGGTTTGATGATCCACACAGTCAAAGGCCTTAGAAAGATCACAGAATACACCAACAGCTACACCTACTCATAACTCTACCCTATAGCTAATAACTGACAGTAATCTCTGTACGGTCTGCACGATACAGGTTAGACCTAACTGTGGAGACAACAAGTAATCTACCTCAATCTTAGTACTTGTGGTATACTGTATTGTACGTGAACTTTGTATATTATCTGCAACTGGCAAATAAAGACTTTTGTATTTTTTTGTATTGTATCATACCGTTTCCAAAGGGAAGTTTTTATTTATTCATCATCACCCTTTAAAAAACAATATTATATACTAATATTCTATACTAATACTAATAACAAGAAAAAATAAAATAACTTATATTAACTGAATAAACCGCCCCGGGACATCTCCACGCCAAAGGTTCCTATAACGCTGGCAGCATCACCGCGCTGCAAAGGCAAAGGTTCCTATAACGTTCTGGCAGCATTACCGCGCTGCACAGGCAAAGGTTCCTATAACGCTCTGGCAGCATTACCGCGCTGCACAGGCAAAGGTTTCTATATCGCTCTGGCAGCATTACCGCGCTGCACAGGCAAAGTTTCCTATAACGCTCTGGCAGCATTACCACGCTGCACAGGCAAAGGTTCCTATAACGCTCTGGCAGCATTACCGCGCTGCACAGGCAAAGGTTCCTATAACGCTCTGGCAGCATCACCGCGCTGCACAGGCAAAGGAATCCTTTGCATGAGGAATGCCCCGGAGCGGCCGTCAAGGCCTTTACACCTAGGCGGCGTCCGAACTCCCTGATAAATTGTTTAACCTGCGCCCCCCATACCCCAGTCATCTTAAGCGCCAGCGGAACAAAAATATAATTCATCGGGAGAGCAGCATATTTGTTACATTTTTGTTTGGCGGCAGATTCGGCCGCGGCACCAGCGGAGACCGCGGTCGACGCAACGTGGGAGGCTGCAAATGTACAGACGCACGTCGCGTCCCACCCCACAACAGTGACCGCCCTCTCTTCCAGGGAATCAAGGACAGGCCGTCAGGGCGCTTCTCGTCTGAATGGCACAATCCTGGCGGCTCCAGCACACTCGGGACGATAGCTGTAACTAACGCCCTACTGACAATGTAATGTCATTGCGTGGTGCCGCGAAAACCTGCCAGTGCTCCTAACACAATGTAGACCATGGCAGCCTAACTCGCCAACCCACGCCCCACAAACACACCGATGCGGCTGGCAGATAGAGCAACCTAAACGCAGGGCGACTGCTACACGTAATGAGTCATTGTCCAGGAGTGTGCCAAGATGTGGAGAAAGTAATGCATGCAGCCACATGCCCGAGTCTGGCTGAGAAACTGCACGCAACCGCGCCAATTCTGGTCACAGACTGAGCAAGTAGCTCATCCCGGGTCACCTCAGACATGACCTCATCCCATGAATGCTGACTATGCAGTTTCTTCGGCAGATCCCTTTCAGGACAACGAGCCCTCCACAGGCCCTCTGCCTCCTCCGCAACTGGGATGCAAAATCCGTTACCATTGAAACCCAAGATTTGAGTGACGAGATCCACAGCAACATACGAAGAAGCCAGAAGGGCTGGAAGCTCAGTGTCCTGTAAGCGACGCACCCCTGCACCCACTGACATGAGGACATGGTCACATTGATCCTGCACTCCAGTAAATCCTTTAACATCGCACCATATCTCAAAGTTGCCTGCCTATGCAACCAAACCGGAGCAGACCTAATTGAAGAGTTAAGTCTTGGCAAAGACTTTTGAAAATGGTCAGAGCGACATGAGCAGAGAGCTGCTGCTTTGTTTGGATGCCGACTAGATATCAAATTTTGGACTGAATAACCCGAGGTATTCCCTCCGCGAAAATTGGTGCTCCCGAAATGTGAAATCCTCCCTGCTTACCTGGACAGTTCCCGGCACTACCGAATGTAAATCGGCACACATCTTCTGCGTCAATTGCCCAGAACAGGACTACACTTCTGAGTATTCAGACTAAAGTGTATTTTTTTTATTTCTCACATTAAATAGGTAATCTGCATCTTCTTCTTCTAAGTCGTATCACTCTTGGCAGAGTGGTCGTGGTCGTCATTTCGGTCGAGTGACCCGCCTTACAATTCGTCGCCATTCCTCCCTGAGGGCTGCTTTTTTGGTGCATTTGGTGCAATCTGCATCATTACATGGTAACTTCATGTTGAACTAGAATCATGAAAGGCACAAAGCACAAGTAAAAAGGGAAGAATCTGAAAACTGAATTTCCGTATAACTTTGCAAAACTTTTTATGTTATTTGTTTGATATGGATGATATCATAGTTTTTGACCAAGCAAGCGAAGCGTCTCCGTTAAAGGATTGGGTAAAAATGCATTCGTGTGTCTGTCCATCTGTCTCTTCTAGAGGTCGCATTTCTCAACCGATTCTCACAAAATTTTGTGAGCAGGTTGGATAGTTAAATAGTTTTTTTTGTCGATTCAGTTTGTTTTTTCAAAATGGTGGAGATATGGGGTTTTAAAATGTAAAAAGCCTACAGCCTAAAAGGCGCGACGGATTTTTACAAACGAGATGTCGTTGGATTTGCAAAGACCCTGAAACCTGAGAGTGACACAAACTATACATATATATAGCTTTATGTATTATAACTAGCTTATACCCGCGACTTCGTCTGCGTAGTCACACATTTTTGTCTCATTTCGTCTTCTTCATTGTTTACAAACAAAGTTGTCAATAACACAATGATGTTAAAATAAAGTTCATAATAGCTCACGCTTCAACAGCTGTGACGTCCGTTGCTGCGGCAGAAAAGTGCGAAACTGTGTGTTTTGAGGGTTTTGTATCTCAGAAGGAGAATCACTCGTGCGTCTGTCTGACCGTCCGTCAAAGGCAATTTACTCAGAATATATTGGACCGATGAAATTGAAAATTGGTACACATATCAATATTTGTGACCCAAAGAAAGAAGTTCAATCTAAATATATAAATATGGATTATGGGGGCCACTTTTGGAGGGCCAATTGAGAAAAATAAAATTAAAAAACGTTAATAGGTTGTATTTAAGATTGCAAAATGTTACTTACAAAGTTATTGGTGCGGCTACTTTCATACTCCATGTACGTAACCATTTATATTCATAAGTTTGTATGTGTTATTGAAAGAAAATGTAGTCGGTTTATTTGTTCTATAATAATTCCATATACTTGTATGTTATCCGATAAACTTCAAGTACGATTGCGGTGAGGGAGGGGATGGAAAATAAAGAACAAAAAACTCTAATTCCGCGTCGATCGATGGCGAGGTATACAGCTCACACAGCCAAAGAAACCAAATTACACTAGTAACGAGGTAACAATCTACAAGGGTGTTCGGAACCCTTGATGTGCAATTCCTACTCGCTCTTGACGGTTCATTTTATTTGACTATAAAAATTCAATCATATTTACAGCATGCGATCGAAGTTAGCCACTGGAATGGAGGAGCTTGCTCAGAACTACACACCAACCGCTTACGGAATGATGAAACTGGTAAACAAAGGAAAATATTTTATTTATGGTTCTAAGTTGTCTCACTCAGCGACACACAGAGGCCGAATTGATTTATCTAGGAATTAATAAATAGTGTCGTCGTAAAAAAATCATAACTGTTCGTACTTTGTGTACTTCAATGTTCGATCTGAGTAATATATAAAGTACGTACGATTTTAACCGTCTTTAAAAAGAAAAAAAAACCTTTAAAAATGTGTATGAAAAGGTATAGAAAACTTATAATTTTTATTTGTTTGATGTCGATTGACACTAAATTTACAATCTTGAGAATTACATATCTTTTAAAACTTAACATTTCGGAAATCTTTGTTGCGTGATTCGTCAACGTCACAAAATGTTTTCGGTGGCCGAGCTCGCCCGTTTTGTACTTTTTGTTTGTGGGCTCTTAGCAACATTGTCACCAACACTACGCCAGACAGGACTAGTATATCACCACAAGAAATAATAAAAAACAGCCAGCCATTGCTGGTGTCTTTCTTCAAAAACTTTTCTTGTTCGCCTCGAAGCTTGCCATATTTTAGCAATTTAGCTATTGAAACAAAAAAATTTTTTTTAAATCATCTTCGATATTTTTATCTTTAAAAAGCCCCTTAGCTCTGTTATATACTAACGTAAAAACTGCTGAATTTTTGTCCTTAATTGTTTTTCCCTGGCGCCAAACTTCATACATTTCTCTTTTGTTCAGCGAAATGGTACCTAAAAAAAATGTTACTAAGTCCTTGGCACTTCTTGGCCGCAGGTGCTACATTTTTCGAATAACTGATAACATGAAGTAATAAAAAAAATCCACTTCAAACATACTAAAACATAGTTGAAGTTTTCGGGTCGACATATGCATTTAAATATACATTTCATAACGACGCATAATTAGAATTAAAAAACGCTTAAATATTGTGCGTACCTTTAAGTAACAATAATCATAAGTTTTATCGGTCAACACTAAATACTTTTCTCACAGAATATTTTTTAATGTTAATACAAATACAAATACAAAATCATTTATTTCACCTAAAAACGCGTGACGGTTGCATAAAAATTAGGGATGCACCGACTGTTCGCCGACCAGTCGGTTAAGCCGACTAGTCGGCCATGTTTGCAGTCGGCGACTGGTCGGCGAACAGTCGGCCAAAACTGC
The DNA here is from genome assembly GCA_963457715.1 of Argyresthia albistria. Classification (NCBI taxonomy): domain Eukaryota; kingdom Metazoa; phylum Arthropoda; class Insecta; order Lepidoptera; family Argyresthiidae; genus Argyresthia; species Argyresthia albistria. The sequence goes on from OY735273.1 coordinate 6,552,839, forward strand.
CGACGGATTAGGGTAACTGAAATACGTATTTATTTTAACTGTTATGTAATCGTTTATTAGTTTGTACCATATTAAAGATATTCCACTTCTTGACGGAATAGGCGAAGAAGTTGGTTGAATTGGATCCGATTGTATGGACGGCGTATCAGCTGATGAACTGCTTTTGATGACGGTACTCAATTGCGACATTAGGTTAGGGTGTTTGTATTTTATATGGCTTAACATGCTGGTTGTGTTTGCTGATTTACCTTTTCCGCCTCTTGAAATGATCGCTGAGCACTGGTTGCACTTAACTTTACTGGAATCTTCACAGTCCTCGAAAAAAATCCATATACGCGATGTTCTTGACATGATGATAAAATTACACTATACACCTGTGAAACTGTCTTTTGTTTATTATTTAACACTACTTTGAACTATTTTACTTTATATTTATTATTTATCTTTTAAAAACACGCAGTTCAGCCGGTCCGTGCGTAAACAATAACAACATCAACAAAAAATCATGTCGCGACGTGATCACGAGCGTTGCCGAGGTCACCCGAACTCCCCCGAAAACAATGTCGGCCCGGCCGACATGTCGGCCGACATGTCGGCTAATTTGTAGCCGACTGGTCGGCCTGTCGGCCAGTCGGCCAAAGTCACAGTCGGCCCATCTCTAATAAAAATATTGATATCTCGAAGTACAACATCCCACCCACATCATTAAAACATTGTAAATAAAATGTACCAGTCGCAATCGGTGACCTGTAAAATAAATAATTATTAATTCCTAGATCATTCAAATCGGCCTCTGTGCGTCACCCTCAATGTCCTCCACGAACCTTTTAATTAATATAAATAAAATTAATAAGTTTAATTATCCACCAACAAGTCATAAAGTCAAAAGTCATTGTCATATTATAAATTACAAAATACAAATTAGTTAAAATCAAATCAAAAATAACAATGTCATTGTTTTATTAAAAAATAATTATATTTAAAATAAAACATACAAAATACAACAAATACTGCCCATTACACTGGAAGCTTTACACAGCGTTTCACTGCACAGCAAGTGAGATCCGCTGGACCAGGAAAGAAGAAAAATATTGTTCCAAATATAACTTATTCATCTTAAAAAGTTCGGGGATGGTGCGCTATCCCATCGCACTCAAGCGGTTAATTAACCCTGAAATTTAAAGAGACTCGAATTAAGTAATTGATGGAAACCTATAATTGGCTGGTCCGTGTGTTTGCCGTCGCGTCGATTCAATCCCGGAGGTTCAGGAACCGCCAGAATGAAGAGACGAGAGCCCTAGGGACGATGTCGTTAATGGAGTGATGGCCGTATCTCCCTGCACTCCGAACACAATGAAGTTCATGACGCCCCAGAAAATCAACTGCTGCACTGCAAACACAGCAATATGGTTCGCATATGTCGCAACCTAAACGAAGTTCTACAGCCACAAGCAGGGAGTTGTCATCTAAAAAGGTGTCCATCTGCGGAGACGGCAACGCATGCAGCCAGACGCGAGACTCTGGTTGTGCTTCACATAGGCGAGCAAGTTCGGCTCCCAACGACTTGCACAGCTCCTCAATACTCCTCATCGGATTGTTCATATTGCCACCATGTGTGTTTTAAATGCGAGTGACAAGTTTAAACACCCTATGTGAAGAGGCTAAGAAAGCAGAGACTTCCTAGACGAGAAATGCCGAGACCACCGAACCTGATGGGAATTGCTGCCTGAGACCTCCAATCTCCATAATATTTTTCCGTGCGTCGTCGTCGGAGCCTGCCTCCCCTCTGGCTAGCCAAACCGGAGCCGTACGCAAAGAATACGTCAACCTTGGCTGGGATAAACAATTCAGCAGAACTCTAAAAGACAAAGTTATGTGCGGAAAGCAGATGCAATCTCTTCTTACTGCTACCTTACGCTTTATAAGGAAGCAATTACACCCGCGTCACCGTCGCGTGATTTGACGGTGGCGGCCTGTGCAATGAGGCAGCTAAAAAAAACCCCAAAACCCGGTCTTGGATGTTTACATGTTTGTGTTGTCGCTGTTTCTGGTTCCCACGACACAGGGTACATACATATCCTAGTGTTGGGCCATAAGCAATGTATGTGCCTGTATGTAAATGTTTATGATTGTTTATGTTACGTTTACTCGAAATCACAACTCGACGACACGCAAACAATTCAGCGGGTTAAATCAAATCAAATCAAATCAATCAAAAATATGTTTATTTCAAAACAATAATTGAAACAAAAAGTAAACTTAAGAAAAAACCGACTTCCACAAACCCTATTTGATTAGATTGAGTTTAATACAAACTGTAACCCCCTTTCCCCCCTCCCCCTGGGGAATTAATTGCATTAAATCCCATCTCAGTGCTACCCTACGCTACATAAGGAACCCCTGTACAAAGTTTCATGGCTCTAGGTCCACCGGTATAGGCTATGCGTTGCCCGTCAGCCACGCATAGTAGATTGTGTTTATTGGCCATGTATGGTCTTCATCATCAGTTCCGCATCACAATATTATGCATTACCTTGTGCATTTGCACGAGTTATTATGAAAAACACAAAAATCGCTATAGTCGCGTCTGCCTATAATATTTGAAGAGTTCCCTCGATTTCTCCAGGATCCCATCATCAGATCCTGACCTGGTGTTAATGGGACCAATGGAAGGTAAACCCATACAAACAAAAAAATAATTTTCCAAATCGGTCCATCCGTCTAGGCGTAATCGGTGTACATATATTAAAAAATAATATACATCCGGACAAATTGTAAACCTCCTCCTTTTGTGAAGTCGGTTAAAAACATGGTATACAGTCGTGGGATCTCCTTTCATGTATAAATATCAGGAGATACCTACCTTCCACAATGATGACTTAGAGTTAAGTAGATACTTTTTATAATCTTATCAATGTCTGCAGTCATGGGACAATGAACTAGCAACCATCGCGCAGCTGTGGGCAGACCAATGCATCACGGATAATGACGTCTGCCGTTCGACCTGTGAGTACGTCTTTTTTGGGTCCATTGCGATTACTATGAAAATCCAACAATTTTACAGCATAAACGGTCGTATTGTTCGATTTCGTTGACCTAGAAGGTTGATTTTTTGACAGCCTTATGCGACCACAGACCTTAACAATTGATATAAATTTTAGCTTGATATGTCCACGCGTTCTTGATATAAAGGTTGTGACACACAGACAGACAGACGAGACGGACGGACGGACAACAAAGTGATCCTATAAGGGTTCCTTTTTTTTCCTTTTATGGATCGGAACCCTAAAAATACATTTAATAAATTTTATTTTTTAGACTAATTGAGAAGTTTCTAACTCAAAACCTGAATTTTGCGTACACGAATGAAATCTGTGGTAGGTAGTTGTTAGATAATTTAACGTCCTTTAAAATGGTGCATTTTTAGGGTTCCGTATACGAGGTGTGCCAAATGGACCCTATGACAAAGCCTCCATCTGTCCGTCTGTCCGGCTGTCCGTCTGTACATCTGTCCGTCTTCTGTCCGTCTGTCCGCCTGTGTCCGTCTGTCCGCCTGTGTCCGTCTGTCCGTCTGTCCGTCTGTCCGTCTGTCCGTCTGTCCGTCTGTCCGTCTGTCCGTCTGTCCGTCTGTCCGTCTGTCCGTCTGTCCGTCTGTCCGTCTGTCCGTCTGTCCGTCTGTCCGTCTGTCCGTCTGTCCGTCTGTCCGTCTGTCCGTCTGTCCGTCTGTCACCATCACCAGGCTGTATTTATGAACCGTGATAGCTAGACAGTTGAAATTGTCACAGATGATGTATTTCTGTGGCGGCTATAACTACAAATACCAAATAACTGGCCAAGTGCGACTCGGACTCGCGCACTAAGGGTTCCGTAACATTATCTTAAAAAACCGCAAAAAAAAATAATTGTATGGGAGCCCCCCCTAATATTAAATTTCTTTTGCTTTTTAGTATTTGTTGTTATAGCGGCAACAGAAATACATCATCTGTGAAAATTTCAATTGTCTAGCTACCACGGTTCATGAGATACAGCCTGGTGACAGACAGACGGACGGACGGGCGGACGGACAGACAGCGAAGTCTCAGTAATGGGGTCCCGTTTGGCACCCTTCGGGTACGGAACCCTAAAAACCGAATATAATAAATATTAAAGAGGGCTCCACAACAAACATGTTTTTTTTGCCGTTTTCATAGATATTTATTTATATATTTATTTATGAAGACTAACAGCACAATCATTAATCAATTATACAGATATTTATGGTACGGAATCCTTCGTGCGCGAGTCCGAAACGCACTTGGCCGGTTATTTTTTTCGTATCTCATTGAAATGTTGAAAAATTACGTTCATGTGATGAATTTCGAAAGATAAACTAGTATTTCTGATACTTTTGTATTTTATTTATTTTATTTTATGAACAAAAATCACACAGCCAATCTTACAGCTAGTCGGAAACATGAACTGAAACTGTTAGGCAATTATATCCCAAGATTCCCACTACCCACAATAATGCGCTTTATTCCATATAAATAGTAGGCGTTCGGTCTAAAACAAAACGTATTTTTTGTGCACTTAGTGAAAGAAGCCTACATTTTTTACCACAACTAGTACGTGTGCCTAGCTTCATATCTCGAAAATGTGGAAAGTCGGAAACGCCCTCAGAGGGTTAATACAATAAACATAATTGAAACAAAAAATAACCTTTAGAAAAAACCACAAACCCTATTTGATTAGATTGAGTTTAATACAAACTGTAACCCCTTATCCCCCCCCCCCTTGGGGAATTAATTTTGTCAAATCCCATCTCAGTTCAACCCTACTAAGGAACCCCTGTACAAAGTTTCATGGCTCTAGGTCTACCGGTTTAGGCTATGCGTTGCCCGTCAGCCACGCATTGTATTTGTACCTAGTATTGAGCAGTTCTGATGGCCGCCATATGTGGTCTTCATCAGCAGTTCCGCATCAGAATATTATGCTTACCGTGAGTAAATGCACGAGTTATAACTAAAAACACAAACACCACTATAGGTCTGCCTATAATATTTGAAGAGTTCCCTCGATTTCTCCAGGATCCCATCATCAGACCCTGACCTGGTGTCAATGAGAATAATGGGAAGGTAAACCCTTTCAAACAAAAAAATAATCCATCCGTCTAGGCGCTATCGGGGCACACACATAAAAAATAAAAATAAAACATCCGGACTAATTGTAAACCTCCTCCTTTGGGAAGTCGGTTAAAAACGCACCCCGCGCCACAAACGCACCCCGCGCCACAAACGCACCCCGCGCCACAAACGCACCCCGCGCCACAAACTCAAAATTCTTCCTGATAAAGATCTGCTACTAGGGCGCGTGTTTGACATCGTTTTAAAAAACAAGGACGAGGAATTAATTTTTGTGCATAAAAATACTATGATTATAAAAAAACAGGTAATTTGTGATAATGTAGGTAGGTATCGAAGCCTTGAAAGGATACCGTTCGAAAATCTTTGAGACCAAGGCGATGATCTGAAACACTCAATAGGAGCTCCTCTACAGATGACATGGCAGGAGTGGCCCCGCGGGACCTGATATCTCGTATCTATAGGTGTAACAGAAGGGTGTAATCATATTTTAGGGGATTGTTAGGGAGACCATTTTGAGCAACTTTCACTGTGAAACGGATTTGATCAGAGCAATTTTATTTTTTCGGTCCGGGCCGTCAGCAGATTTGTATAGAGATAATTAAATTAAAGTTGCTCTGATCGAATCGGTTTAATAGTGAAAGTTGCTCAGAATGATGTCCCTAACGACCCCCTAAAATATGACTACACATTTCTGTTACACCCTGTATGTGTATATACACATACAGGGTGTAACAGAAATACTCCAAAGTTGCAAATAAAGTTGGTATTCAAAGCCCTAAACCTAATTACACCATTTACGATACGAGAAAACAATCTCCAAACGTGATCGGAATCCTTGGTCCGAGGAATCTCTCGCACTTGACTGTTTATTCGTTTTCAGGGAAACATCCCAAAGTCGACCAAATAACTTACTTTGAATCTTATGCACCTCAGACAAAATTCTACAATGAAATATACAACGTGGAACATAGCAAAGTAGTTAGTTGGATATTGGAAGATTTGAAAACCATGTATGAGGACAAACGACTTATCACAAAGAAAGTTGTAATGGGTATTGATAACCTTAATCGTCGCGAAGAGTGAGTATATAATAATATAGGTATTTTTTTATTTATTGATAGTTTATTGTACTTATATGTTTATGAATTCATTTTACTCTTTTTAAAGAGGTTCTGACACACGGGCTTACGCCAAGTGCTATGAGACTATCTATCTATAGATCATGGTCCTTGCCCAAGAATTTTCTTACTATTCTGCAAGTATTCAGTATGGTCGCTTTTTGGAGAAGAATGTGAGTGGATCTGGGTATATTGAGTTATTTAAGACTAGTGTGTAATGTGTATGGGATTACTCCTGTGGATGAAAGGACTATTGGGATAGTTTTGACAGTTTGAACTTGCCATTGAGTTTTAATTTCAATGGCAAGGTCTGTGTATTTTGTGTTTTTTTTTCTGTAAAAGTCGTGGTAAGATTGTGTGTAGGTATTTGGTATGGCTATATTAATGAGAAATACTGTTTTGTTTTGTTTATCGTGGAGAGTAATGTCAGGTCTGTTGAAATGTATCGTTTTGTCTGTAATTATAGTTCTGTCCCAGTAAATTCTAAAGTCCGCAGATTCTAAGACTGTCTGAGGTACATATTTATAGTAGGCTGTTTTTTGTGGGATCAAATTGTATCTAAATGCGAGGTGTTGGTGGATGATGGCTGCGACTTGGTCGTGTCGATGTTTGTAGTCTGACTGTGCGAGTGATCTATTTTTTGTGACAACCCGACAACAACTCGACAACATTTCAGTGTCAGGCGAGTGGTCAGAAAAGAAAAAGCTAATTTAATGCAACCAAAAATAAATGATAGCTAAGTATCTTGAGAGTTTTAGAAGGACAGTGTCTGTACCTGAGCCACTCCGCAGCTCTGATTCAGAGCGACAACAAAACCGTCATATCATATCTAAGCAACGAGGGGGGCACGAAATCAGGAGCCCTATTAGACCTAACTTACCAAGTTTATCGTCTCCTCGATCAAAATTAAATTCATCTGAATGTATTTCACATACCAGGAAAATACAACTGTCATGCGGACCACCTGTCGAGAAAACTACAAGTTCCAGGAGTGGCACTTAACACCTTCGATCCTTAACACCGGAAATAACACCCTGAATAACACATGCGAATACGTCTATCACCGGGTACCCTGGTGATAGACTTATTCGCATCGAATGTTGTATATACTTGTGGGGAACACTACGCTGAGCTATAAACTGTATATTGCAGTTCACAATAGTCCAACAGCAAATAATCACGGTTAAAAGCGTAAAGCGAGCGAGAGAGCGCGGAGCGAGAAAGTGACCGAACGTAGGTCCAGCGCGGAAGCAGATCGGTAATAAATTAGCCACTAGCGCCGGCGCACGTAGACTGGGTGGGTGGGAGCCGGTTCCTCGCCGCGACCCCGCGCCCCGCGGCGCCTGGACGGGTCGTGGGTGGGTGGACTCTTTGCTGCAGCGCGCTGCATTGTGGGCGATGCACAAACTGCAAGTGCAGTGCCGCCACATACTTATTATTATGTTTTTATTCAAAGTCACATTGGCGTCATGTCTTCTTACAAGGTCACCAGGCGATAACAAATACGTCGCAATATAATATTAAAGCTTCGTATAACGGTCAAGTAAAATAATAGAAGCGTTTTACCTACCACTAAGACGCTTATTAATTTACTTACCTTATACGAAGCTTTCCAGTAAGGACATATACAACACCTCAATGGAGCTACTAAATTTTGCTGCGATCCAGATATCGCCGATCTTAGCTAGGTAATATATTATAATGAATGGGTAAAGGCCGGAACCTATCCTGTCCCGATGAAGTGCAGCAAAATAACTCCCATTTACAACAAGGGTAAGGGTAAGAGAGCAGAAATGGATAATTATAGGCCCAACTCTATAGTTCCTGCTGTCTCGAAGGTCCTGGAGAACGGCATCAGCCGTCGGCAGACCGTGTACCTAACGGACACCGATGCGATGTCGGACCGGCAGTATGCCCACTGCGAGGGTCGGTTGACGACCGCACTAGCGCGCGAGGTTGTGCGCCGCGTGCTTGACGCCCGCGAACACAACAAGCAGGTAGCGCTGTTATGCTGTGATCTGTCTAAAGCGTTTGATGTGGCTGATCACGATATTCTGGCACTCAAACTAAGACACTACAGTATTGATGGTAGGGTCCATATCTTCCTTAGCGATTTCCTTCGTAACCGATCCCAAATAGTGGTTGGCGATGGAGGAGGGGTGAAGTCAAGACCACTGACGACGGTAAAGGGCGTAGCCCAAGGATCGTCGGTATCGAACATCCTTTTCTCCCTCATGCTGAACGACCTGCCAATGCGAGGAAATCTTTCGCACCACAACAAAACGTGAGCCTACAGGCCAATACATGGTCACGCTACCATTTCTGCACAACGCACCCACATTAGGCTACACACATGCAATTGCCCTACGCAGATTTCTCAATTTAGAGAAAAAGTTGCAATCAAACCCGCTCTTTCACTCAAAATATGTAGACTTCATGACAGACTACATAAAACTAGGCCATATGTCGCCTTGCCATCCCAACGCATTTGCTCATAAACCACATTTTTATATACCACACCACGGCATATTTAAGTCAGGTACAGAAAAACTACGTTGTGTATTTGACGGAAGCCGCAAAAACTCAAATGGCATATGCCTAAATGAATGCCAACACACAGGCCCGGCACATCAACAAGACATTGTTGACATCATCATGTCATTTAGAACTCACTCGGTAGTATTTAGTACTGACATCCGAATGATGTTTAGGAACATTCTCGTTAACCCAGAACAAAGGCAATATCAGCTCATTCTGTGGCGGTCGTCACCCGACCAGCCCCTGCTCACGTATGCTCTCAATACCGTCACATACGGATTGCGGTCCAGCCCATATCATGCTATTCGCACTCTACTCCTCTAATTAGCTGATGACGAAGGTCATCGCTACCCTCATGCAGCCCAAATCATACGCAAGTCAATCTTCGTCGATGACATACATACTCACTGGTCACGACTCTGTAGAATCGGCTCAGGCACTTCAGACTGAGCTCATTGATTTATTGGCTCTAGAAAGCTTTCAGCTGAGTAAATGGACCTCAAACTCACCTCAGCTCCTTGATAGATTCCCGGATGATCAGTGTGACATGCCCAAGGATTTCAACATCACTCAAGACTCAAATTAAATTAAAGTATTAGGCATACAGTGGATTCCTCAAACTGACGAATTAACTTATCGCATTTCTCTCCCCCCTTTGACACTAATCACAAAACGATCAATTCTCAGCACAGTAGCTTCCCTTTATGACCCAAATGGATGGGTAATCCCCACAGTTTTTCACGCAAAAATACTTCTTCAGAAGTTATGGCATCTCAAAATAGGATGGGACGAACCCACTCCCGTAGAAATCCACACAGAGTGGCAGCAAATTTCGGAAGATCTCCCTCAGCTCTCAAATATTCGTTTGCCTCGGCACATGTGTAAATACAAGCACACGTCCACGTACTCGCTTCACGGGTTCGCGGAGGCCTCCTTAGATGGTTATGCTGCTGTCATTTATCTGCATGAACTTGACGTAAATGGACATGTCAACGTACATCTCATTATGGCCAAGTTAAAGGTGGCACCAATTAAAAACCACCTCACCATCCCGAAATCTGAGCTTTCAGCTGCAACCCTCGTATCTCAACTCATGACTAGAGTGTCAACCCACTTGTCGGCTCACATCACTATATCAACTCACACATGCTGGTCCGACAGCACTATAGTACTGGCATGGCTCAATACGGCCCCTCATCGGCTACAGACTTTCAAGGCCAATCGAGTGGCTAAGATCGCTGCTAGCACGATCTGCGTCACTTGGAGACATTGCCTACAGACCTGAACCCTGCGGACTGTTCAAGCAGGGGAATGTCGGCTCAATCAATCTCACACCATGACCTGTGTGGTCTCCCGGTTGGCTCAAGGAGCCTCCTTGCGCCTGGCCCATGATGCCACCCTCATAAGGCTATCATGCTGTTTTCCCCTCTTTGCCAATCGGTCTCATGGTTACCTTCTGATCGACGAAGCAAGGAGTATCCGATTCCTGTAGTTAGTTACCTCGCCCTGTTGTCTTCCCGTAGCTTCCCCTCTTCGCCAATCGGTCTCATGGTCTTCGCGAATCGAAGAGTAGCCCGTTCCCGTACTAACCACCTCCTCCGCCAATCGGTCTCATGGTTACCCCCTGATCGACGAATCGAAGGAGGATCCCGCTCCTGTCAGTAAGCACCCCGTATAACACCTCCTTGCCAATCGGTCTCATGGTTACCCCTGATCGACGAATCGAAGGAGGATCCCGCTCCTGTCAGTAAGCACCCCGTATTAACACCTCCTTGCCAATCGGTCTCATGGTTACCCCCTGATCGACGAATCAAGGAGCATCCCGTCCCGTACCTTCCGTTCCGTTTGAGGGTCCGCACACCCTGGTCCCGCGTACCGTTATCCCGTTGAGTAGGAATCCATACCGCGCCGTTCGTCTGTCAGCTTCTCTGGCATAGGAGGTAGGTCCAGGGGTAGGCAGGTTAACCCAAAACCGTAACTTTACTATTTAACGAGTAACATCCATCACTGTGATTAAATAAGGATTAGAATAGTAGCATTCTCTCTGGTCAATCAATAAACTGTGCGGCACCTAGTTAGGATTAGGTACCGTTTATAGGAAGCTTAGTTCCCTAATATTGAGATAAATCAGACCCATTGTAGATTCACAAAGGTCCTCGTGGACGAGATAGCCCGGCTGAGCTGGCCTGAAGGTTTAACCCGTCACAAGTGTTTTAGTGGTAGGTTATCTTCTATTATTTTAAAAAGTTACTTGTGTAATGGAGATTCTAAAACGGTATCACAGACCAAGGTTTTCTGCCTGATTTTCATATTAAATGAAACAGAAATTACATCGGCAAAATAATATCTCATCTTACTAACGCGTCTATGAAATCCACATAATGTGAATTCACCTGAATTTTTCATAGTATTATGGAAGGCATTACAGGCCACATAAAAATATTGCATTAATTGGTAATTATTGGGATATTATGATCTCGTCGGGATCCCACTGGGTGCGACTGGAACAGGACCGGGAAGATTGGCGCTATAGAGAAGAGGCCTATGCCCAGCAGTGGGTCGATGTGGGCTAAGGATGATGAATTGGTAATTGATATGACTTTGCTTGATTATTTAATATTATCTTTGGTTGTTTCGTTACAGTTTTTCTTTCCTGCACGTTTTTTCTGTAACAATATTTCCTGATATCTTTAAACAACAAACATTCTTACAGTATCTACCTCGAGATTAATAAAATCTATCAATTATGATTATTCTTGTGAATAGACGTTACAAATTCGCTCGAGATATTCGTTAGTATGGAAAATTGCCGATATTCTTTTATTAAATTGCATTTATATCATTCATGCTCAGTAAGTAGGATTTAGTTCCGTCCGAAATATCTCGGGTACACTCGATCCGTTAGCGCCCTGTCGCACGGGTGCCAAATTTGATCTTGTTACAAAATAGCTCACTTATGCCCTCTGCTAAACAATCTACTATTGTGTTGTACCACTACAACTATTACATGTGTAGTGACTAAGAGGTCCATGGATGAGCCAGAGCCAACAAAACTAAAACCAGCTAAGGGCAAGTCGAACTTTAGATGGTAAGAACGTAATAAAAAAGTCACAAAAAAGAGAACTTGTCTAATCGAGGTGTTTATAATTTCGGTTTTTGGGTGAAATAAATAAATTAATATCTGAATTTGTTTATAGAGCGAATTTTACCAACGAAAGAGTAACTTTTACTCGAGAGTATCTTCTATACTTTTTCATAGACACCAGATTCAGATCACCTCATTTTGAACTGTCATTGTCATTACAAATCCTCCATTTTGTTGGTAAAATCGACCCTTAGGCTAGTAGCCCATATTTCATCATTTTAAACATAATCACATAATTTCTTAATTTACAGACTTTATCTTAAGCTGATGATGAGCAAAGCGACACGCATCGGATGTGGTTATGCCGTTTACAACACTAACAGATTACGTGATCTTTCTGAGATTTTGATGAGGGAGGAACCTATGTCACGTTTTTGGATTCCTGCTGTAAGTGGTGGTTATATTTGTCTACCTACTGTATACTTGGATCTCACATCACCGCACTGAAGCCGCACTGTAAACTACTTATCTATCTAAAATAAAATTATTTTATGACACGATTAATCAACATCTTATTAGCTTCCAAGAGACACCAAAATCATGTTTGTACTAAAATACTTTTAACGCTTCGGGCGTCTCACAAATAAATTAGGGGTGCTTTTTTCATATGTATTTCAGGAAAAACTCGGCAAATGGTAATCAATTTCTAGTATATGTAATTGGACTATATAATCTAGGGTTTTTATGTTGGGAAACGTGTTTAGATAAAAATTGCTCGATAGAAAATAAATCCAAAGTCAACCCTTTTTCCAATAGTTTTTCCTATTATACCGCAGTAGTAGAAATAAGATCGTTCTATTAATTGTAAAGTGTGGAGAATTGTTTTTACTAGCAATTTGAAATATGAAATGTAATGTCAACAATGTTTGCTGAGGCGCGTACAGATGATTTTTACGCGATCATGCGGAAGCGCATTGTTTCGATTATCGGCAGATCCTGGGGCAGTGCCAATGAGATCCTGAAGGTGATCTCGGGAAGGTTTGACTGCCCAATGTACCAACATTGGGTGGTCAAGCTTATCTCGAGCAACAAATAGTTTTTCATCACATCTATTCAAAAAGATCTACTTTAGTCCCGGCCAACAGGGACTAAAGTAGGTCATTTAGTCCCTAGGGACTAAAAGTAACTTTTTAATTTTGTTGCCAGTACATAGGAAAAAAAATGCTGTCTATCTAATCAGTTTCACTACCACTCAGGCTGACAGACCTAATTAAAAGAGAGATCGATTCTAAACGCAGCCAATAAAAAAAAGTTTGTACTAAAATGCGTACTCGACACAGATTAGATAATCCGATCGACCGAATCGATTGACACCGATTGGTGACAACAGAGAAACATCCTTACAGAATTGATATCGAAACACGGACCAAATAATTAAAAAAGTTGTGGAAAATTTGTAAACAAAGCGCGCCAAATCTGAATGCTGTAATTATTTCAATTTCGTTTGCGGATATGAGTAAAGAATATGAGTGATAGTGAGTGTCTAACTCCAGATGATAACAACAAACGCGAATGACAAATACAAGATCTGTGACCAATAAAATCACGATGAATATAGGTATGTAAAACCTAGTGGTTATCTGAAAATGCTTTTTGAACCAATATTCAAGATTTAGCCAATACTAAACAAGCTTTAACTATGTGGAGGACATATTTGTAATTCGTATTTTCTTTAATGTACTAACACAAGAATGAATACAGAAAATTATAAAAGATAACAAGAGATTTCTTCCAACAAAACATTACACACACACAACATATCACGACAATTGTGTAAATAAATATAGGGTCTAACAGAAAGGGGTGTACAAGCCGAAAGAAAATTGTTGTTGTTAGGGACATAATTTTGAAGAACTTTCACAATGGGACCGACTTGATCAGAGCAACATTATTTTTCACTCCACCATACAGATCAGCTGAGCGCCAGGCCCGAAATGTACTGAGTTAAAAATAAAGTTGCTCTGATCAAGTCGATCCCATAGTGAAAGTTGTTCAGAATGATGTCCCTCTTTCCGCTTGTACATACCCCTTTCTGTTACACCCTGTATAAGTACATGTATGTTATTTTATTGATTACTTACTACTTTTCTCATAGAGGGTGATGAAAAGTAGAGTGTCCACCTCAGGAGTAAAAACTATTTTTGGCTCGAGTGATGTACTTTGAATCCCTCGCTCCCTCAGGATTCTACTTTTGAGTCCCTCGTTACACTCGGGACTCAACTCTAGAATCCCTTGGTCGCTCAGGATTCAAAAAACACTCTCGCCCTAAAAATAGTTCTTTACTCCCTTGGTAAACAATCTACTATTATGTTGTTGTTGTTTTTACTTTACCCTGTTTACTAACCATATGTTTGTGTTACTAACAAATAATTGGATCATGTTATCTACACATTAATAAATGAATGAATGAATGAATGAATTCCCTGAAATAGCTTATATTTTGTTTTTTTTTTTCGTTTTGGCGCTTACGTTGATTCAGATTAGGTGCGAGCGCACAATTGCCATCCCATTCGTTCCTATTCCCGAGTAATATTCGCATCTCACTTCCGCAATCTTCATTGACCATGGTTTGTAATTATTCATACCTCGCCTTAACCTTTTTTAAGTCGGCCATTAGAGGGTCAACTCACCCAGAACCCTAGTAACGAAATTACGTTAAGACAAGATCGCCTAGATCTCTGGAAGCACCTATGAGAATAATTTTTAGATCTTTTTTTAAGAAAAGTAAACAAGTATTTGGTGAACCTAAAAAAATGGCCAAGTACGAGTCAGACTTAGTTTATGGAATCCTCGGTAAGCAAATCTGAATCGCAATTGGCCATTTTTGCCATTTGATAAGTAGGTAATGGCTTCTTTTTTTTAAACATAAAAAAAACATAGGTTGGGATACTTAAATAAATAAATAAATAAAACCGGCCAAGTGCGAGTCAGACTCGCGCACGAAGGGTTCCGTACCATTATCTATTATAATTGAAACAAAAAGTAAACTTTAGAAAAAACCGACTTCCACAAACCCTATTTGATTAGATTGAGTTTAATACAAACTGTAACCCCTTATCCCCCCCCCCCCAGGGGAATTAATTTTGTCAAATCCCATATCAGTGCTACCCCACGCTACTAAGGAACCCCTGTACAAAGTTTCATGGCTCTAGGTCCATCGGTTTAGGCTATGCGTTGCCTGCCCGTCAGCCACGCATTGTATTTGTACCTATAGTATTGAGCAGATCTGGTGGCCATATGTGGTCTTCATCAGCAGTTCCGCATCACAATATTATGCTTACCATGTGCATTTGCACGAGTTATTATGAAAAACACAAAAATCACTATAGGTCTAATCGGTCTAATTTTCCAAATCGGTCCATCCGTTTAGGCGCTATCGAGGCACATACATAAAAAAAAATAAAAAAAAAACAAACATCCGGACGAATTGTAAACCTCCTCCTTTGGGAAGTCGGTTAAAAAAACCGCAAAAAAACACGTTAATTGTATGGGAGCCCCCTTTATATTAAATTTATTTTGTTTTTAGTATTTGTTGTTATAGCGGGAACAGAAATACGTCATCTGTGAAAATATCAACTGTCTAGCTACCACGGTTCATGAGATACGGCCTGGTGACAGACAGACGGACGGACGGATATCTTGAGATTTTAAGGTACTTTTCCTCCAGGGCCCATTCGTTTGTTCCACCCTGTATATGTGTGATCTGTAACTGTATTTTTCATGAAATACCCAAAAAGTTTTGTTCAAATTATCATCTTATGTCAGAATAACTTTGTAGCTAGTTGAAAAATAACATTTGAATTGATTCAAAGCTTGCCGCGCTTTTAGGGCCTTTAGTACCTACTAAACGCCACCGTAAGCAGCACTGTCTACAACCTACTCCTACTGGAAAACGTGAGACACCCATCTACAATTTCCGTACAATGAGGTTCACTCACTCATTATGTCATCAATGTCATGCAGACTGCAAAACATCATTTCAACGCACCAAAGAGTATTTAATTAAAACATCACTGGCAGCCAAACTTGAAGTGGCCAAAAGGAAAAAATTAATTTCTGAGCTCTGAGATTTGTATGAAAACAAAAGTAATTAAAAACTATTAATTTTATAATTATTTTCTAAAAGTTCTACTGACTAAATAGAGACGTCGTAATTCATCAATTAATATTTAAAGTCTTTGTAGAAGTCCGGGGACGACATTGCCATATCATTTAAATTTAGTTTCATTAAAAGAAGGCTTACCTACCAAAACAAAATGGCCTTGGTATAAACTTTTCAAGCGTGTTGTGAAGACGTATCTTGTACCGAGACCACTTTCAATTTGTAATATCTCTCGTATTTCAGTATTTGTGGTTGGTGCGGCAACAGATATACACATTCTGTGAAAATTTCAGCTTTCTAACTATTACGGTTCGTGCAGGCGGACCCGGTGACAGACGGACGGACGGACGGACGGACGGACGGACGGACGGACGGACGGACGGACGGACAGCGAAGTCTCAGTAATAGGGTCCCGTTTGGCACCCTTCGGGTACGGAACCCTAAAAATACGCGTGTAGCACCGTACACGTGTTAGAAGTAAAACTTCTGTAGCTAGATCATTAAGTGGTACCTATACTATACACCTATACCTACCTATACTAAAAGAGATTTAAATTTCCAATTTTGAGATCCAATCTCTGCTTCAAGTTACTTTTAAGTTTCAGACGTCCGATTATTTGAAAATATTTTATACTTGTACTTACTTTTAATACGTCATGTCATATTTCCCACCATTCCTTATCTACAATTTGTCGCGCTCGTGGTGATATACTTAACTCATTCAATAGTGTCACTACTATTTGCATCTCGCTCAGATTATATACCATCTGACGTCACGTCTTTAAGCCGTCTCGCTCAAATGTATGCATTGCTTTGCTTGTTTTAGAAATCCATATCGACCCGTGTGACATTGATGAAACTCTTTTCTTACAAATTGTATGGATCGCATCGCACAGCTGTCAAACATAAGTTCCGGTTCCAACAAAGAGGTTGAACGAAGTAGTTTGAGTCATGCTAGTTGGTTTTGTTTGTCCCAGCCAGCGGCGGCGGCGGCGGCGGCGGCGCCATCTTGGCCATACCGGAAATCAAGAACTCGTGGAAGAATGCTTAAAATAATTTTTATTTGTTAACGTTTCATCAGGTTTTTCTCTCACTAATTAACATTCTTTATTGTACGAATGTATTATTATCTTATCTGATTAGTTAAAAACCGTATTGAAAATAGTTGCGGTTTTAAAAGTCTTCAGCCGACCCTGACGTCACCGTTTCGAATTTCCGTTACATTTCTTAGCCACTCGTGATAGCACCCGGCTAGTAGCAATTGAAAAGCAAATATATGAATAACCCACAGTTGAGAGGTTAAATAAATTTTACCCCCGTGCCCTAAGAAGTTTTACTTCAAAAAAAAACAAACCAATTATTCACACTTACATTTGAATATCAAGTATTCACTTCAGATGATACTTACTTCACATTTCAAGGAATAAAATAAATATAAATAACGTGATAACGGCTATTAAATTGAAACACTTACAATTTAGGTGACCAGTTAACACTTTTTAGTGACTATTTGACTACTATAGTTTATTTATTTATTTACAATAATTATTGGTGCCATTACAGCCAAAGCCAGATCGACACAAATATACAAAATTACAACATACAATAGAATTTACAATTAGATCGTTATAGGCAGCACCGCCTATTCTTTGGCATAACTATCCAGTTAACCCATTAACGGCTGAATTAATTTTATGTCTCCGATTTTGATGATTTTCATATATGTCATTGTATTGAACCCAAGTAATAGAAATCTGAAATCTGAATTGAAATCCGACTACTAGTTTTTAAAAAAAATACTGATGCCAAATTGCACCGGTAGCCCAATACCGTAGCTTTTCAAATTAAAAACATAGTGTTACTTTTTAGCATTTATTATGGAAAAACATAAAAGAAAGTTAAAATTTTGGACACTAGTCATTGGGTATGGAATGTATGTACACTTGAAACACAGACTTGGAGCATTCCAATTTGGTTTGACTCTTACAATATTGGAAGGCACACCTGCGACGTACACCTTCAGGACCTGGTCTCAAATAATGTTCAATACCAACAAGGCGAATGTCATCGGAAGCTTTGTGACTAGTCTGAGATTGTCGAGATGCTTGAAGGCGACCAGCACCAGCAGCGACCAGCAGCAGCAGCACCGCGTTTGCGGCCAGGAACAATAACCGATGATGCCGAAGCGTCTCCTGGAGGTGATATACAACTGTTGGTTGTAATCTTCATGAGGTCCTCACGTCACATCTTGTGTTGAGCTGGCGATCGCTGAGGTTATACACTAAATCACCGTCATCGTCTTCACCCGAGTCATCATCAGAATGATTATTTGGCTCAGGAGGCCGATTCTCACCCATTAGACTCTCAATGCATATTAGACAAATGGGAGAAACTTCGTCTTGCAATAGGCAAAGGTTCTTCGAGATTGGTTCTTGGCCTATTAAAAGACGAGCCACCTTCTAATTGTCTAATTCGACAAATTTGCTATACAACCGAGAATCGGCCTCCAGGAGGCTTCACAAATATGGAATCCACTTCATAATCAGACTCCTCTTCTCAAATCGCTAAAGTTTCGAGCAAGTACAGTCCCTAAAACGTAAAAATCAACTTTTATATCATAAACAAACATACAAATAGTTAAAAAATATGTAATAAGTACAAGTCAAATTGTAAAAACACGAATATTTAAGGTTTCTTGAAAAGACACGGTATCGGGCTACTGGTGCAATTTAGCATCAGCAATGAAGAATTACTTGTTAGGAAAAGAGTGCTTTCTTAGTAATTTCTTTGAAAAATTATTCTATAATGATTACTGACTCTGCTAAACACAAGAATACTAACAATGAATCACAAAAAACAAAGTTATAAGAAACCCACGTGAACGCTGCTTCCATTTTTGCACTGTTTTTCAATTTCACGCACAAACCATGCATCCTGATTTGTTATTGTTTCGACTAATCAAAAGACACGTTCCTCCTAGACCAATTTCACGCTAAAAATCTCAACCAATCACAACAGCCGCGAAATTCAGCGCGAAAGTTTGAACATCAAATAGGTGATGCAATATTGCACCGCTAGCCGTTAATGGTTTAATTTGATCCCTGAAAACCCTTCTATCTCTTAATCAAGTAAGTTTCTTGCAGTTGGTACATAGTCATCGAAAAAATACTTTTAATGCCCATAAAAATTGTATGTCAGAGATTTTTTTAAATATTTTTTTGTTCTAATAATCTGTTTTTATCTTCTTTGACCCTGATTGATATGTGCACTTTATGAAGATTCACACTTTATACAACTTCAAAATTATTCAGTCCATGTCAATTATTTTCATTCAGTTAGATTTATAATAAACATTCGAGAAAATAATTACAAGACAACAAACACACATCACATTTTTTTTTGTGTTCTTTCTTTCGAGTTGATCATAGTCGATCTTTTTTATCAGGGCAGGAAGGACCGTACCCCGAAGGGTGCCAATCGAGACCCTATTACTAAGCTTACGCTTTCCGTCCGTCCGTGTGTCTGTCCGTCAGCAGTTCGTAGAGCAAGAACCGTAATTTTAACTAGAATAGAAAATTGAAATTTTTACAGAATATGATTGTGTATATCTGTTGCCGCAACTACAACAAATACTGAAATACGAGAGATATTACAAATTAAAGGGGTTTCCCATACAAGAGACGTGTTTTGATACAACTACGCATTTCAATATGATAGTATATTTCGCGACAACCCAATTTGTTGTGGTGCGCTACCACAACAAATTGGGTTGTCGGGAATGCCGGTATAATTCAAATCCTCGTGAGGGCATAATATTTTTTAATTTTCTTTTTGTTGTTGTTTTATTGTTTTGAGTGCGATGGTACGGTACCCTTTGTGTGCGATTCCGACCCGCACTTGCCGATTTTTTATTGCATGATGATCGCTGTGTATTGTATTGTATTATATTATATTTTTAGGTTATTGCTACAATATGCAACATAAATTATATCAGGCAGTCCAGTGAGCCTTTTATTAACACCACAAAACCAGTACCAGGTGATATAACTAGAAGTATTAAGTGTGGATGCCCTACTGGGACCCTTGAAGAAATAGATACTTGTCTGTGCCAGGAAATGGGTAAGTTTATGTACAAGAAATTAAGATATAGATATTAGTTCCCGCGATACTAGAACCATCAGGAATATCGCGGGACGATGGCAAGAGGCCGGACGGGATGACATTTATTCCGTGGAAAAACGGGCGGTCGCTTGTGTGTGTGGGACGCGACTTGTGTCGATACGCTGGCACAGTCTCATAGACAAGCGACCGCTTGCAAGGCTGGTGCGGCAGCGGCAACCGCAGAAGGCAACAAAAGGCGCAAATGCCACCCTTGGCCAGGGCTACCCTAATTGTGCCTTTTGGAGTCGAAACTCTCGGTCCATGGGGACCAGAGGCGCGAGTACTGTTCAAAGAACTCTCATCGCTACTGATCGATGCCTCAAATGACCGGAAGGCTGGAGTCTACCTTGGGCCACGGCCGAGTCTTGCCATACAGCGAGGCAACGCCACCAGCCTTCTGGGCACCTTGCCCAGCGATGGCGGCAGTGATCTGGCTCAAATTTTCTATTTAAATTAACATTTTGATTTTATTATTATTATTTTAATTCAAATGTATATAAACTGTAATTATGTAAATAATTTCAAGAAGCGAAAATAGTAGATTGTTTTTTGATTCGTGAGTGTGTTTTTTGAGTCCTGATGAGCGACCGAGGGATTCTAGAGTTGAGTCTCGAGTGCAACGAGGTCCGAAATAATAAAAATAAAGTTGCTTTGATCAAGTCGGTCCCATAGTGAAAGTTGTTCAGAATGATGTCCCTCTTTCCGCGTGTACACCCCTCTCTGTTACACCCTGTATAGGTACATGTATGTTATTTTATTGATTGCTTACTACTTTTCTCATAGAGGGTGATGAAAAGTAGAGTGTCCACCTCAGGAGTAAAAACTATTTTTGGCTCGAGTGATGTACTTTGAATCCCTCTCTCCCTCAGGATTCGACTTTTGAGTCCCTCGTTGCACTCGGGACTCAACTCTAGAATCCCTCGGTCGGTCGCTCAGGATTCAAAAACCACTGTCGCCCTAAAAATAGTTCTTTACTCCCTTGGTAAACAATCTACTATTATGTATTCATCACACATTACATTATAAAATCAACATTAATAAAATAATCCCTGATAAATAGTTTACGTTGCGCCCTCTACACGCTCGAATTGGTTCGAAGTAAGTAGTGATGACTAAAAAACTGGAGCTGATCCAATAAAATTAAGGACATATTCGAAATCATAATTCATAATTCATAATTTCTTTATTGCACACAAAAAGTTACATAGGACAGTAAAAAACATAGAAAACGTGTATAAAGGCGAGCTTATCTCTAATAAGAGATCTCTTCCAGCAAACCAAATAGGGATGAGACAGGTGGATTGCTGAGCAGGAGTAGACCCATGTGTACAATACATATAATTATTACTTACAAATCAATAGACTACATAAACTAGTGCATACTTATATAAATAAATCACTGATTGTTGTTGAGGTTGACCAAAATAAATGCTACTATAGTAGGAACGCGTTAGGTTGGGAATAGAGAGCGTTGATCTTTACTACCTACCCCTTAGCCAAATTATGAGTAGGTACAGCGGCCTATATGAACAATCTCATGAAGAAGTTTTTTACTTTAGGTTGAAAGAACTTTATTCTCATAAGAATAAGCTTCTTTAAACCTAGAGTCAAAGTCTTCTTCATGATAATTATGGTTCATCTATATAGTCAAGATCAATTTCTCTATTGCGACGCTAGCGTCTTCCTTCTGCAAGGTGTAAATAAGTAAACGCAAAATGAGAAAGAAACTACTTTGTTAGGGACGTCATTTTGAGCAACTTTAATTATTAAACCGATTTTATCAGAGCAACTTTATTTTTCACCTTCCCAGTACATTTTGGCCTGGGTGGGTCAGCTGATTTTTATGGAGAAGTAAAAAACAAAGTTGATTTGATCAAATCGGTTTAATAGTGAAAGTTGCTCAGAATGATGGCCCTAAAAAAGTAGTTTCTCATTTTGCGTTAATTCATTTACACGTTGTATACTAGAGGTTAGCGCTCAGCTCTTAGGCGACTCCAACCAATGTCGACTTTTTTCTGATGATATTAAGGCAAGACATCTTTCGATTTTCCGTAGACCTACTTTTTTCCAATAAGATGAATTAAACTACTTAAAGCCCGGATTTTACCAACGAAAAGTTATACCGAGAATAACTATCACGGGGATAACTTGTATGACAAATGACAGTTGAAAATGAGCTGATCTGAGGTAGTTAATGTCACTGGTGTCTATGAAAAAGTAGAAGATCTCGAGTAAAAGTTACTCTTTCGTTGGTAAAATCCGGGCTTACTCATATGATTATCTCTGTTTATAGGTGGCATTGCTCATCGAATGGCATTACTGCCTATAATTACGGTGGAAGACCCACCGTCATCTAAACTTCCTGGAAAAAAGTAAGTATTTGTATTTATACCGTTCACGTGAAATATGGTTCAGCTTACGCACCTAACATTTGAATTTTATAGCATTTGCGTCACATTGCTTATGAATAAGTATCTGCAAATAGCAATCGAAATTTTTTCATACAAAATTATAAGGTCCAAAACAGGTCCAGAACGTACAGGCATACCGTAATCTGATGGCAAATGGGGAAATAAAAATTTGATGTGGGCAATAGTGGGGAAATTCTAAATGTCAATTCATTTGGTTTGTGTCACCCTTTTATCTCGCGCGCCGCACGATTTGTATAGACGTCTCACTCTGATGGAACGACTAGAAAGAGACAGTGAGTCAGACAGGGCCCTGCCGACAGCGTAGTCTAATAGGCCCATATTATACCACCGGCCGGCCGCCTAATTTTAAAAGAAGGCCGACACTTGGTAAAAGAAAACCGCTGCGGACTACATCCGCAATTGATGGTCTGTGCGCAAGACAGGTTTTAGTTTGTATCGAAGTGTCGCCGCGCCGTGCGCCGTAGTGAAAGGTGGGCAACACAGCCTGGACGAACGCACTTTATGACGCGATGACCTGATTTGACCGGTGAAAATAGACAATAATAGACAGATTCCGGTATCGGTACGGTATACATTCCCATAAAACCATAGATGAAAATTATGATTTTCAAATGGCAATTGTCTTTCTTTACAAATGTTCCACATAATTATAAATGCATTATATCAACAATACGTTAATTACCCTCACAACCATGTGATATTTAATGGAATCAAATATAAAATTACTAAAATGTCATTCAATGTTGTTTTTCCATTCCCAGATTACCAGATTTAACATACAACCAGTACAATGAGCCGGAAGATTTCTTCCCTAACAACCACAAAAGGATGTTTGGCGATCAAGTAAATATCGAGTAACCAATTAAATAAGCAGTTACATTCTACCGACAGATGTCAAAACGTAATAGGACAATTCTCATTTTCGACAAAAAAAACGGTGTGATCACCATTTATCTAAGCTGTGTAGTGTGCTTAATATTAGATAGGTTATTTATTTTAGTAAATAATTGATAAAAATCAATTAATCGAAATCACACACGAAGGGTACAGTACTATTAACAAAACTTTTAATCACTTAAGACAATAATGAAAATAATAAATAAATAAATATGTCCTCACGAAGATTGGAACTCACGACATACGGATTGAGAGCCTACATCATACCCGCTGAGCTACCTCAACGATGTACGTTGACGCGAAATAAACCATCACATTGAAATGCGTGAGTGTACCAAAACAAGTCTCTTGTATGGGGACCCCCTTTAATTTGTAATATCTCTCGTATTTCATTATTTGTTGTTGTTGCGGCAACAAATATACACATTCTGGGAAAATTTCAACTTTCTAGATATTACGGTTCATGCTGTAGGACCCGATGACGGACAGAACGGACAAACGGACAGCGTGGGCTTAATAAGAGGGTCCCGTTTGGGACCCTTCGGGTGCGGTACCCTAAACAGCAACACTCTCTAGCTAAATTAATGTAAATAACCCACACAGTTTTTTTTAATAAGCGTAATGCATCAAAAATGTCCCTTCCATGGGTGTGACCACCACACCGTGATAGAGGACGTGGAATCGGACATGGCGCGTTTATCCGATAAACCGCAAGTCAGGTTCATATCTAATTATGTTTTTTTTTTTTTTTAATTTTGATACAAAAATCACTTGCAGTGGCAGTCACTGTATATTCAGTTTCTTCAGTAGATGCAGTAATAGATGAATTATTAAACACACTGTATAGTCAGTATCTTCTATTGGTACAGTAATAGATGCATTAATTAAAAGGACACGACTGTGTTGCACTGATGACGTTTGGATCGAGACTGGTTTGCAGCGCCGCTGCCGCCGTGTTAGAATCCTTGTGAATGTGTGCGTGAACAGGCTCGCCCCCCAGTTTATTGCTGATCATCCTCAGCATCATCCAGGAGAGGAACTATCTTCCTGATAGAACGTCGAAGAATTCCTCGTGATGTCTTGATATCTACAACTCGACTGGCCTCATCAGATCCAGGATAAAGGCAGTGTATTCTTCCTAGTGACCATTTGAGTGGTGGTGTCTGTTCATCCTTAATCAGTACGAGTTGGCCAGGTTTTAAATCATCTTGCCGGACACGCCATTTTGTGCGTTGATGCAGCTCAGCAATATATTCACGGCTCCATCTGGACCAGAAGTGTTGACGTGCTTGTTCTATTCTTGCGTATCTGTGTAGCCTATTCGGATTGGCTTCTTGAAAGTCTGGAGCCGGCAGACTAGTAAGGGGTCTTCCAATTAAGAAGTGTCCGGGGGTAAGCGGGGCTAAATCATCAGGATTCGAAGACAATGGTATTAACGGACGCGAATTCATTACAGCTTCAATTTGCGCGAATAATGTAGTTAGCTCTTCAAATGTCAAATGACTATTGCCTACGACCTTTTTCATGTGATTTTTAGCAACTTTTACACCTGCCTCCCAAAGCCCGCCAAAGTTCGGAGCATAAGCGGGTGAGAACCGGAATTTTATACCCTCATTTGCAAAAAAGTTTGAAACTATATCATTATCAACATTTCGTTTTAATTCATGGCTTGCACCTACGAAATTAGACCCATTATCACAATAAATCTGATTGGGCTTTCCTCTTCTCGATATAAATCTTCTTAAAGCTAAAATAAATGCCTCTGTAGTGAGGTCACTAACCAATTCAAGATGCGTTGCTTTCGTTTTGAAACAAACAAATATGCATAAATATGCCTTAACCAATCTAGCGCCTCGACCTTTCTTTGTACTTATCATAATAGGACCGGCGTAATCTATTCCTACAACTTCAAACGGAAAGCCAGGTACTATGCGCTGTAAGGGCAAATCACCCATTATCTGGGCCGCAGCCCTTCCCTGCATCCTTCTACACATCACGCATTGCTTATAAATCTTCCTAGCTAACGTTCTGCCCGCAATAGGCCAGTAACGCTCACGAATAGAAGCAAGAAGAAGCTGCGGCCCCGCGTGGAGAAGACGTCTGTGCTCATGCTCAAATAACAACTTAGTAAAGGGATGGTTTGCACTCAAAATCATTGGGTGCTTTTTAGAATAACTATACTCCGAATTATTTAGTCTTCCTCCAACGAGCATAGCACCCTGGCTATCCAAGAATGGACTTAAACTTAGCAACGTCGATTTTAAATTAACTTTCTTATTTTTAACTAAATTATCAATGTCTGACTCAAAGCATTCTTGCTGCGATAATATAGCTAACTTTAGTTCAGCCTCATTTAACTCATCTGCAGTTAATGGACCCTTTTGCCTTGTATCTAAATATTTACAGTTTCTTATGAACCTGAGAACATACGCATACGTTCTTTTCAAAGTAGTTAGCTTAGAAAATCTTTTAAATTCTATAACTTCAACATTATCGGCTTGTACAATGAAAACCTTTAGTTCTGGTAACTCTTGGCTACTCTGTGTTTGAACTGGCCATCCACTTTCAAGATCCTTCAAGAATGCAGGTCCTTCCCACCAGAGGGCGTTGTGTTCTACTTGATCCGGAAATAAACCTCTTGATGCTAAATCCGCTGGATTCTGGGAAGAAGGTACGTACATCCATGAGCTGTTACTTAATTTTTCAGTAATTTCTTTTATTTTTGTAACTCTGTGAACAACAAATGTTTTAAGTTTTGATTGCTCCATTTTAAGCCATCCTAATACAATTTTTGAGTCAGACCAGTAAACTATTCTATTAATAGCACACCTCAAAGCCTTTACGACATTATTACATAATTTACTTGCCAATACAGCTCCGCATAACTCTAGTTTAGGTATCGTAATCGGTTTGAGAGGTGCTACCTTAGTCTTTGCGCATAAAAGTTTCACATGAATCATTCCGCCCTTATCAATTGATCTTATATAAATGCAGCTCGCATAGGCCTTTAACGAGGCGTCAGAATATGCGTGAATCTCTATATGAATGGGGTCATTACATATAACATGACGCGGTATTTGCAATGATAACAATGTACTTAAGGTATTTACCAACCTTTGCCATGTGACACGCATGTCAGTGGGGATTTCATCGTCCCAATTTAACCCTTGCACCCATAGTTGCTGCAATAACATCTTAAACATAATTGTACATACACTTAATAACCCCAATGGGTCAAATATCTTTGAAGAATCTGATAAAATTGTGCGCTTTGTTAATTTACTTTCTTTTTTCTTGCTATCAGGATTGTAACTTATCAATAAATTATCCGTACACGGATTCCATTTCATCCCTAGTATTTTACACTCTGTATTTAATTGAACCTTATCTTGTATTTCATACGTTTCCTTTTCTTTTAATAAACTTGTACAGTTAGTTCTTATTTTCGGTAATTTTAAGCATGCTGAAGCTAGAACACTTTCTACTGAATTTTGTATGTACTTCAGTTCGTCTTCAGAGTCGCATCCAGTCAGTATATCATCACAATAAAAATCATGCTCTATAATTTCTTTTATCTTTGGATCTGCGCACTCTGAAGCCAGCTGAAGCAAACAGCGCGTGCTGAGAAAGGGGGCGGATGAGGTACCGTATGTTACAGTATTTAATTGTAAATACTTCACTCGCTCCCACTCATTTTCACGCCACAATATCGTTTGTAAATATCGTTGCGATTGATCGACTAAAACTTGTCTGTAAAACTTTTCAATATCTCCGGTTAAAACCAGTTTATGTTGTCGAAATCGCAACAATATTGACATAATATCATCCTGCACCGTGGGTCCAACCATCAAAATATCATTGAGTGACAAACCCGATTCAGTTTTGGCCGATGCATCAAATACAACGCGACATTTAGTTTTTTCGCTGTTCTCACGCAATACAGGGTGATGCGGCAACAAATTACAGGTTTCCGGTTTGTCAATCAGTGTCAGATGACCCAAGGTATGATATTCGTTTATAAATTCAACATATTGTTGTTTTATGTGAGGCTGCTTCTCGAAACGCCTTTCCAAATTATTGAAACGACTTCTAGAAACCTTATAGGAATCGCCTAGCTCTTCTGGCTCGTTTTTGAAAGGCAGACTCACACAAAACCTACCTTCTTCAGTTCTATACGTATTTGCTACAAAGTGTGCTTCGCATTGTTCTTCTTCAGTGGTGTAAATTTTGTTTTCAGAGGGCAACTCTTCCAGTTCCCAAAATTTCTTCAATGTGCTGTGTACATCCTGACTAAAATTACAGTATATCTTGTTAGTCGGAATCATGACTGGACCTACAACCAACCATCCCAGCTGTGAATTTTGCAAAATAGGTTGATTGTGTCCTAAACCTAGCCTTTCAGGACTAATAATATCCCAAAACAGGTCTGCGCCGATTAAAATATCTACAGTTGCAGGATAATTGAAATTAGTGTCGGCCAGCTTTAGATTTTGTGGGATAATAATGTCGCTAGTGTCAATTTCAGTGCTTGGTAAATTTCCAGTAATAGAAGGTATAACCAAAGCATAAACTTGTTTAGTGAATGAATTGTTGCAGGATACGAGCTCAAATTTACAGTTTTCTAGTGCATTTATTGTTATATTATTTATACCTGCAACAGTTAGCGAGCGCACTGCTTGGCCTCGAATGCTGAGCCTGTCCTTCAATGACTTGGTTATGAACGAGGACTGACTGCCACAGTCAAGCAGAGCGCGGGCCTCTATTGATTGCTTAGTTTCAGAGTTTACAATTTTTACCATTGCAGTAGACAGTAATACTTGATTTGCCACAGCAGTCGTCATCGAAACAAGATTCGCATTTGTGCTTTCAGCCTTTGGAGTTTGGTAATTTTTATGTAACATACTGTTATGTCTTCTGTGGCAAATCCTGCATGGTCCCATCCTGCACTGATGAGCAAAATGACCTGGACGGAAACAGTTTATGCACAGCCTTTTCTTACTTATTTCTGCGTTTCTTTGATCAACTGTCATTTCATTAAAGGCCTTGCATTGAAAGATCCGATGCTCATCATTGCAAATAGGACAGCTAAACTTCTTTGTTTCAGAAGCAGCGGCGACAAATGTTTTTTGATACTTATCTAATCTCTTTACTTGTCTTTCCACATTTTCAGGTTTTTCAACTTTATTTTCAGCTAATGTTTCTAAAATATCAGCCCTGCTTCTTATGAACGTGTAAAACTCATCTAATCTTGGCAACTTCTGAGTACTATTTCTATATTCTTCCCATTTTTTGTTTGTCTCCGCATCTAACTTTGATGAAAACATAAATATGATTAAGGTGTCCCAATTATCAGTGGGTTCATCAAGGTTATTTAGTGCTCTGAGGTTTCTTGAAATATGATCAACGAGAGATCTCAGGGCAGCGTGCGACTCCTTTGCAATTGGCTCAATATTACATAAATCCTTTAAATGACTATTTACAAGTTGTCTCTTATTATCGAACCTTTCAAGTATCAACTTCCATGCAATCGAATAATTTTTAGTAGACGTTTCTAGCGAGTTGATGACTTGCGCAGCGCTGCCTTCTAAAGAACCGCGTAAGTAATGATATTTATTTATCTCACTTAACCTTTTGTTTTCGTGAATCAGCGATACAAAAGTATCTTGAAACTCGAGCCACTTGCTATAGTTGCCGTCAAAAATGGGAAGTTTTATAGTAGGCAGTTTGACCCCCCCAAAATGATCTGAAGGGTCATGGGCTGAGTTAGCATTCCGTTGAGCATCACTCGAGCCTTGTTCTGAAACAGCGTCATCAAAGGCCGCTTGATGAGACTCATACAACTCTTGGGATAAACTAATAGCCGAGTAAAATTGATTTTCCATTTCATCTCTTTCATTTTGCTGCTCAGCGGTTGCTTCATCACATAGTTCAATGCTTGTCTGAATGGAGTCAAACTCCTCAAATATATTTTTTATCTTGTCTAATCTTAGTTTCAGTTCAGCTAATTGTTGCTTGCTTACTTGCCTTTTGTAGTTTTGTAAATCAGCTAAATATTTCTTATAGACAGTTAATCTACCTTTTATTAAACCTCTCCTATGAATCAAAACCTTGATATCTTCAGACATTTTTGCAAATGAGTATGAGGTAAGTATTTTACAAGTATGATCTTATCAAACGCTATTGAATCAAATTGTCAACTTGGACAATGGAACTTTTTACGCAAATAAAGGTTCAGCACTCACCCGCCCAGCTGTTGTTTACCTCCGTATCACCGCGCAGCACACAGAGGTAGGTGTCACGCGTTGATTTTGAGAATACGCGTGATCGTTTCTATGCACCTGGCGTGAACTCGGCGACACGAAGGTAGGTATCCTAGCGCGGGGCGAGCCCCGACGCCCAGCTGAAATGTTCGGCCAAATCCTTTTAAACTATGTGTAAAATTGCCACTTTTACAGGTCCTTGCTATTTACTAAAGGTAGGATTAGTCAAGCGAATAAATTGAAGCAAGCAATTGGCAGTGCAACTTACTCAATAGCTTATATTTTGTTCGTACAGCAAAATTTATGTGAATAGGTATGTAATAAGTACAGAATATAAGCGAATTGCTTGCTCCCACAGACAAAATAGACAGGTAATATACAGTAAAAGATGCTTTGTAAGGTTTGTGGGAACAGTGACAGGCTATGTTTCACCTAAATAGCTATGTTTAAGCTTGCATACTAAATATATATACAGTAAAAGATGCGTTATTCAGATAGGTAAGATAACAGTTTAACTTGTTTACCGATTTGACAGTTATTTCTTATGATTTTCAGAAAAGATGCGTGCTAATAGGCAATA
The DNA here is from genome assembly GCA_963457715.1 of Argyresthia albistria. Lineage (NCBI taxonomy): Eukaryota > Metazoa > Arthropoda > Insecta > Lepidoptera > Argyresthiidae > Argyresthia > Argyresthia albistria. Next base: position 6,583,195 of record OY735273.1, read on the forward strand.
TTCAGGATGCTTGATACCTATTAGCTAGTTCACTATGTTAAAATATAACAGTAAAAGATGTATTTTGCAAATAGGCAATATGACAGCTTAACTTGATACCTAAATGCCAGTTAATTATGGTTAATTTTGAGCCTCAACGTTATCAGCGCAAACTGAAACTTGAATGATTTATCACTTCGACGGCAAAATAAGCAAAACAAAGTTCATGAAAAGAGGGATGGATAAAAAATGGAATGGATCACTTCACTTCCCTTATTCCAGTGTGTTGAGATCGCCTCTGTTATCGCACTCAAATGTGAATCGCCATTCGCCGCGTGGCGCGTTGACCTCTCCGTGTTACGTAACCGCGCAGTTGATATTCGCTGCAGATCTTCCGCCTCGCAGAATGTTCCCAAAGATACGGTCGCCAAAAAACTTTGTATATTCAGTTTCTTCAGTAGATGCAGTAATAGATGAATTATTAAACACACTGTATAGTCAGTATCTTCTATTGGTACAGTAATAGATGCATTAATTAAAAGGACACGACTGTGTTGCACTGATGACGTTTGGATCGAGACTGGTTTGCAGCGCCGCTGCCGCCGTGTTAGCATCCTTGTGAATGTGTGCGTGAACAGTCACATCCATGGATTCCGTGGACGAAATAAAATATTAACCTCATAGCGAAAAAAATCTATCGGGGCTGCGAGCTCGGCGACTATTTAACAAAAATAATACCATAATTTATTGCAAAAAGTTCCTTCAAAAATCAGAATTACCTTTCCCAACCACTAACACTAAATTAATATAATCTCATTCATAAAAATTTATAAAAACAACATTAGTAATAATATTAATTTAGTAAAAACTTATTTAAAGGAACAAGAAAGAACTTGTATGAATAAACAAATAAGTAATTAAATAGGTCATAAAGTCGGTTTTTTTATTTTTTTACTTGGTGAATTATTCGTAAAATATTTTGCTAATGATATACACCATTTTGATATATATTTCATTTGTGTCGGTCCAGGGTTGTATTTTCCTTACATTGTGACCATTTTCCTTTAATGTTACTATTATTAATTAACAAACAGAGTTAAAATATGGAAATTTAATTTTTCAGCATAAACCGGCATTTTTAAGTAATGAAAATTTAAGATCATCATTTGAAGTTCCTCAAAAAAACAAAAAACCTTTTAAAAACGATTGGGAACCTAGAAAAACCTTAGATGCTTTAGCAAGACTTCAGAATTATGTCGTGAATAGACGAAATGGACTATATTTAGTCAACAAACAAAATGCTTCATCACAAACAAATCTACAGATACCAAATAATAATAAAAAATACTTCACAATAACGTTGCAAATAGAGAAGGTTCCCTTATCTGATTTCAATGCATCAACTGGCATGGACACTTACAACCGTTATGTAGCAATGGGTGATGATAATCGGGAAAATGGAAAATTAATGGAACTATTGGACTCACTTGAGCGAGAAGTAAATCACATAGAAATAGCCGTTAAAGCAAAAGATGCAATAAACACAAAAATTGATAAAATACACGATCATTTAAAGAAAAATCGACAACCTCACGGTATGACACAAAAAGACATACATATAAACAGATATGATGCGAGTAAAAATACAATTAGAATTGAATCTAGAGACAATCATCAATTTGATCATACCCTGTACGATACTCGGCTAATATTAAGACCTAACGAAGACGTTTCGACAAACAATGACGATAGAAATTTCAATAAAATACCAAGAAATCAAAATCAAAACAGCGAAGAAATGAATGCGATTAGGAGAAAATATATGCAAAAAAAACTAGATCTCCTAGAAAAAGAAGTCAATGATGCTGTTCACACGCTGCACGAGCAGACGTTACAACATTCCGATGAATTGCGGAATTATAAGTAATGTGAGTATAAATACCTGCTTACCTGTTCGATAATGGAGAGGTGCTCAGGGGTGCATATTGCGTTTGATTTTTATTGGTTGGACTAAAGATTAATCGGTTAAAACTTAAAAGCACATGACCCTGATGACTAATGGCGCAAAGTTAGTTCGTAATGAGCCTGAGAAACAATACGGATACAAGTTCATATTCATATATTTATTTGTAAACACGTACATAGGGGTTACAGGTGGAGATGTAAATTCAAGTAGCGTACATAGGGCTAGACTAGACTTTAAAATTTACAAGAGAGTAGGTATGGTTTGAAAACAGAAAAAAAACGAAAGACGTGTTCCTTAATCGTGGAATAGCTTTTGTTTGTTTGTGAAGGTACTGATATATGCTGATGGTGGGCAATCTACCACGGTTTTTGACGCGCAAACTAGTTGACATAAACACTTTACTACGTTACTACATTACACTAAATTATGTTTGTAATGGCAACACCAAAGTTAACAATTATATTTTTCAATAAGTTATTAAAGTATAGTTGTTTTTACTTAAAGAGCATCGAACCTTTATAACATTGAAATTTCCTAAAAAAAACAAATGTTTTTTGACAAAATGTCGTAAATTTTCTGAGGAAATATTATACATGTTTTCCCGCTTCCCGGCTTGATTCAAAAATGTTCGAACCCCTTTATAATTTGATTTTTGTTGATTGTTGCAGCAAAACGTGAGACAACAGTTGATACCAGTTTCGTGAAATCACTACGGGGTGGCAGAGGCACAACAGCTGCGCCCACTTTCAGCCTCTGATTCAATACTCCATTATCTTTAGACATGTTTTTATAAATTGAGGTGATTTGTAAAATAACCTATAATTACCTACCTACCTACCAAAAAAATATATACTGGACCATGTGGCTGCGCAATTTTTGGAAACACCTGCCACAATTTTGAGACTGGAGGATGTGTCGGGCAGTGTCGGAAAGTCATAATTCATAATTTCTTTATGCACACAGACATTATTAGCCCTTAATTAAAAATAATGTTTTCGAGAGGAATCCTGCCCTCGTTATAACGTGCTTTTCTGCATTGCTTTGCCCCTTTCTGTGCACAGGACCAGTAATATTTATTATATCCTAATAGCCTTCAATTAACAACATGTCTTTACCGCGCACTAATTTTTCTATTTTTATATCAGGATCTGAAATTTTGACTACCTAATTTAGTTTGCAAACGAATTAAAATATTCCAATGTGTTCGGAAAACTACGAAGTAATCTGCACGACTGAACGATTGCAACTAAATGTTGAAACTAATAATAGGGTAGAGCGTGTAGTATATGCATCTTCGTACGTCTTTATTAGCTTGTAAGTTAGTTTCGATCCTCCAATTCCCTGTTCCAATCTACCCTTCTTCGAAGCTGTCCTGTCCCTATCAATCCTCTTTCCAGGAATGCGAGACGGCCAGCCTGAACTGGCTTGAACTGGCCACTTCCTACTTTCTTCGTCAAAAACGCATTCGAATCTAGAGATTCTTCAAATACCGACAGAAGGTCAGACAAGACACGGCCTTGAAAGTGGATAGACGTACTGCTAATATAGCTGTCAAACCACCAAACTACCTGTAGCAACCTACCCTAACGAACTTCGGCCTACAATGGTTCTCTAAACTACCAGGAGATCTCTGGATGATCCCTGAGGAGCTGGCTTATGCCCCGATGGACTCATCTTAATCGGAAGGAACACAGACGTGTAACACGGGCGCTCTCCCACTGGATAGCGCCACAGAGTTAAGTACCCTTTAACGTCCACTGGCCGCCACCTACTTATTTGCTCGGAAGCCATTCACCTTTACGGACCACTTCTCTCCCTAAATGTTGGCAAGAGACGAAGACCAGAAGACTCTACGCTGTGTAGGGACTCTAGTGTTGTGTAATGCTCATCCGTAGGTAACCCTCTTCTAATGTGCTAGTGTTTCCTGGTCGGTTGCTATAGTAAAGTAACAAACTTTGTTTAGTAACAATTATTTGTTAAATTCAACTTGTTACCGAAGAGCAACACTTAGGCATTGCGTGGTCATCGCGAGGATATTGTACATTTGATTCATACCTCATTTAAAAAATATATAGTTAACTAAGTAATTCACTTAATTAAGATGTCGCCTAAAAGTTAAAGTATTGGAAATTAAAATATCATCAGAACTTTTAATCTGAGTCTTTTAATTATTTTGTAAAGTCGCTTTGATTTTCCGGTAGTAAGAAATGGGTATTTTAAGTACCTATTCTATCTAAATATTTATTATGAGGTAGGTGATAGGTGATAGGTCACATAATATTTGTTACTTTTATTTATTTATTTATCTTGTTTACGTTTTTGTTATTTTCCCCAAACCGATCTTGATTCGTTAGTAACCATTTGCTGTGTAATTTAGAGAAATATCGTTTTTTTGGAGTGTGTTTCAAAGTGTTACAGAATCAATTTATGGATATAAATCCAACACACCCTGTATATATTCCATTAAGATCAACTAGGTAGAGCTTGTCTAAGCTGAAATGACGCGCCCCACTCCTTGGTTTTTATATTTACTTGTCATACAAAACCAAGGAGTGGGGCGCGTCATTTCAGCTTAGACAAGCTCTACGTATTGTGTTGCAGTGAATGTTATCTTTTCAAACTTCGTTTTTTTTTGTGTACGTTTTAGTGGACATTGTTTAACAAGACTTTTGTTGTCCTCTTTTGATGTTAATGTTTTCATCCTTTGTGTATTATACTGCGATATTGTAGGGACAGATAATTAATTTGAGGCCTAACCAGTGAAATGTTTTTCGCGGTAAGTTTACTGAAATATTATTAACCCCCAAACTCGAGCCATTTTTTTTATAAAAAAAAAATACATTAAAATTAGTTTGACAGTGGGTACCAACGTCAAAAATTAGACATTTGACGTCTTGGTACCCACTGTCAAAATAATTTTAATGACTTTTTTTTATAATTTAAATGTCAATATTGTTCCAAGGACTCTTTTGTCCTTACGCTACCGTGGGTGTGAATGAACTACTTTAAATGAATTGTGTAACCCAATCATGCAGAAAGGGGATAAAAACAGGCCAAGTGCGATTTGGTATCGTGCTTCAAGGTTCCATACAAATCGCATTAGCGTAGTAGAGGTTCGCAGGGTAGGGAGGGCCTACATTTTCCGCCTGTCTGTTCGTCCGTCCGTCTGTCCATCTGTCGGTCTGTCTGCCTATCCGTCTGTCAAGAACTTTGAGGGGGGGGTATGGTATAATTTTTCGATGGTCAGACGATATGCCTCGAACTAAGGAAGCTTCCGTAGCATCTCAGTATACGCCGGTGTCATATTTTGTTCTAGGTGTCATATATCTGTATGGAATATAATAAAACGATCCACTAAAAAAATAACTGAGCGAATAAATTACTGACTGAGCGACAAGTCGCCCACCTTCTCTAACAAACCATAAACCTAAGGGGCCATTTGCACCAAAAACTTAATTACTGTTAGCTTCTTAATTCTATTTAGCAGCTATCAAAATGTATTAAATATGTCAAACTTTTGTGATTAACGCGCTAATCACAATTACCGCCGTACCCAGAGTCATTCAATGATTCATTAAGGATTACTAAGTAAAGGATTTTGTATGTAAATTCAAATTTGTAATTGACTTAATGGTTGATTAAATCTCTCTGAGTGCGGCGGTAAGTGTTTTTGGTACAAATGGACCTATATCAACTTTATTTTACAAAAAAAAAACAATTCATTAACACCTTCATTTATTTCATAAATCTAACTGTACATTACTTCAACTCATCTTGTCTCGCGGGTCTATGTCTGCGTAGAATTAGTATATCTAGCACAGATTAATAAATCTAGTAACACTATGTGCCGTTTCTGGTAAATATTGCTATGTGAATGTGACTGACTGACTGCGAGTGACTTCGGGGTCGTGTAGCAACAAAGTAACAAAAAAATAGGTAATTAAAATGTATGTCAGGGTCAGTTGGTCACCCTACACACTCTACAAGCACACACAAATTGTTTATGGCCTTTGCTTTTGACACTTCTTACTCCTCTGGTTAGTTTATTTGAAAAAGATTTTTATGATGAATTGTGAGGTGACCAAAAATTCAGAACTATTAAGGATAATGTATTTATTAAATTACTAACGCATAGTTGTGATTATTTAAATACTAGCTTAATAGCTGAAGCCGCAATCATTTACTGAGTAAGAAACAATATTTTAGAGTCACGCAGGTCACGACCCAAAAGTCACCTGTATAATATTGCTATATATGTGCAGCAGGCACATCTATAAAACAGTGAATAACTTGTGCCGCCCGGCCATCACACGCATACATGGAGCCGCGAGACAAGATGTTACGTACGACCACAGAATAAGTAATAGTACTAGTGCGACCATCGAACTACTCTAATGGTAGGTAGTTCAATGCGTACGACTGAGATTCCCGTGGATAGGATAGGACGAGGCCTTACCCCTTATTCATAAAAAGCTAATTCGAGCGACGAAACGGGACAGGGCTAAAGAGCCGTACTTACGTCGATTCTGTAAAATTCGAAAAACAACTCGCATCTCGTTTCGATCACTCTCACTTCGTATTTGTTTGAAACTTTCCATCGCGTTCGAATACAAAGTGAGCGTCGAAGTGACCCTACCGAATGCCACTTCTTACGTCATCTCATAATAATTTCTGTCAAAATTTCACGTTCAATACTCGCTGCCACGCTCGCAACGGTACGCTTGTGTAATTTCATTTCAATCAAGAAACGATTATATTATGCGAGTTTGCAAATGACTGGGCAGTTTTATGACTGCAATTTTTCAGGTTGTCGTTCTAGTAAGGTTTACAGACTCACACGGCTGTCTAGCCCTGGCTCTGTCCCGTTCCGCCGCTCGGATTCTTTTTATACGGTGGTTAGTTTTTGTCCTACGACCAGCTAATGACGTGCTCGATCCAGTCGACGTAGTGTGACACCCGAGTGTAGAGAACGGCGCCATCGCACTGGTACGCCCCGAGCGTGACGCCAACGAAAGTGTACATGCAGCCAAACTCAGCGTTGCGCGCGACCATCGGCGACCCGTAGTAGTGACTCTGCGGATAAAGTCAAAGTATAGACTCAAGTGGAAGTGGGCAGGACATTTGGCGAGACGAGGTGATGGCAGGTGGAGTAGATCCTTGACCGAGTCAAGCATGGGTAGAATGGTAGCCAGACTGATGAGTCGATGACATTACTCATATTGCGGGGAAGACCTGGATTCGATATGCATAGGACCGGATAAGTTGGCACAAAAAGGAGGAGTCTGAATCGTTTGTCACACACACCGGTTCCCGGGTAGCCGGCACTGAAGTGTATGGCCATTTACGTACGCTGTCATACGTACCGGAGGAGTAATTTGCTTGGCAATCGTATGAAAGAAATGAGAACCGGTTAGCCGGCCGGCGCTGGGTACCGGCAACCGGTGTGTGTGAAAAGGCACTTAAACTTAGCAATGGGCGAAAACGATGTTGATGAAATTCAAAGTTATTTATTTCTTTAGATACCTATTTATTTGGAACACGTAATTTTTTGCCTCTTCTATGCCTTGGACCACTTTGCGAGATGAAGGGCAAAGAAAGTCGAAATACTACAAATACTTATTTGATCTCACCTCGAATGCCTACATTTGAAGAGACTTGCTAAATCCGAATAAAATAATAATGTTATCTAAAGAGACATCCCCAAGAGTGCAGAACAGAGCACGCACTTTCACTATCTCTGTCCCTCATCTTCTACGACAAAACCTCCTCCCACACTCGGCATGCACTGGTGCAGGACAACGCCATCGACCGAAATACTGGGCAGATAGCATGCCGAGTATTGCCGAGTGAGTACAGGGGAAGGTTTTGTCGTGGAAAGTGAGGGACAGACATGTAGTGCATGCTCGGTGCTTCCTCTCTCGTGTCACGATCACGACCCACCGCAGGCCCAGGCATCCTACTGGATGCAGGCGTAGTCATTAGTCAATCTCCCTGCGGGTGTGTGTTTGTATGCTCATGTAGAGATATAATACGTACGTCGCATGTGTGCGGCGTGTAGCAGCGCATGGTGGTCTCATCCACCCCCCGAGGCAGCTCCGCTTCGCTGTAGTCGCCGGCGCATGTCGACGCCACCTCCGTCTCGACATAGAACTGCAAGCACATACACATTGATAAATATACAAGTTTGGGTGTACTCTTCTCAGATTAATGAAACTCTTTGGTAATTTTCATGTATTTGACGGGGGTGACAAGGGCACCGTTCCAATTTTTCCTATCTGAACAGCTAAGGGAACGTACCCATACTACTACCGTATGTATTAATTACCTAGCCTAGCCTAGCCTTCAGCATAGCGCTGAGTCTTCCATTTATAATGACATAAATGGCTTCCATTTATAAAGACAGTGACGCGCAACGACCGTCATTCATGAATGAATGAATGTGAATGATATTGTACATTGTACCTAAGGGATTTTCTTTTTTGTTTTTGTTTCTGTTCTATCTTTTTGTACTGTGTTCACTGTCTTTGTAATAAATGTTTCTTTCTTTCTTCTTTCTAATTACTCTCCTACGTGACCATTTTAGGGGGGAGGGGATTCTTCAAAACACTATAAATACCAGTCTTGTATGCCATAGCCAAAAATGGGTCACATAGTATCTATTGGTATATTAGATAGATAGATAAATCATTTATTCAAAGGACATGGTACACACACATAAATTAATAACAAAAAAAAACAATTTAAATAGACAGCACTTAATAGCACGCACTATGCAATTAACAGTAGGTACTCGCTAATATTCGCTTGTCGCCTCAGTATGTGGATCGCCTGACAGATGACTATCTATACCTACCTTGGTGAGTGCACCGTCAGACCAGCTCGTGAACAATAGCTGGTCGTAGTCCACCCCACGCCGGATGTCCAGGCACGCTGGTACGGCGTAGCGGTCCAGCTTCATCCTGACACATAGATTACACATTCAAATAGATGGCAACACTGTGTCTAGCAGAAGACATGGCTCAATAGAAAGGTCCGTTTAGTCTACAGACAATGAGTGTGCCAGACACATGCCGTGCCTGTGCTGACACGAGTGGACACTACCGTCGTAGCGACGCGTCGGCGATAGAATAATAGGTAGTAGTTTTAAGGCGAGGTACGAATAATTACAAACCAAGGTCAACGAAGATTGCGGAAGTGAGAAGCAAATATAACTCGGGAACAGGTATAAGTGGGATGGCAATTGTGCGTTTGCGCCTAATCTGAATCAACGTAAGCGCCAAAACGGAAAAAAATCATAAAATGTAAGCTATTCCAGGGAATTACATTTCAATATTCAAATCGCTACAATTCCCCGCATATTACGATTATTAGAAAGATCATATTTACTACTACTGCGGTAAAAAAGGAAAAAATATTGAAAAAAGGGTTGACTTTGGATTTATTTTCTATCGAGAAAATTTTATCCAAACACGTTTTCCTTCATGAAAACCCTAGATTATACAGTCAAATTACATATACCAGAAATTGATTACGATTTGCCTAGTATTTCCTGAAATACACATGAAAAAAGTACCCCTAATTTATTCATGAGGCGCCTTAAAACTAAAAACAATCTTTTGAAATCAAAAGATCTTGTTATGACCATTGAGCTACCATTACTAAATAGTAGTTCAATGGTTATGACGAATCAATGAGCGCAAACTATACAAACAAGAACCCGAGGGTTCCGTCTACCACTAGCTCTATCAACAGGTGATGATGATGAGAGCATCGATAGGCAATTTAAGTAGCATATGTCACGTCAAATCAAATGAGCCTAAACACGATGGGTTTACAAGTAAGAAAGGTTTCCCTCTTCGTAATTTCGTAATTTTTTTAGTGTACCTAGTCCACAAAAGAGACTCACAGAAATTGCATTTTAAACATAAACATTTACATACAGGCAAATATATTGCTTCTGGCCCCACACTAGGATACACTGTGTCGTGGGAACCAAAAAAGCGACATCACAAACATGTAAACATCCAAGACCTGGGTTTTTCTGACATGTAAGAAAAACGGTGTTGTCCCGTTGTCCACCCCCTGTCTGTACCCCAGGTGGGGACAACGGAACGCCATTTTTTTCCATACCGTTGTCGCCCACCTCTGATACAACGCCATTTTTTATCGTACCGTTGTCCCCCGCCTGGGGGACAGACAGGGGGTGGACAACGGGACTGCACTAGAAAAACAATGTACAAAGGCAAGCTTATCCCTCTTCCACCTTCGAGGATGTGATCATGTCGGATGCTCACTTGTTCTTGGTCTGCAGCAGCGCTATGCCGTGGTAGAGCGCGGGCCGCTTGTACTCGGGGTGTGTGATGGTGCGCGCGATCGCGTATACGTCGCGCGGGTCGGCGGGCGGCGAGGGCAAGCTAATCCCTCTTCAACCTTCGAGGATGTGATCATGTCAGATGCTCACTTGTTCTTGGTCTGCAGCAGCGCTATGCCGTGGTAGAGCGCGGGCCGCTTGTACTCGGGGTGTGTGATGGTGCGCGCGATCTCGTATACGTCGCGCGGGTCGGCGGGCGGCGAGGCATCGCGCGCGCGGTACCCGCGAATGCGCGCCCATTTTAACGTGGATCTGTGTAACACGGTGAAATATTAATTTTTTGTATCGTCGAACTTCCAGATGAACTAACTAACTAATGAATAAACTAACCCGTTTTTTTAAGTTTGAAAGTTACTGTTATTTTAGTATAAATCAAATCAGTTGTATTAGGTACTTGACTTACTCTGTAGCTCGCCACGCAGACACCAGTATAAACTGCTCATTAAGTATAGTTCCGGGGTATCTCCAGTCTTGGTTAGACTGGATCTTGTCGCTATCAGACAGAAACACCTGTAACAGACATTTAAATTTTACATTATTGGTTACCTACCCCAAACAACGACGATGTGGGATCCGTCCAACCCACTAGCGAGCGCTGCAACAATCATCTACTCAAAAAGTTGCTGTGGCCAATGATGATGAAATACCTAGCTATTTCATCATCTAGCTAGGTATTTTGTATTTGTATTTTATCTATTTATTTGCATCAGCGCACACACACACAATATAAAAGGTCCTAGATGATCAAAACAATAGATTACAGTGGCCGTACTCTAACAAAAAAAAAAAAATTCGCGTGTAGCACCGTACACGTGTTAGAAGTAAAACTTCTGTAGCTAGATCATTAAGTGGTACCTATACTATACACCTATACCTACCTATACTAAAAGAGATTTAAATTTCCAATTTTGAGATCCAATCTCTGCTTCAAGTTACTTTTATGTTTCAGACGTCCGATTATTTGAAATTATTTTATACTTGTACTTACTTTTAATACGTCATGTCATTTATTTCCCACCATTCCTTATCTACAATTTGTCGCGCTCGTGGTGATATACTTAACTCATTCAATAGTGTCACTACTATTTGCATCTCGCTCAGATTATATACCATCTGACGACGTCACGTCTTAAAACCGTCTCGCTCAAATGTATGCATTGCTTTGCTTGTCTCTGTGCCCAGTCCCTTTATTTAATTGATCGAGTACGTATTTTCAACTATTCCAAGTTAATGTGTACCTGCGGGGCTACCATAAGGCTTGCCACTCATCTCAGTCGCGCAGATAAATGACAAAGAAGATGGCTAAATCAATATATGGACGACTGCCCCAGACATGTACAAAGACTTCTCAACAGCCAATAGCATTTAAATATTCATTCATAAATTTAATTTACTGCGTCTGTATTTACTTTGTAGAACTTGAAGAAAAAAAAATTAAATATAGGTAAATAAGAGTTGTTACTCAATACTCCGTGATTCCAATATGATTCCGTGACCTTTGCCGTCGCTAGAAATAAGCACCATTTTGCAATAACATGCAACATAACGCCATCTAGCCACTCCTCTGGAAACCTCCTGTTTTCAACAGTTTTGCTAGTTGGCAATTATGTTGCATGTTATTTTTAACGATGGCAAAAGTCACTAATCAATGGCGGAATCATAGAGTATGAAGTGACAACTCTTAATTATTTAATCATTTCCTTCAAGTTCTACAAACTAACTAAAGACGCAGTAATTTATGAGAGAATATTTAAATGCTATTAATTGGCTGTTGAGAAGTCTTTGTACATGTCTGGGGCAGTCATTTTGCCAAATTGCCAACTCCTTTCGCGTCTCAATGATGTTTCTCCATAAAATAGCGCGCATTCATTATGATATGACATTAAATTGTGACAAAATGCGTGGCTGGGGTGACTGGCGTGCCTTATGCTACCCCCGCTAACCTATACATACCTACTTTGCTAGGATTTTCTAGGGTTACTTCATCGCGAAGCGATGACGTAACTCTTATTTAATTTTATTCTTGACATTTCCTTAGTCCGCCATACGACATACCTCGATTTTGATATTTTACTTCAACATTATTGACTGGCATGAAGCATTAACTTTAAAATTACAAAAGCTTATTAAAATCAAAATCGTATAATTTCAACAGTTATAACAACAATTCAACTTTAAAATATGTATTACAAAAATTACATACAAACAAATAAGCGAAACAATAAGCCATTAAACTTATGGCTCTGTAAGCTGTAGACCTCGCTTTGGCCGTTTACTACAGATAAACATTAAATAGGTAGGTATAACACGTACTTAGTAGCTAAACTGCTAATTTGTGACTTGAACTGCACTATATAATAATAAAACCGGCCAAGTGCGAGTCAGACTCGCGCACGAAGGGTTCCGTACCATTATCTATATAATTGAAACAAAAAGTAAACTTTAGAAAAAACCGACTTCCACAAACCCTATTTGATTAGATTGAGTTTAATACAAACTGTAACCCCTTATCCCCCCCCCCCCCCAGGGGAATTAATTTTGTCAAATCCCATATCAGTGCTACCCCACGCTACTAAGGAACCCCTGTACAAAGTTTCATGGCTCTAGGTCCATCGGTTTAGGCTATGCGTTGCCTGCCCGTCAGCCACGCATTGTATTTGTACCTAGTATTGAGCAGATCTGGTGGCCATATGTGGTCTTCATCAGCAGTTCCGCATCACAATATTATGCTTACCACGTGCATTTGCACGAGTTATTATGAAAAACACAAAAATCACTATAGGTCTAATCGGTCTAATTTTCCAAATCGGTCCATCCGTTTAGGCGCTATCGAGGCACATACATAAAAATAAAATTAAAAAAAAACAAACATCCGGACGAATTGTAAACCTCCTCCTTTGGGAAGTCGGTTAAAAAAACTGCAAAAAAACACGTTAATTGTATGGGAGCCCCCTTTATATTAAATTTATTTTGTTTTTAGTATTTGTTGTTATAGCGGGAACAGAAATACGTCATCTGTGAAAATATCAACTGTCTAGCTACCACGGTTCATGAGATACGGCCTGGTGACAGACAGACGGACGGACGGATATCTTGAGATTTTAAGGTACTTTCCCTCCAGGGCCCATTCGTTTTTCCACCCTGTATATGTGTGATCTGTAACTGTATTTTTCATGAAATACCCAAAAAGTTTTGTTCAAATTATCATCTTATGTCAGAATAACTTTGTAGCTAGTTGAAAAATAACATTTGAATTGATTCAAAGCTTGCCGCGCTTTTAGGGCCTTTAGTACCTACTAAACGCCACCGTAAGCAGCACTGTCTACAACCTACTCCTACTGGAAAACGTGAGACACCCATCTACAATTTCCGTACAATGAGGTTCACTCACTCATTATGTCAATGTCATGCAGACTGCAAAACATCATTTCAACGCACCAAAGAGTATTTAATTAAAACATCACTGGCAGCCAAACTTGAAGTGGCCAAAAGGAAAAAATTAATTTCTGAGCTCTGAGATTTGTATGAAAACAAAAGTAATTAAAAACTATTAATTTTATAATTATTTTCTAAAAGTTCTACAGACTAAATAGAGACGTCGTAATTCATCAATTAATATTTAAAGTCTTTGTAGAAGTCCGGGGACGACATTGCCATATCATTTAAATTTAGTTTCATTAAAAGAAGGCTTACCTACCAAAACAAAATGGCCTTGGTATAAACTTTTCAAGCGTGTTGTGAAGACGTATCTTGTACCGAGACCACTTTCAATTTGTAATATCTCTCGTATTTCAGTATTTGTAGTTGGTGCGGCAACAGATATACACATTCTGTGAAAATTTCAGCTTTCTAGCTATTACGGTTCGTGCAGGCGGACCCGGTGACAGACGGACGGACGGACGGACGGACGGACGGACGGACGGACGGACAGCGAAGTCTCAGTAATAGGGTCCCGTTTGGCACCCTTCGGGTACGGAACCCTAAAAAGTGGCTTTAGAACAGTTCTAGGTACCTACTTATTGTTTTCAAGAAGTCTTAATGCAGCCATCCATCACATCGGAATTTGTTTGAAAACTAAATATCACATTTGGATGATTCTAAGTGACTTTATGCGATTACTAGCTGCCTGTTGCGCGACTACGCAGCGCGTTTTAGGTACCTATTCCATAGTTACCGGCCACAAAACGATTCGTTCATCATTTTAGCAATCCATATCGACCCGTGTGACATTGATGAAACTCTTTTCTTACAAACTGTATGGATCGCATCGCACAACTGTCAAACATAAGTTCCGGTTCCAACAAAGAGGTTGAACGAAGTAGTTTTTGGTCACGTCACTGGTTTTGGCCTTTACCGGAAATCAAGAACTCGTGGAAGAATGCTTAAAATAATTTTTATTTGTTAACGTTTCATCAGGTTTTTCTCTCACTAATTAACATTCTTTATTGTACGAATGTATTATTATCTTATCTGATTAGTTAAAAACCGTATTGAAAATAGTTGCGGTTTTAAGAGTCTTCAGCCGACCCTGACGTCACCGATTCCAATTTCCGTTACATTTCTTAGCCACTCGTGATAGCACCCGGCTAGTAGTAATTGAAAAGCAAATATATGAATAACCCACAGTTGAGAGGTTAAATAAATTTTACCCCCGTGCCCCAAGAAGTTTTACTTCAAAAATACCATGACCATCTTAACTGGTTCATTCTCAAAAGCACACCGGTCGAACAAACGAACAATGGAGAACAATAGATAAATGTGTCGAGTGTCGACGAAGGGGTTAAAATGGAGTTGGTATAAGACGTTGGAGTAAGTTCCCACGTGCAGTCCCACGACTACTCCGGCCCGGACCGTATTTTCACGGGTTCGGATCGGACGAACTGCGAAACCGCTCCAAAGATATTTTTATTAAAGATATTTTAAAGTAATCTGTAACAAATCGGAATTCTTCATTGAGGAACACTGTACCATGTAAGGGAACTCTCCTTGCTCCGCCTCCTTGAGTTCCCCATAGACGATCGGGCTCTTGTCCTGTTTGCAGAAGTCCTGCCTCGTGCGCTCGCCACTGGAGTTGTTGGCTAAGACACACGGGTACACCAGCTTCTCTTGGTATTCGATGCATTCTGGAATTATTTAGGGGCTGGTCTGATGAAGAAGCTTGAAGGTGGGGGAGGGGACCCTGGTATTCATACTTGTGAGTAAACCCATCGAGTTTGGGCTCATTTGAACTGTGTAGACTGGAGCACAGTAGTCTACGCCAGGAAAATAGCTGATTAAAATGCCTACGGAATTATGTAATTTATACGGTAATATATGAACCAAAAAACTGACACACATACAGGGTGTAACAGAAAGGTGTAGTCATATTTTAGGGGGTTGTTAGGTTGTTAGGGACATAATTATGAGCAACTTTCACTATGTAACTGATTTGAACAGAGCAATTTTAATTTTCACTTCTCTAAACAAATCAGCTGACCACCCGGACCAAAAAAAACATAATGGAGCAATGAAAAACAAAGTTGCTCTGATCAAATCGGTTTCATAGTGAAAGTTGCTCAGAATGGTCTCCCTAACAACCCCCTAAAATATGACTACACTCTTCTGTTACAACATGTTTAATTAAGATTCCGAGTTCCTCGAGTTGACTAGAATTAAAGGTTTCGGTATCATCTTTTAGTTGGTTGATTCGATGTTGAATCAACTTACTGTTCCACGACTTCCAGGTCGACTTCGTCGGAACCAGGGTGGACGGTACAGCTGGACACGCATTCTTCCTGTGAGCATCCACCTGCAAAACAGTAATGATAATATAGCATAACTGGTGACTAATTCTCTAAAGTTATCAAGCCTATCACAAGCCTGGCGCAAGCTTCCCAACGACGTATTGGTATTCCATTAAGTTACTGGAATAGCAGCTACATCGCAGAGCGTTCTTGTATTTTTAACAGAATTTGACC